>VWZN01018485.1:12729-23341 GCA_013396955.1 Regulus satrapa
GCGAGGGAATGCCCGGCTTGCGCAGGGGTGGCGGGTGATGATGGGCACACAGCAGGCAAGGAAATAGCAAACCGGATTCTCCAACACGCGTTTGTAGAGCCGGGCGGTGTTACAGCTGTCACGGGCTGAGAGTCCTCTGAAACACATCGCTGCCTCCAACAGCTCCGTACCTGCTCCCTGCGGTGGGACATGACAGGGGCACTCCTGCCGCGGGAATATGCCGCTGAGGAGATGAAGTGATTTACTGTGAATGTCTGAATCACGGTTCTGACTTGCGTGAGATGACTCTGTTTTCCATCAGCCACTAAAATTGTCCAAAATCGCCGGCAGTGACTTTTGGCACGCTGAACACTCATTTAGTCCGTTCGGTAGCTGTATTCGTGGCGATCTCTGCAGCGGCAGCGACGGCCCGGAGAGCGGGCGCCGCGGCGCAGTGACACAGCATCGCCCCCGAGGGCAGCCCGGAGGGAGCAGAGCCTTCCTGGCCTTCCAGGTGACACCGAGAGATGGCGCGCCGAGATGATGTCCTCGTTTAACCTCTCCAGGAGACCGCGGGGTCTGCCTTCTCTCGCTTCATTTCGGCAATGAGTGTACGTTGTCCAAAGTTTAAGCATGATTTAATAACTCCTTTGAAACTACCGAGAGGCATCTTCCTTTTTTCTCAGAGCTGCTGTAAGCCCGAATTGATAACAAAAGTACTAAGAGTTGAAAGGGACGCATACAATTTGTAAAAATTCCACAAGTTGTAACATAATTTGAAATGTATATGCATATCCATGTTTTTAAAATCGAATGTGCGTATCTGAAACTTCACACATCTCCTAATAACCCTGCAGTTGGCAAGCCAGCCCATATAAAAACTCCTGCTGAGTCCATAAATGCACCAAAGCCGATTCTGGCAAGTCTAAGACTTTGTCCTTGGGTAAAGGACCATGCATGTGAGCAAGGACAGAGAGAATAGACCACCACCAAGCTTAATGCAGTGTGCTTCCATCTGTCAGGACCCATCTGAACAGACCACCATCTTCCCAGCTTGGGATTCTACTGGAAGGAATGGAGATGGATCGTGCTCTGGAGTCCTTCTATACTGACTTATTCCTCATGTATTTGGACAAAATTATTTGTCCCCTTGACTTAAAATGGGACTGCAAGCTGTCTTCCTATACCACATACCAATGTCACAGTAGAAATGCTTCTATACCTAGCTTCATTCATTTTAAGTGTCTTTTAGCTACTTAACTGAGACCACACAGTTAAGTAATCATTTCTCAAAAACATCTGCTGATTCAGGCTCAGAGTTAGAAAAGGAAGTTGTTTACCGTCTGTCAGTTGTGAAGCAATGTTGATTTGTAAACAGCAAAAAAACCCAAACACAGCATTTGTATTGTATTCAAGCTGAAGGGGTTGAGAAGCAATTGCAGCTATGATTTAAAAGTCTAAAAATTTCATTAATTTCAAATATAATCTTTGGCTGGCAGGAGCAGAATCAAATAATGCTCTTGAGCTGTTAAGTGACAAACTGGTGCAACTATTGATTTCATTTTGGATTAACAGTTAAACATTTTTTGATCTCATTATAGCAGATGGATGTAATTATGTGCATATGAATGTGCAAAGACACTGGCTTAAAGAAATACAGAGTTATAAATGTGAAGGCAATTTTCTACAAGTGCTATCCAGTACTGCTTAAACAAGGTTTACCGGGGCACAATTACTCAGCTGCTGGAAAATAAGAGACATTTAAGTTATGTTCTTAGAGGTGTTTAACAACCTAAATGTTCATATAATCAACTCCCGAAATGCTAAAAATGTTTGCACTTTTTATGTGTGCTGAAATAACTGATACAGCTGTGGGCTTCCTGGAATGTACCGGTCCCTGTGCTCAGATGTCTTCAGTCATACCTGCATCAAGCTGTGACACGTGATGCATAGACTCACGTGGAACATGAGTCCACATTTCAGCATACAGCTAACTGTATACAGAACACAGATGTGTTAGTGCAGCATTACATCTGACCTAACAGGAGCTGTACTGTTGGTGATTCCACACACTTGGAGAGGATTTGAAAGGAATTGCTGCCTTTCTGTACTGTTTTCTTACACAAGGTTGATATGTCTTCAGCTACAAAAAAGAAGACTGTTTCCCAGCTCATTTGGATACATTGCATTCTCTTCAATATTTCAAACACAGCTGTTTTAAATTTATATTTGAAGTTCAAATTTTGTGACCCAAGTCTGACTGACTCTTTAACAGGCCTTGTTTTCAAATATTTCCAAAAAAGCAATGAACTGAAAGCTAATATTACAGGCTATAAATGAAATCACAGTGCCTTTTAAATTTATCAGTCTGAATTTCTCTATATTTGAGATATTTTCTTATACAGACAATATAAAAAAAAATCATAGCCAACCTTGATCCAAGCCAGATATTGATTACAATGGTCTGAACCAGAGCCAAAAGTTAAAATAAGCCTACAGCTGGTCTTACACATATCACAAGGAATATGTCTAAGTTTCCTTGTAATGCCACTCTGGCTGCCAAGACCTAATGGCAGAATATTATGTCTGGATTGGATTTCTTTGGTTAGCTACCTGGGATGAACAAATGCCGAGTAGCCTGAGCCAAATCTGTGCCTGTTTTGAGGTTTTATTGGCTTGTCAATTTCTAATCTGAAATCAAATGGAAAATAAGCACTTTAGACGGAAACATATAATCCTCCTTACCAATAGAAAAGATCTGCAAGACCTAAGGCTCTGTGATTTGGAAAACAATATAAAACAGTTTGTAACTTGCCACTAGTCACTTCAGAGGAACGTAGTAATAACAACAGAAAATAAATGCAAAAAAGGGTCTTGGCTATGCACAATATTACACTATGAAAGGTTTAAAAAAAAATTTTTAGTGGCCTCTAGGGACACATAAGGAAATTCCTCGAGAGTGGAAAAGTCTTGTTGAAAGACCTCCAAGGAAGTATTTCAGGGTTTATATCCTCACAGTGGTGATGCCCCCAGAGTAACTTGGAGAAATAAAGTCAAATTCTGTACTCTGTTTATAGCTGTACAATGACTAAGTTCAGAGAACTTGTTCTGGATTTCCCCAATCATAGCAAGGACAGTCTGATCACATGTGCAAGGGAGATTTTAAGGAGTAACCTCACTGAAATCAGCATTCTCAGTTTCTGGCCTGACAGGAAATTACCCCATTAGCAAACAGCAAAGTATGAAGCAATTATGTGAACATCTTTGCTCTGCATCAGATTCCTGTGGTGGCAGCAACCTCGGTTTGAAGCCAAGTCATGGCACCAAAAGCACTCTCATGAATTGACCCTGTCTGCATGCTAGGCACTCACCAAAGTCTCTTTCTAGTTTTAATTGGACAAAAGTGATTATAAAAGACCTTGAAACTGCGCACTCTGTAGCTATTTTGATGGTGGGTTTTCCTAAGCACTAAGTCCTGTGAGGATGGTGCCAGGTTTCGTAGATAAGATAATAATAAACCTGAAGACCAAAGAGAGAAAGTGTCCATCGCATCTTTTTCCTGACACAGAACTGAGATAGTGAGGTCTCTTTCAACTCTCCTCAGCAGCTGGAGAGGGGGAGAGAAAATACAACAAAGGCTTCATCATTGAGACAGGGACAGAGAAAGACTATTCATTAAATACCTTCCTGGGCAAAANCATCCCATGGGCAACAGTCCCCCACAGACTGCTGCAGCATGGGTCACTCTTCCATGGGGTGCAGTCCTTCAAGGACAGGCTGCTGCATCATGGGTTCCCCACGGGATCACGAGTCCTACCTGGAAATCTGACCTGGTGTGGGCTCCTCTCTCCCCAGGTTCCTGCCAGGAGCCTGCTCCAGCACAGGCCTCCCAGGGGGTCCCAGCCTCCTCTCAGGAATCCCCCTGCTCTGGACTGGGTCTCCTCCACAGGCTGCAGGTGGATCTCTGCATCCCTGTGATCCTGCATGGCTGCAGCTGCTTCACCATGGTCTGCACCACAGGCTGCAGGGGAATCTCAGCTCCAGCAGCTGGAGCACCTCCTGTCCCTCCTGCTGCCCTGACCTTGGTGTCTGCAGAATTGTTCCTCTCTCATATTCCCATCTGGCTCTTCTCTGGCTGCAATTACATCTGCACAGCAACTTCTATTTTCCCTCTTAAATCTGTGTATCACAGAGCTGTTACCACCATTTCTAATTAGCGCAGTCTTGGCCAGTGACACATCCATCTTGGAGCTAGTTGGCTTTGGCTCTTCCAAACATAGAGGAAGCTTCCAGGAGCTTCTCACAAAAGCAATTCCTGTAGTCATGACTACCAAAAACCTGGCTATACAAACCCAATACACCACTATTATGGTTATTATGTAAGTTGACTATTATCCAATTCAGGAATTTATCCATAAGATGACCACCATGTCTTGGTCATGAATACTTACATTATTCTCTAGCTCCATTATGAAAGTATCAGAAAGGTTCAAGACTACACTATCCTCACACTTTTACTGTGAGAGCCATAAACCAGCCAAATCTTCTTTATTCCTAGCATCATTAGAAAATGAGTGAGAAACTGAAATGGCTTAACATTACCCTGGTGAAAAAGTTCTGGTGAAAATCAGAATTTTCAATCAGTAATAAGTACTCATATAGCCACTGGATTTTAGCTGTCCTCATCTTTAATGAATTAACGATTATGCCCTCACTGATTCAGAAAGTAATTTTATCCCAACTTTCTGGATCATAAATTGAAATAAAGAGACTAACTAAATTTTTAACCAGGAAAAAACAGATAAGGCATTTTCGTGGTTTGGACCAACAGGCATGAAGGTTGAAAGCAGTTAAATACAGTAGTTTGGCCCTGACAAAACAATATTAAAAAGTTAAGAAATAGAAAAAGCACGTAAGCAAAAGTAGGATTGGAGAACAGAGAAACTGAAATACACAGCTAGTTCAACAATCAATAATAAATAGTTTGACAGATGTGGCATCTGAGAGAACATTGCAAAGTTAAGGGAATATATTACATGCATATTTTCAGAAGTCCGGTCTTAGGACCTTTACTGGCACATTTCAGAAATCTAAACAGAAATCATATGAATCAGAAATAGCAACTTTCACATGTAAGAATGTTGTAAAGCATGATTGCTCAACATGTGGGAATCAGCCAGTAATCACAGCACAGTGAGGAAGGTAAAAGTAATTTTTATGAAGTCATAGAGGGGAACAAAACAGACTTAAGATGGGTGGACATACACACCAGCTGCTGGAAGGGGATCAGTGAATCTGTAGCCTGTATATTCGGACTTGCCATACAGGATTCAGATGCCCTTTCATATAAGCTCTGTGTGGTCCACTGAATTAAATAGATTTTAGTAGTACGCAGTAAAGTATGAAGCATAAAGTAAGTGTACTTCATTTACACTTCTCCTAATGATAGGCACCCCTCAATGAACAATTAATTTCCGATGAGAATGCTTTTCATCACCATGTGACATCAATTCCAGACACTTTTACATATATTTACAATTTCCAATAGAAACTTCCCAGCTCTCCAAAAGATACAAATGTAAAATGCATGCTATCCTGATTTACAGCAAATTCCACTTTACAGTGCTCTGCTGCCTCACCTATTCTTAATTTATCTGTTCCTCAGACAGCATGTTTGAAACTGACCAAAACAATACATTTAATCTGCTTCAGACCACAAATGCATACAAATGTGTGTGTGTGTGTGTGTGTGTGTGTGTAGAAAATAAATTAGATAGAGAGATGATAGATAGATAGATAGATAGATAGATAGATAGATAGATAGATAGATAGATAGACAGACAGACACACACAAATATGGAGTTAAAGCAATGGTTTCCCACCACATCATTCATCAGTGTTCTGCCCTTACATCCCCACCTCAAGTAAATCCTTGAGAGGGTAAAAAAGTGCAATGATTCCTATGGAAATGAATGCCAGGAGTCTTGCAAGTCTTCAGGGGAGTTCTAGAAAATGATACATTCTCTGCTCAGGCTGTCTCCAGGCTAAACAACCCCAGTTCCTTCAAGTGCTCCTTGTATACTTTGCCCTCCAGACCCTCCAACAGTCTTCTTCCCCTTCTCTGGATACGTGCTCCAGCAAAATGTCCATTCTGTAGTGAAGGAGGAGCCAAAATCTGAACGCAGGATTTAAGGTGCAGCCTCACCAGCTTCCCTAGTCTTGCTCAAGCCATATCATAACTTGCAAACACACAGTGAGTAAATCTAACCAAATGAATAGTCTTGTTAATCTCAATGACAACAATTGAAATACTCACCTATTTTTAATCACTCCTGGGCAGTCTTCTTGTAGTTTTATGAAAACTAGATAGCCTAATGTTCATTTAAAGAAAAAAGTGGAGGCATAAAACAATATAAATCACATCCTTAACTTCATTCACTGAATCCTCCTTAGGCTTTGCTGTGCTGCATCATGTAAGTGAAAGTAGAATTCAGTTTGGTATTTTGGATTCTAGTGAGGTTCAGTTTCTGTTACTTGTCCTTGTCTGTTCACAGTGTATCTCGTTCACTGTTGCCTATGCGAGTACAAGATGAACCACCTACAAAGTTAGATCTGGACTGTGCCAAGGAACATCAGTTACATCCGCCTGCAGCTCACTTGAAGTGTTCATCACTTGCTCGCACTAGTGATGTTTGTCCCACTGCATCTTTTCAAAGTTATATCATCCAGCACTACAAGGATCCATTTGTGTGCCGATTGTGGCAATAAGGCTTGAGTTGTGTACTGTTTCAAAAGTAATTCCGCCTTGTGTGGAATATAAATTTATTACAGTGCGTTCCAGAACAAGGAGGTGACTTCTGTCTGATATTGTAGCTGCTGCTGCCACTTACTTTATAAAATCAGATCTAGTTGTACAGAGTAGTATGAAACTAGTCTCTGGTGAGGTCCTAATTTCAGTGTTATCACTCCACTGGCTATTCATTTTCATTAATGCACAGATAAATTTAAGTACTTTGTAGGATCCAAGAGCCGGAGAGTGAAAACTGATGCCAAAAATTATTTTATCTCTTTAAAAACTCTCTGCCACTTGATACAATCAATGGGAAACTGAAACAGTCCAATAGTGCTAGCAATTAGTCTTTGCCAGAAATATGCCTCAAACTTCCTACATTACCCTTCAGTAGACCAAGCACTGTACAGGCAGTCAAAAAATGCCACAGGCCTTGCTTGCACTAATACCAAGGGAGTTTTTATCTATGAATCCTAAGGGATAAAGTTCAGTATGGCATTTCAAGCTGAATCTTTTGAGTTGCAGAGGTCTCCATGGCAAGAGTTAAGCAATTTCCACTCTTATTCATCTCAGTAGCCTGTGAGGATAAAAATCAGGGACATTTTTCTCATTTCTGCCCTCATGCTGGATTTGCATTGAAGCCCATGGAAGCTCTGCATGGGTGGAGTGATGGCCCTTCATAGCTGACTCCTGTTTGGAACAAAAGCAGCTGCATTTAAAAGTTGAATGCATTTTAAATGAGCCTTCTTAGTTATAATGGCTAAAGACGTAGCTGACTAGGCAGGTCCATTTGCTAAAAATGTATTTCATTATCAGGCTCAAGAGATTTAAAATAAATATATTTCAATAGTGGTAGGCTTTGCTGCTATTGATTTCTGCAATATATTCTTAACTGGAACTTTCATTATTCTTCTGCTTCAAGATTAAAGCTAGAATTGCTTTCTGGTTGGGATAAAACCATGTAAGAAATGAGATATGCAGATTAGGCCGTTATCAGTGCTATTACTGGATGATTTTCATTTGCATAGTAACCTTCACAGGGAGACCTCACAGCACATTACAAATGCTGCCACGAGAATCTTCTGGTATTTCTTGGAGAGCATTACCGTGCATCACCCCCATGGGATTAGATTGTCCCATAATAAAACAACTTAGAATATCCTAGAAAAAGTCTAGCTGGAGACAAGGTCCCCTGCCTAGTTTTCTTCCCTGAAAAAAATTCACAAGCCAGAGAACAGGGCAGTTTTCGCAGATTTTCTGACCTTTTCAAGAATACTCATCACACAAGCTGTAGGGTGATAATCCTATTTGGCGGTCCAATACAAGCTAGCTGAATTCTATCTTTATTATTTTCTGTATAACAGAGAGGCCACATTAAGATCAGCAGTAAATTGTGTTGGAGACACCTCCCAAAAGTGTCCAATTTCTTTCAAAAGGGAAAACTGATTTCAAAAATTTGCTAGGGAAAGGATTTTTCAGCATAATCTGTAGCTAATATGAACTGTTCTGAGTCCAAACCATTTATGACTTTGACACTGATGCGACCCTTCAGAACCCCTAAGTATTTCTCCTCCTTTAATGGAAGACCTTGAGAGCTGGGGACACCGTTGCAGGCCACTATAAAAAATACATCTTAGTTTCACAGCCAGGCTCTAGAAGCCTTGCAAGTTGAACAGCAATTAAAAGCAGTATCTGTAAATTTAAGTATGTCCTTTAAGAGACATCATCTGCTTTTTTCCCCGCTTCTGAGATATCAGCATTGAAAAATATGTTATTAAAACAGATTGAGACCATAGGACAGTAAAGGGTTTCACGACAATGATATGGGTTCCTTTGGTCTCAAGCCACAGCTGAGTCTCTGGAGTTACCAAGAGCCCTTGTTGACAGTGCTCTTGAAACATACACTCAGTGTTCTCATGCCTCAATGTTCTTAGATGACCTGTTCAGGACTTAAAAGCAGTGCTAGCAATTACACACCACAGTCAAGCAATCCAGAGAATGGATGTGATATTCCTGATACTCTCACACCAAGCATGAAACCTCTGGTGAGCCGCTTGTCAAAGCAAGATGCTTCACAGTATCAACACATTCAGAATGGTCTGCACCAAAATAAATGACTATGTGCTCCTTTAATCTCAGGATATCTCATTGCAATTTGCATCAAATTGAAGCCATTTTGGCTAATGCTCATTTGGGCAGTAGCGCTGTACTCGGAACTAAGGCTCCCATGTCTAGGGCACAACATGGAGCCAACACGCAGCTGGAGAAGCTTCCTTGGATGGCATGCTACGGAGATACACTTCACCCGTCAGGCAAGGTTTGCAACCTGGCAATTATAAAGGAAATGTGCTTTACAGGCAGTCAAAAAATGCTATGGGCCTTGCTTGCACTAATACCAAGGGAGTTTTTATCTATGAACTCCTACAGGATGAAGTTCAGTATGGCATTTCAAGCCGAATCTGTTGAGTTGCAGAGGTCTCCGTGGCAAGAGTTAAGCAATTTCCACTCTTATTCATCTCAATAGCCTGTGAGGATAAAAATCAGGGACTTTTTTCTCCTTTCTGCCCTCACAAAGGATTTGCATTGAAGGTCATGGAAAATCTCCGTGGGCCCTTCATAGCTGATTGCTAACAACAAAACATCAACAAAACAGCTTGTCGATAGTGAGAGGTCCTTAGGTGAAACAGAAGGCATGGAATGGGCAGAGGAGACTGAACACTGCCTTTGGATTCATGTCATCACCTATGTTCACCTAGAGATGGACTGAAATACATCCTTTTGAAAGTTCCTACAGGTCCTTTTCCCTCATCTTATAATACTTCATCAGCAGCCAGACATTGGGAGCCTGTCTTGGCCAGAGTGTACTGAGCCAAAAGCTGTGTCACGAATACTTGAACATGCTGCTTGAAAACAGCTGCTGCAGAGAGGACACAGATAAGAAGCAAGCAGTCCACGTGTTCTCTGGGATCTGATTGAGCTTCCCTTTGTATTGTACACATGTAGGCAGCTCAAGAGAATACAGTGAGTCACTTTGGGGCTTTTACTGCCTATTGGAAGTGGCAGTGCATGTGTTTCCAGCAATTGAATGCAGGCAGTGTAAGGGATCTTTGAATAACATAAACTGCCTACAGATTTAGCTGGTGAAACTGAAAACAATAGACCCCCTCATCTTTTTAAATGGAAAAACTCGGGAAAAAATACAATGTATGTAGACAGACTTGTGTACATTTACTTTTATTTCTTATTTGCAATCATTCCACTACTTTTTGCTTAAACCAACTCAAAGATAATCTTGAGAGAGAATAATCTAACCTTAGGGAATAACCTATCCATTTTCAAACAAATTACTTTCAAAATATTAGTGATTTTTTTGGGGGAAGATATTTTCACTGAGAGCTATTCTTATGTTATACATGCCTCACAGAAGTTGTGTGAGGCTATTAGGGAACAGAAGTGCTCTTTTGTATAGAACTAACAATCTTAGGCGAGAATATAGCCTCTGTCTCAGATGTGGCCTTACCAGTTAGCAGCACAGCAGTGACCAAAAACACATCAGAACTCGGCTTAAACTCTTACGCCTTTGAAAGAGCTGCACCCTGACGTTCTTAGATGTGTTTTCCAACCTAACTGATTCTGTGNCCAGGTGAGGGGCCCCGGGAAGGGGAAGGCGAAGTGAAGGCAGCTGCCGCTACTGCCCTGTATGAGGGGGGGTGTTGTTTGTTTTAGGTTTGGTTTAAAGCTGGTCGCTGTGAGACGTTCGCTGGTGTCGCACTCCAGAGGTGAGGGTGTGTGCCGGCGTTCTCACTCCTGGCTTGGGACGAGCATTGGTTTGAATCGAGAGTC
>VWZN01018485.1:23817-59714 GCA_013396955.1 Regulus satrapa
CATTGGTTTGAATCGAGAGTCCTTCAAAAGGATCTGAAGGCTCTGAGACCACAGACAGGAAATGTGGTCGCAGTGCTCCCTGCGATCATTTTCTGTTCGCGTAGCTTAACTCAGCTTTACGGGGCTTTCTTTCGGAGAGCTGCACCGGCTCCGGAGGTGTAGAGCCTCTGTGACAGCCTCTCTCTGCTTCGCTGGAATTAGTAATGTTTGTCCCTCTCGGCATGAGGGTGCTGTATTAGATTTGCGTGCCCAGGAAGGATGCGGTTGCCCGCTCGGTGAGGAGCTGCCAGAACCTTTCCTCAAGCCTGGCTGAGCTGGTGCCGCGGGCTCCGAGCGGAGCAGCCGCTGGCCGGGACCGAGCCCGTCACTGGCGGCGGCTGCACCTCGGGCGTGGCGAGTTTAAGAAGGCGAGAAACTGCTGCGTTACAGCAACCCGAGGAGAGAAGCGAGAACGCGAGGGAAATAGCCCAGCTGACACCGAGGTACGAAGGAGGGAGAGGAGATGCTCTGAGTGGTGGAGCAGAGATTGCAGCCCATGGGGACGCTGGAAATAAGTAAAGTAGCACGTGTGTGCTGCAGCCCGTGGGAGGCCATGGTGTCCACCCGCACCCAGTGCAGAACCCCGTGCTAGACCAGTTGGATGCCCAAAGCAGGATGTGGCTCCATGGAGAGGAGCCCATGCTGGAGCAGACTCCTGAAAGGACCAGTGGGACCATGGAGGCGGGAGCCAGTGCTGAAATAGGTTTTCTGGCAAGACTTGGGACCCACACTTGAGAAGTCTGTTCCTGAGCAACTGTACCCCGTAGAAGGGACTCAGGCTCATGAAGAGCTGCATATTGTGGCTGGGACCCCGTGCTTCAGCTGGGAAAAGTGTGACTGCAACCTCATTTCCTGACCCCCTACTCCATGTAGGGGGAAGAGGTAGAGAAGTTGTAGTGAGTGAAGTTGACCTCAAAAGAAAGGGAAAGGTGGGGAATATGTTTCTTGATTTGGTTTTGGTTTGGGTTTTTTTTGGTTTTTTTTTTTACATTTCTTACTATTTCTTATGCTCAGAGTTCATTAGTAAAAATAAATTTCCTTGGCTTGAGTCAGTTTTCCCCACAACAGTAAATTCTGAGTGATCTTCCTGTCATTATGTCATAAGCCCTTAATCATATTTTTGCCTTTTTTCCAGTCGAGGGGCAGCGATAGAGCCGTCTTGCAGTAAAGTCAAGCTCAAAGCTACATGGATGGTTATCATTTACACTGACAAAGTTAGGAGAACAAGCCAAGGTCCCTTTCCATTACTTTGCTTTTTCTTTCGTTATATTGGGTGTTTGTGTGTCTGTGTATCTGTGTGTGTGTGTGTGTGTCTGTGTTTGGTGTTTTTTTGGGGGTGGGTGGTTTTTTATGTGTGTGGCTGATGTTGTACCATAAAATGTCCTGAGGTGGAAAGTACCCACAACCATAGAATCATGGAGGTTGGAAAAGACCTTCAAGATCAAGTCCAGCATGTAACTGAAAAGCCACAGTGTCAGCTGAACAATAGCCCAAAGTGAACAGTTGAACAATAGCCCAAAATCCAGTCATTTCTTGAACACTTCCAGGGATGGTGTCTCCACCACTTCCATCCTTGTGGGTTTCAGGACTTCACTGGATTTGGTAGAGAAGAAGATTCAGACCAGTTTTAATGAGAGGATTGGACTAGATGAGCTCTCAAAATCTTTGTTCTTAAGCTGTCAGATTCAGTGATTCTGACTAGGAATAATACACGTGGGTATGGATTTAGCAAGGCAAATTTATACCTTATCCAGATGATTGCCTTTAATAAGTAATAATTGGATTTGCAGCCAAGTGGAGGGGTAGGTGTCATTTACTTCCAAGTAAATGATCAAGGCCTTCAATCTTTTGCCTGTGTCATAGGTAGGAGGTGTCCCTGCTGGCAGGGCTCCCCTCTGCATGGACTAGGGAGCAGGTGATGGGAAGCTCAGGGATTCCAGCAGTGACAAATGCCCTGTCGGGGCCCAGCCCTTACCGGATGGGCTGGAGAGCAGTTCTGTGGGTGGCCATAGGCCGTGGCAGGAGCTGCCTGGGACGTGCAACAGATCCCTGTTAGGGTGAGATTGGTCCGCTTCTGCTCATCCCTCCTTTGATCTCACATTGACATTTCCAGCTCTGGATCCTTGTGCAGGGGTAGAAGTGACCATAAGGACTGAATTCAGCAGAGAACGTTGAGATAATGGGGCTGAGGCCCTTGCCCTGTGGGGAGAGACTGTGGTTTCTAGGACTGTTCAGCAGGGAGGAGGGACAGCTGAACACTGGTACCCCGTAGATGCCCTGGCGCCTGTGGGAGGGGAATGGAAGAAGGCACAGCCAGACACCTCACAGGAGTTCATGGCAAAAGGAGCTGAAGAGTAGTTATGGAGAGAAAGCTTTTGTTGGTCAGGACAGTTCAGTAAAGTGGTGCCTTCCCTGACCTTGAGAGGTTTTCAAAGCCAAACTGGGGAAAATCCGTGAGCAAACCTGTTCTGATTATGTCTGAACTTCTGCTGAATGGGAGGTTGAACAAAAAGCATATTTAGGTCTCTGTCAGCCTTGATTATCCACGTGTCCTGTAAACATTATGGGCATTTCATATGCATACACAGTTTCCTTTGCTAGGGGTGAATCCTGAAGACTGAGGAATTGTTTAGGTAGTATTTAAATTAATGTAACTGCACTGATACAGCTGTTGCATTGCATCTATCCTGTAGATGTTTAGTTTAGATTAGTAGGAATTTAGGATTTGTGTCTGAAGCAAGGACAATGGACTTCTAGTCTGTCTGGAGTAGCTGATTTGTGATTATATTGAAAGTATATTCTGTGCTTGTAACGATCCTCTGTAGTATTTTTCCTTTTAATGTGAGTAAAAAAATTACCTGATGAGAGATACAATATAATTCCAGTGTGTCTAAACTGCCCAGGAAGGAACCTAACCTCCTTTTGCTGCTTAGAACTGAGGGGACCTGAGTTTATATATACAAATAGGCTGATGGATCTAGATCCACTGGAGTTATTTGCCACACTCAACAGGTCTAGATATGTCTAAAAGTTTTTGGTGTAGCAATCTTTTTGGTTTTTTTTGTTGGTTTTGTTTTTGTTTTTGTTTTTTTTAATAAGCAAGATATCAGCTCTAGTTTAATGTGTGTTTCATTTATTATATGGACACCTATTGTCTCAAAAATGCCATTACATCTTTTCTAAAACTATACAAACCCATACCAACATCAGTGTTGTTTTTTTTTCTCCTGCATTCCAGACAGGTAATCCACAAGTATATGGGAATACCTCACTGCTTAACTGTGAGGATTTTAAATTCACTGATCTATCAATGTAACTATTAATTTTGAGTTTTCCTGCTGCAAATGGTTGGGTTGTTTTGGGGATTTTTTTGTGGTACATGCTGCATTGCTTGTATCCAGGCTTTAATTCCATCTTTTTTAAAATCAGTGTCAAGATTCTGAATGCATCACACTGATTCCATGTCTTGGAATTCGAGTCTTTTGCATGTATGTATTTCCTCAGCGCTTATTGCAAAGAATTACACTTACATTTTCAACAAGTACTAGATCTTTGGTTTTTTAAGGAACCATTCCAAGTGACTGGAGGTGAGTTTGTAGTAAACTGAAATATATGATTATATGCAGTGGCTGTCAGTTTCACTGGTGTGCAACAAACTGCCTTCTGATTTCTTTTTAATGTAGGTTCATGTATGCTTCTGAGTACCTGCACATTCCAACTTAAAGAGGTTTTCACTTCAAGTGTTCCAGCCTCTCGTTGAGGTTTTATGGGTCAGGTCTTCAAAGAGGCAGAAGCAGTAGTTGGTTGTTGTAAGACAATTTATTATAGTAACGCAGAGGGTTCTAAGTTCTTAAAGTCCTCAGGTGGCAGAGGTCCTGATAGCAGCTCCTGGCAGGGGTCTCAAGTGGCAGTAGTTCTGTTCCTGCTTCTTCTTCTTCTTCTTCAGTTGTTGTGTTCTTCTTCCTCTTCATCTTCCTCCTCAGCTCCAGC
Source organism: Regulus satrapa (assembly GCA_013396955.1). Classification (NCBI taxonomy): domain Eukaryota; kingdom Metazoa; phylum Chordata; class Aves; order Passeriformes; family Regulidae; genus Regulus; species Regulus satrapa. Next base: position 27,847 of record VWZN01018485.1, read on the forward strand.
CTGCTCTTCTTCTTCCATCCATCCCTTCTCAGCACAGTACAGGGGATTTTAGTCATAAATTAACCAATCAGCTAAAAACATGATTCTAAAACTTTCTTTCTACACCTATCAAAACTTAATTCTAAGGTGCAAAAAGCTGTGTAAATTCTTACAGCTATTTATACATATATTTCTATCTGTTCACATAGATGATTCTATCTATCCTATCTTAAAAATGCAAACAATGTTCTTACTATGTTTTTGTTATGCCTGAAACTGAGTTGCAGAACTACAAACTAGGCCTTAGGGTTTTAGGGTTTTTTACTTTCTTTCATGCCTGTGTGGCCTAATATATTTTAATTTCTCTAAAGGCTTTAACTCAATCCTTGCATAGTTTTCACTCTCTGAGAAACTCAGAGAAGTTTCTGTCTTATATTTCCAACACCCCTAACTACAATTACCATTTGCAATCTCACAGGTTGTTCTTTCATTTGTGTTACTTCTGGTTTTGCATGAAATTATAGAAAGTTTGTGGATAATTTTGCATTTAAATCATGTTTGTGAGACTGTGAACATTTCATTTTCAAGTCAATGAAATACACTTAAAATGCTCTCAAGAGTACATGCTGTCAGAGTACACCTATGCTGTGCCATGTGGAATGGTATCTTTGTTGCAGCTTTAAGAAATGTCTATAACCCATTCTTTGTGCAGGACCAATGATTATTCAGCATTTCTTGGGTTCAAGTCCAAAAGAGAAGGTCATGTGGTAGACTTCAGAGGGGGAATAAAATTCTTTAATGCCAGCATCTCTTATTAAATGCAGCATAAATCAAGGGCGGGGGAGGGAAAGGGGGAGATGATTGTCTGTAGAAAGTAGCATCCTGTCATTCCTAGTCCTAAGTATATTTTTTTATGTCTCTTGCAGAGTGAAATTTAGTGTCATATGACAGAGCCAAAATGTTGGATGACATCAAGAAGCGATTTGAATTTCCTAATGCAGTTGTTCAGTCGCAGGTAACTTTTTAAAGGCATTAAAACAAATCAAGCTGTCTGTGGAAATGTCATGCCAGTAGCTGCTTCTTATCTGCCTGTCTTGGTTTTTTATCTGCCTATCTTGGTTTTTTTCACAGAGTCAGAAAACCAGAGGAGCAGAGTATTCTTAAAATGCTATCAAATCCTAATTGCCTTCTCTGTGTAATCAAAACATAGGACATAATTGCTCATCACTGTAAAGTCTCTTCAGGAAAATCAGAAACTTTCCATGACTGGAGGGTTGGAGTGTGGGCATATGGTTTTAGTGACCTTGTCATCTCACGAGATGCCAGAAATTACCAGATGCCATGTGCATCTGGGCTTTCAGTGGGGCTGAAATACTCAGCAATGCGTCACAGCACTGCTCTGTTTCTTCCTCGGTGATGAGAACTGATGACCTATTGCAATCTTATCTCTCATCAAGGGATGACAGCCCCCTTTATTTTCTGATAAGAGGAGAAAGAGTGATGGTAATAATAGTCTCTGGTTAAAACATACACCTTCTTTGCTTTGGCCATTTCATTTCAGTATTAAAAATGTATCTCATTGGCTCTTAAGTTCATTGCTAATTTCCCTGTTTTCTTCCTCATCCTGTTTTTAATTTAGGTTTAAATATGTACCCATATTTTTTGTGAAATAAATTGATCAGGATGCATTCTGTGCAACCTGGTGCCTCTCTTGCCTCTTCATTTTAGTCGGTTCATCTTGTTAATGGTGATTAGGTTTGGAAGAGAGATGCACAAGTCCACTTGTCATCAGCTTGGTGTTTGGGAGAGAAAGCCGTGTCCCTGAAAGCTGGAGCTCTTCTGAGGTCTAGCAAAGTGTCTTGTGCTGCAGATGATTTAGTATCATTGATGAGTATCCGTGATGAGTCAGCATCACTGAAACAGTTAATTTTTCTTTAGTGCACAATGTCCCCATGCTACACTGTTGTATTGCTTAAATGTCTTGGCTCATTACTATAGCTGCACATCATTAAGGTCTACTAATGTGCTTTTGTTGATTTTGTTCTGTGCGTTTGTTGTTTTGATAGTTTCTGCTTGTATTCTGTGATCCCTGGGAAGGGATCTGTGTTCTTCAAACTGTAATCAGGTCAGGATTCAACTTCACCAGAGATGTTTTCTCCTTCTGGGTCCAGCCAAGATATCTGGTCTGCAGAATATGTAGTCTACATACAATCAGAAAAGTGAGGAACTTGAGCATAGATTTGTAGGTCATAAAGTTTTATTGCTTAATCAAGTTCAAGAAGTGCAAGGAGGTAATCTGCATTTTGCCATTTTTGTATAGATAAATTACTGCAAAAGCCAAGTTTCTTTTCCTTTAGGAAAATGAACTGTCCTAAGGATGTAGGTATGAATTAACTTGTGAAGGTCCTTCTAAACAGGAAAAAAAGAGCAATGTAGGCTTCCCTCAGTAAGTGCATTGAAAGGGATCTGATCTGCCTGAGGAGCTCACTATTGCTCTTGAGATGGGTTAGTTGCAGACAGACAGAAATGTCTGACTTGGTCCCATTTTCTCCTTGTTTCCTCTAGAGTAAGATTTCCAGATAACCTGTCTTAAGTCAAATGTGTTAGAGTACAGATCCTTGCCTGTGAAAAGCACAGTCCTTGTAGGCTTGGAGTGTTTAAAGTGCTGGCTTTCCAATAAATGTAAGCTCTTATTTCAGTTTGTTACAACAGATTCGCAACTAGTGCATAAATGCAGTGGAAATAAATCTCGAAAGAGAAAGAATCTCGAAACATTGAAAACAATTAGTTCCTCTCTTTTTATACAGTAACAGAAATGTAATGCTATTTTAAATTTTTATTCCTTGCATGCCTTGTTTGCTTTTTCCAAAAGTAATAATCTGTCATTAGCAGAGAAGAGTAAATGTAGCGGCTGTTCTGGAGGCATTCTGAAATTATCAGTTCTGGTCTGAAACGTTTTTGTGCTGTTACTATGAAAACATTTCTTTCTGTGTTTCACAAAATGGGTTTTTGTGTAACAGTATCAATAATTATGAAACAAGACAGATTAAGTCATTAGAGATGGGTCAGAAAGCAAAGGCCTGCGTTCAAACAACCTGATACCACTGAGTGTATTTTGGTTCACACTTAGATTTTGAAAGGCAGTTGGAGGAAATCAGACTTCTACTAAAACAGAATGAGGAGCTTAGTCTTCACCTTAAAAGAATAAACTTCAGCTGTTTTGGAGAACTGAAGCTTTTTGATTTGAAGACTGCGGCTATTTAAATGAAACCTGTTAATGATTTCTGCCACAGAATACCTTAATGAGGAATAATGTTAATGTCAAATGCCCTTTTTAAAGTAAATGAAGCATTTCTGGCAGGAGCTATGATAAGGGGATATGCAAAGTGCTTAGGGCAAAACTTGTGATGCAATAATGTCGGCAAGTTGCTTAGATGGGCTGTGTTTTGCTTCCTCTCTTGCGTCTGCTTCCCTATATACTACAGGATTTAGTCATTATTGGAGCTTTTAAGAACATGGAGATCTGTGCAGTAGTGGAGGTAAAATAAACTTTAAGTAACGTTTATTGAAGTTGTTGAATTAAAACATCTACAATTCCTGAATATCTATGTGCCTGTCAAAAGAGGCCTTTGGACTTAGGTGGAGCCCTGTGGAAGTTTGTTTCTTTTGGGCCTGAGCATAACAGTAAAAGTAAGTATGTCAACATTATGGAAATTTTTTACCCTAAAGCATATTTCAGCTATAATATCCATCCATATGGTTGGTATTTCAGTAATAATAAAATAGTCATATACAACAGCATTGTAAAGACTTTTTCATGGAGGATTTAAAATAATGCATCTGGTTTTTATTCTTATTTATTTTACTTTTATTTCTTTTAATGCATCTGAGGTGGTTTTTTTTTGGTTCTTTTTAGGCAGTGGGCCATCTGATTGCTGCAGTACTGAAAGAAAAGGTTTCTTCAAAGAAGATCAGACAGGCTTCTGACCAGGTCTGTGGCATTTTTCACTTTTGTCTTCTCTCTCACCCTTATGTAATTAATCTATGTCTTTTTCCTAGGTTTTCCCATTTTCCACTGTGTAATTTTAATGCAGTTCTAGAAGTTAAATACAGTAGCTATCAATATTTATTTGAGCATAGAGAAACAGTTGAACTCTGGCATTAGAAGAGCAGTTTTACTCCCATTACAAGATTAATGCCAGAAGCCTTAATCCTGCAGACACCTATATCTACCTGTTTCAGTTTAAGGGAGTTTAATTTAGTTATGTTACTGAGAGTGACGTACACAGAGTGAGATATTCTCTCGAGTTGGAAATTTGTTTGCATTGCTATAAAAATCTCAAGAAGTATGGCATTTCACATGCCTGCATTGGTGTTATATTTCATATCAGCTAACTAGAGCTTGTGTTTCTTTGGGAGAGAGCCAAATGTAAAGGCATACTTCGCATTTTAAATGAATCAAGTTTACTTAAGTGCATGTCTTGTTGACAGAGAGGTATATGAAATGTTGGCAATTGTTAGTGTCACAGCAAATGTGAAAGGTATTTGTTAGGATTTGCTCCTCTGATTTTTCTCCCCAAAAGCTGACATGTCCAGAAATGAACAGAAATTGTTCAGTGGATTTTTATTCCGCAGTCTGGGGACTTCACCCTGACAAACAGACCTGAAAAGTGCTAAGTTTTGACTGAGGAAGTATTGGAGGTGTGTAGTTTATCCACAGAAGCTCTTTCCCATTCCTGATCATAATCATGTTCCCAAATTCTGTTTTGAGCATTTTCTGAAAAATAACATGTTTTGATATTTTTCCCTTAATGCTGCTTATAGGAAGGTATTAGACTGAAATACAGCAACACCTTCCAAAATGCTGAGGAGCAGAAGATTGTGCTGGTTCAACGTTGCAGACTCCCTTTATATTCAAGAGAATTTTACAGTGTTGATTGTTTTAAAACCTTCCTTGTTCTCCAGTTGGAAGTCACAAAGTCAGCAAACTAATCTGAGAATACTAATTTACCACGGAAACCAGCAGCAGTTTTGATAGCAACTGGCAAATCTTCATCCTTACTAGCAAATAGAACTTCATGTATTTAGTAAAGATGACTTAGCTTTGATTAGCCCTTTGTCTTTAGCTGTCTGTGCTACACCTTGGTGTAGACACAGCTTGTCATGGCAGTGTCTGAGTTGTGTCCAATTGCATCCTTATTTTTTAAATCAGGAAACTGATGATAACCTGCCTGGGGGTGCCCTATCCCTGTATGTTTTCAAGTTGGATGGGAACCTGGGCAATCTGATAGTGAGCAGAATTCCTTGCCCATGTCCCATTGTTGGAACTAGATGGTCTTTAAGGTCACTTCCAACACAAACCATTCCATGATTCTATTCGCACAGGCACAGCTGAAAAGTTAATCTGTGTTACTTTTTTGTTAGAGACAGTAAATGGTATGCCCTACCATGGGCTTAGACAGGAGCTGTCCATGCAAAGATTTTTCCTCAGGAATAGAATCTGTATCCCAGCTACCTCTCATGCTGTCTAAGGCTTCAGGAGAAGTGGTTGAGCTGTTTTTATTTAAGAGTGTGTTTGAGATGAATGCAGACAAGTCAGTGTGAGCATTCTCATTATTCTCTCCCATGCTTTTGCCTTCAGACTCCAGCTCTGAACCTGCTCTGGGAGAAGTGCTGCAGTGAGAATGTTGCCTTGCGAACAGCCTGCTGTGAGGGCTTGGTGGCACTTGTGGTGGAGAAGCACGCTGAGCTTGACTACGTTCTTCATGGATCTCTCAATCTAATTCCCTCAGCAAGGTAGTGTTTGGTGGCCTATTTTTTGTCAGCTGGCTGTCAGTCACTCAAATACAGAGGAAGAGGAGAAGTTCTGTGTCAGTATCTTCAGATACACCATGGCATTAAGGATGCTACTGTCCTGCCGCTCTGCTGAAGAATGTTGCTTTCACCTTTGCTGTGTGACAGTGTGAGTCTTACCTAAGAGCTCTTGGACTATTCTGTAGATGTAAGCTGAAATTGTTGGTAGTTCAGGCTAGTGCTCTGAACTTTAAACTGTGGAACCTCAGAAGTCATTGAACCGCTTGGTTTTGTTGCCCCTGTCATAGAAGGGGGAAAGAAAATGGCAGTAAATTCCATTACAGGGAGGGAGTGGAGAGTGTGCTGTGGTTTAATGCCGGGCAGCAGTCAAGCCTCACACTGCTGCTCACTCACTCCCCAGCTGTAGGATTAGGGGGAGTGTAAAAAGTGGAAAACTTGTGGGTTGAAATAAGGAATATTTAAGAGGGAAAATGAAAGCTGTGAACACAAGGAAATCAAAACAAGAAATTAATTCACTACTTCCCATGGGCAGGCAGGTGTTGAGCCATCTCTAGGGGAGCAGGGCCCGATCACATGTAATGGTGACTTGGGAGAACAAATGCTATCAATTCAAACACCCCCTCTTCTTTCCCTCAATTTTGTATACTGAGCATGATGTCATATGATCTGGAATGTATCTTTGGTCAGTTGGGGTCACCCATCTTGTCTCTGTATTTTCCCAACTTGCCAAGAACCTGCCCAGCTTCCTCCCCAGTGTGGCAGAAAGAAAAGGCCTTGGCCCTATGTAAGCCGTGCTCAGCAATAACTAAAACATCTCTCTATTATCAACCCTGTGTTCAGCACAAATCTAAAGCACAGCCCCATATCAGCCATTGTGAAGAGAATCCACCCTATCCCAGCCAAAACCAGCACAGTGGAAATAATTATCTGTCTGTTAAGAAACTGGTTGTTCACATAAAGTCACTATAACAATGTGTGTTTGGATTAAGAATGCTGCAGTTTGTTTCCTTGTCTGCTGAGGAAGAAATCACTTTAGTGATTTACACATTTCTGGAAATAGAATGCTTATATCTTGTAGTGGTCTTTTCACCTTGACCTGTCCAACACACTTGAGAAAATGAAGTCGTGAGGCAAAGAGGCACTGTGCATAACGTTTAGAAATAGGAAGTCAAATGATGACTGGGGAGAGATTTCCATTCAAATTTACCAACCTTATTAAGTTTCCTTTTGACTGGTAAGTGGATTTCTTCACCAAGCTGTGTAATTCTCTTGCTAGAGACTGGTAAGAGTTGTTTTTTGCCAAAGCAGCTATTTAGAGCTATGTATGTGATATATTATGCTGGTGAACTCAGCACAGAGGTTGCAAGAATCATGCTATTCAAGACATGTCATCCCTTCTCGCCTTCACATAATCAGTTCTACACTAAGGTTTCTCAGAGTCAGTCTGAGCCAAAAGTAAACTTAGGTTTGAGTAAACTGGTGAAATGCTTAAAATTTTTTTCTAACCTCTTGACTTGCTTGTTTACAGCTGGAATCTTGCTGTGGTATTGCTAATTCTGTGCTGGATTTGCTGTAAATGACTACAGTTTCCTAGAAAAAATTTTGTAAATACATTTTTATAGTATGGGTAATGTCTGCAAGCCAGTGGTTTGGTCCTCCAAATGGTGAAATTTTGGGGCATTTTGGGGTTAAAGCAGGAGTCTACATAAGTATAACGAATAAGTAAAAGTACCTGTGCTAGGACTGTGAGAACCTGAGTCCTGTGGCATGAGGTGAAGTAAAAGTTTTATTAGCTGTGATGCCCTCATGATTTTTTGCCTTTTCTTTTTGTATACCCTTTATGTATTCTCAGTATTAGCATACATAAAGGTTGAAATTCTTTGATGTGGTATCTTAGCTTAAGTCCTGATATTCTGCTAGGCCAAAAACCCAAACATGCTAAAGGACTCACAGTTGGGAATCAGTAAGTCTTACATTATCTTGAAAAACCAAGGCCCTTTCTAGGACATATTTTGTAAACTAGGCTCAAGCCCATCTGGGGGAAATACTTTCTAAGTATTTAGAATAGGGAAATGTCATGCCATTCATTTAAGCTCCTCATTGGGGAATCTTTGTCAAATGGGCTAATTTACAAGATCTATAAAATTGCATGCATGTGTATGTGCATTTCAGCATATTCTGCCTTGACAAATTGTTGCACCTAAGGATCCCTATTAAATACCAAGATAAAACCCCTTTTATCCCTTAATCATGTCTGGTTTATAATTCTAGGACCGAGGGAAGGCATCAAACTTTGGCTTGCAGACTAAGAAATCTGAATTTCCTGTTCAGCTGAGGGTTTGTTACAATATCATTAATTTATGAGGTTATGAAATAATGCACCTTTGTATTTCAGAAAATGAAAGGTATAAAGTAGGACATTTAGAATTAAAACACAAATTCAGAGTTACATATTGAAGGGACCCATTTCTACACTATTTGAAACATATAAAACCTTTTTTTGCTGTGTGAAACCAACAGAACTGCTGGCTATAATAAGCGCTGGCAAATTACGTAGTAACCATGTACGTGTATTTGGCTTCTTTCCCACTGCCACTCGCTCCTCCCCCAAGCTGCTACAATTCAAACCACATATCCTATGGATTGCAAAGCAGGGTTTATGCTGCCTAACCACAGAAGTCTGTGGTTTAAAATGTCTGTACCCTCAGGAGCTCATTAAACTGATAATTTCAGATTGCCTCTTTTCAGTGCTAGTGCTTTCTTTTTAAAACCTTGGCTTAGAATCCTAGTCTGCAGTCCATCATCCTGTTCCCTGACAAATTTTCGTCTGGGTGGCTTTGCAGTGCTCAGTAACATTCAGTAACAGTGTTGCTAAAACAAAAATTAGTAGCAGTGGCTGCTAGCAGAAGGGGATTTGCAACCGCTGAGCACTTTCAGTGCTGAATGGAGTTAGATATATATTTTTTGGCAGAGACTACTCGTGCTGTATTCTTGCTTCTCTTCTGTTACAATGAATTTTGCAGCAATAACTGCCCCTGCTGGATTATATTTTGTCACGTCTATCAAGTTATGAACACTAGAAAAGACATTTTCTTTTGGCAGAGATTAAGATCCCATGTTTGTGTAAGTTAATTTGTGCAGTTCACAATACCTTCTCATTGTACTGTAAGTGGTTCTTAAATATTTCCTTTGATGCCCCAAGAGTTTGAACTTCTTGGAACTTCATATTTATGTGCATGTTTATGCATATATAGGAAATGTGTAGATACATACATGTGTATTTTCATATGATTTTAGGATTGATTTTCAGCATTCTGTTTAGATGATCATGGGAGAACATTGCCTATGTAATGAACAAGGATAAATAATCTGCCTTAAAAGCTGTGAAACAATTAATTATTGTAATCTTAAGCAAACTGCCAGAAGGATTTCTGTGTATATGCATGTTTTCAGAATGTTTTTTATTACTGAGCATCCATGCCCGTAGGAGATGGGAAATGGGATGGAAATCTTTCCAATATGACATCCATTTGTGTTGTTTTGTGTTCAGGAGGTGAACGCAGAGCCTAAAGCATATCTTAACCTAAAGCCTAAAGCTCCCCACTTCCTGCTTTAGAATTAGGACCGGGAAAACAGAAGTTTCAGAACAGGAAAGACGATTTTCTTACTGAGTGTTTTGTGGTTTCTTTTCTTCCTCCTCGCTGCAGTTATCCAGTTGAAGCTGGGAAATAAGCTTGTAAATTCCCATTTCACTGGCTTTTTCTAGCAGTGCAGAATCTAAAAGGTTGTTCTCTTTGTCCCTACCCTACACCCATCAAAAAATCTCTTTCCTCCTCTGTGTTTTAGTTTGACTGTATTGGGATTTAGAAGAATACAGCACATCTTCCTGTTAGCTGCTTTGCAGCAGAGTTCTGCTGAACCTCAGTGTCTTCTTATATACTGTCAGTATTTTGAGACCCAGATGTCACAACAGTCAGTCATTTTAAAGACTACAGGCACATCTTATAAATGGTCCATTTTTGAAAGAGAGAGAGAGAGAGACAGAGAGAAATACTAGTGTGTTCTATCACTTTTGATCTGGGTCAATGCTTTCCAACACAGAAGAGAAAATACAGTACTTTGCCTGTGTCTGAACTGTAAAAGTAAGCATTTAATGGTGAGGAGAGCCACTGTGGGACTCTCTAGGTGTTCCCTGATGTGCACATTCCATACTGCACCATGGAAAAGTCTGTCTGCAGGTGGTGACAAGTATGGTAAAGGTCTGAGAGTTCCAAGTGCTGTTTACCTTGTATTCTCATTCATGTAATGTCTGGTAGAAGCAACCTGTCAAAAGTTTTAATTGATGCATTAATATTCTCTTTGCTGTTTCACCCGTTGTGTGAAAAGGAAGACAAAGACACCTAACGTGGAACTTGTCCAGAACTGTATGGACATATGTTAAGAGGTCCTTAAGGAGAACTCCAGGTCTCAAGTGTCAGTTTTGTTCCTTCTCTTATGTATGAACCAATTAATGGAGCTGCATACTTGACAGTAACTCAGTTCTTTTTATCTACAGGAATGTGCACGGTTTAGTAAAAACTATTTGCAAGTTAATACAAATTCAAGCTATTCAACTGGGAAAAGATGGAGATGAGTCCGTTTGGAGTCTATATGGAATAAGGTTAGTTTTGCATTCCTTTATTTAAAAACAGTAAATAAATAATCTTCTGTTTGATTTCCAGAAAAAAAAAAGGAAATTAAGTTAATACTGGATTTCAGTCTCACTCTTTTTTGTGTGTTTTCAAGTGCTGGTGCAGGTTGCCAAAGAGGTTGTGGAACCTCTGTGCTTGGAGGTGACAGAAACTGTCTGTTTGTGATACTGGGTAACCTTTACGAGCTGACTGTGCATGTGGGTTGGACTGAATGATCCGAGTAGGTCCCTTTCAAGCTAATTGATGATCTGGTTATGTGGTTTTCTGGGGTTTTCTTGGTTGAAAGTTTTAAGGAGTTGTATAATACAAGGATAAGATTGCCACCACAGGCTTGAAAGGGACAATGGCAGTGAGCCATCAGGAGTGGGCCGATGGGAGGCAAGATGGGGAGAAAACAAGTACTAGTACTTGTTCAAATATTGGATGATTTCTAATATTTCTATTATATTTTAAGGCTATGAATCACTTCCTTCTCACTTGTTTTTCGTGCTTTATTCTTACTCTAAAAGTCAAGTTCCCAAATGGCTTTGCTGTTAAGGTGCTTGACATATAAAAATAAAATAATTAAAGATGCACGTAGAGCTACTTATCTAAAGCTTCTTGGCATGTAGTAGCAGACTTTTGAAGAGGACATCCTAGTGAGTTGATTCATCTCTTGAGAAACCATTACTCAGTACTTATATTAAAAACCTCTATTATACCTTTTCTGGAGAATAGAAAAGCTTGTGGATGTCATGAATGCTTTTCAAGTTACTTTTTATGTAGTTAAGAAACATCTTTGTAGGAGACTGTAGCTGTAATGGCTTCAGGATATGAAATGCATTATTTGAGAAACAGGAATCATGTCTTCAGCTGAGCAAAATGAAACAGTGAAGAAAAGCGAAACAGGCTTTGGAGTGCTGGATGTGTTTGCATTCCTGAAATCCTGCATGCATTTGTTTTTGTGGCTGCTATAGCAGCTCTCTATATAAAAACTACTTGTATAGAATGGTTTAAAATGAAAAGGCAGGTAATGAAGACAGAATTCTTTTGGAAGCTTCTAGTAGAAGAATCTAAGTTAAAGGAACTTAATTCTGGCTTCATATGAAATAAAGGGTGGTGGGATGTGGCTGGAATAAAGAAGTGATTTCTGCCCAATAGGGCAAAGAAAAGCTCTTACATTTTTTTCTCACTCACTAAAAGAGAAATTACTGGTAACATACAATGAAGGTGAAATGTGGTAATTCAGAATAATAAAAAGTAAAATAATAGAGAACTCAAAATAAGAAGCCGACTTTTATTTAGGTAGTATGGTTTTTGGTTTTCCTTTTGGTTATAGTTAACTCTAATGAAGACAAATGATTACGTGACATAGAGTCAGAGCCCTGAGATTTTGAAACCTGATTTTGGTTTTTTAGTGTACAGAACAACCTATGTATTCCTTGTTAGGTATCAACTTTTGTAGTTGTGCTCCATGAAATGCTGTTAGAACCTGATCTTTTTGTAAGGAATTGAAAAATGTGTACAGTAACTCACCAACAGTAATCTCCCCTTACAGTATTCATGTATTATACTGTCAACTGTGCAAAAGTATTCCATATGGAAATAATCAATGAAGAATCAAAATGCAACAGTACATTCTCAATTGATTTGCTATTGTCACCAGAATTACAGGGTAATAAATCAATGTGGTTTAGGCCAGTGTTAATTCGGGACAATATAATTTGTTTTTTATACAGCTTCTTGGGATGACATAATATCTTGATCAGTTCCTGGAAAGAAATAGAAGAAAATTAATGTCTTGCAGATTCATGCATTTTATTATGTAGTGTTTTTCTGGGATGGAGTTTGCTTTCTCCAGAGCAGCCATCTGCAGCCAGAACAGTGCTGATAACACCAGTGTTTTGGCCACTGCTGAGCAGTGCTATCCCTCCAGCCTATTGCCATCCATCGAAAGGCCGGTATAAGGGAAGGGTGGTCAAGATTTTGGGAGGGGACATGGCCAGGATAGCTTACCCAATCTAACGAAAGGGATATTTCATACCGTATGACACTGTGCTCAGGAATAAAGGCTAAGAGGAAGGAGCCAGGAGTGGATTCATTATTAAGGTGTTTTTCTTCCAAAGCAACTGCTACACATGCTGAAGCCCAACTGCACAGAAAGTTACTATACATTGCCTGCTGATGGAAAGTAAAGAATACATTTTTTATTTTCCTTGCTTTCTTTACTGACCTTTGCTTTTCTTTAGTAAACTGCCTTTATCTTGACCCAGGAAGGGCTCCTGTTAGCATTCCCAGTGCAGGTGATTTATGATACACATGCACAAAAATTGGTTGATTTTTTTTCTGAAAGCTAGTAGCCTTTTTAAAATTAACTAGTATTTTATTATATTCTTAATGATTCATCAAGCATAATTTTACTGTTTTGAAGTTATAGAAAGCTGCTACTTTTCTGAATTGAAGATTCAGAGCAGGTAGCAAAATACTTTAAAAATGCATATTTGATGGAGTAAAGTGCTGTTCCTGAATGGACCATCTTTCTGAAAGGACCAGAGAGACATCTGCATACACATCTGCATACATGACTGCAGACACTGTTTCCTCATACAGATTAAGAAATCTGTCCCTGAATTTGTCCTTTAATCAGATTGGAGCTCACTTCTGTTCAGAGATGTAACAAAAAGTTCAGATAACCTAAACATTAAAAATAATATACGTTTCATTGTTACGCCTCAGAGATTTATCTTTGTTTGCCTGGACATTTCTGTATTATAAGTGGGTAACCACTATGTTTGCTTGTGTTTGTTGCTTTATCCAGAGCCCACTGGCAGTAATTTAGGGTAGTGCTGCTGTAATATCATTTAAAGATGCATGTTTTACAGTGTTTTTCTAGCAATTCTTAAGATAGTGTTAACAAGAAATTGCATCTACACACCCCATTTTTCTTATTGCTAATGCCATTATCAAGTGCAACATTTTTGGTTTGCACTTTTTAGTGTTTTATTATTAATCACTGTTCATTGTGGAGGTTAGCTGACTTCTTCCATCATCCAGTTCAGTGCAGTTGTACTAATTTCAGAACATACAAGACCTGTAATAAATGGTTTGCTCGTTTTTTTCTAGATAGTAAGCCATTTTTGTTTGAAACTTCATGTGTCAGGTGCTGACTTCAAGAAGGTTTTCCTGGCTTTGATGTCATTGCAACATTTAAATGCTGACTGGAGACATATTGTCTTGATTAGGAAAGGTAGTTAATTTTTAAGATATGACAAAGTTATTGAAATAGGAAGCTGCTATAACCCTATATGTCTTACAAGGACTATATACTTTCAAGGTCCTGCGCTGCATGTGGACAGTGTTTCTAGCATACTGCCTAAAAAGGATCCAGTCTATGGTGTTGCTGGATTCAGGTGCTGGACAAGCAACTCTTTTGCCTCTTGCATACTGTCATCTTTGGAAAGCTGAGATGAAGCAATAATCTTAGCTTTTCTAGTCTTTATGCACAGCTTGTAAAAGATTTTAACTTTAGTGAAATATTTACAGAATCTAGGAAGGTGGACATATGAGGAACATTTATGTAAGTTGAAAAATTTTTGAGAAATGAGTGACAGGAGTGACAGGCTTCTAGCACCAAATATGAGCGCCAGACCTGTGATATGCATCGTTTGTGTCCTTAGAAGATGGTATCCATTTTCTGAACATGTGTCAAGTAGTCCATAGAGTCAGCCAGCTTTCTGAAAGAGCTATTGTCTTCAGATTATTTATTTGCCTGTAAAGAAGCACATGTCTTCAGAAGAATAATTATTTGACAAGCAGAGGAGGAACCAGTATTAAAAAACCCCTTTGTTTTTAGCTGTGTTGTAACCACATAGCAAACTAATCATTAGGTATGTAAATATTCTGCTACCGGCTTTCATAGTTTGATGGGCCTTTCATTCAGCTGATGGCTATGTAATTCTTTATCTTCACAACCAGTCAGTTGCCCAGGCCTCAAAAAATGTTAACATTGAGATTGTAAAAAAATAAATAATGGGGAACACCTCTTTTAGTTTAAGGATTTGTCTGCTAGATGTTTTTCCATAGTGTCTTGCTAGGCATAGCATAACTCTAAACATTCCTGATTACAAGTATTACCTCTTTAGCTTGGCTCAGGGAAGCCTTAATGTGCCATCACATTATGCATTATTTCAAATTTGCCATGTAATGGGAAAAAATAGATTTTTTTTTATGGTGTTCTTTCAGATCTCATTCACTTCACCAGGAGCTGAGTTGGTTCAGTGCTGCTTAAGATGAAGCCCATGTGGTATTGCAGTGTTATTGGATATGAGTGTGTCTCAGTGAATGTTGTCTTCTCTAATAAAAAGACTGTTGGAAGTTCTGGCTGTTTGCTCCTCAGAAGTTTTTAAAACAATGATAATAAGTGAAATTGTAAATCCTTTCTGAGAGGCATATCTGACTACATGTATCACTCATGTAGTGTCTGAAACTGAGGCAGTGTCTCTGGAGATAGGCCACTTCAAGGAGCGGCTCTCAAGTCATCTGCTGCTGTGTAGGTAAAACTCCCTGAAGGTCTCTGTGTGTAGCACAGATTTGTTGGACTTGTGAGCTGCAAAGATGGTTAACCAAACCAGAGGTGGTGGTCTGCCGCAGATTTATGCTGCCTTTCTCTGTTTGCCTTTCCACTTACAGCCTGGAATGGTTTGAATTAGAGGGGTTGCTAACGATCAGCTAGCTGCAGTGCCCCGGTCTCCAGACAGAAACACCTTCCACTAGGCCGTGTTGCTCAAACGCTCACCCAGCCTGTCTCTAGGGATGGTGCATCAAGAACTCTGGGCAGTAAGTTACTCTAGGAAAATGACTTTGGTTTTGTTTCTGACAAAACAAGTTACGTACTTCAGGCTTCCCTCCTTCCCAGGTTTTCCTCCACCTGAAGGAAATTTTAGTCTAGTTTCAGAAGTTTTGAGAAAGTATCCTCTTTTGTCGGTGTAGCATTCTTAGCGAAGCTGGTAAAGGAGGAGGTTAGATTGGCTATTTCTACTGCCATGCTTATTTTTAAGATAGCTTTGCATACTTCCTTTCTGTGTTACAGCTATAAATGTGATTTCTTTGTCTTTCAGGAGCACTCCTCATCCATTAATCACTGTCCTTGAAAACAGACCGGATTGCTGGCCAGTTCTACTACAGCAGATAACAGTATTTTTCCATCAGTGTCCAGAGAGGTAAATGAATGAAAAATGTTTAAAAGCCTAGCAAATGAACCCAGCTGAATTGTATCACTGCAACTGTTTTGTTGAAGGCAAACAAGCTGTAAAAATTCTGTCTTTAGTGAAAGATACGTGTAAAATTTAATGATACCATTTCACAATTTAAAATAATAATAATAATTAATTCATTATATACTGGTATAATACTTTAAAAATAAATTTCATAGCTTTTAATCAACTATGTAGGTAAATTTTATATGGGTATAGAATAACTGATGCAAATTTGGTGGCATATTTGTTTTTTTTTTTAAATTAACTATTTGACGTTATCAGCTCTATCAAAATTTTGACTTAGTCATAAAAAGTGAATATAATACAGCTGTAACTCACCTATACAAAATGATGGGATGGTGAAGGAAAAGTGAAGGCAATTAAATCTGACAGAGAGGAGGAAGTCTTGAAAAACAATGTATGCTTTCTGATTAAAAAATATTCTAAAAAATCAGTGGCACAGCATTATTATAAAGCACCATTAAAATGACCAAATACCCAACAGCCAACAGTTGCAGCCTTCCCTTCATGCTTACCACTAAGGAACTTGTCCAGTGTAAGGTAACAAATCTGTGGCATTCACAAAGAGAATTGTTTTCAGTGATTTGACACCTATATGTATTACCTTTTCTCCTGTTTTCTGAAAGACTAATAACAGAATAATAGTACACAGAAATAGGCTTCTCTGCTATGTGGCTCTTTGTAAAGAAACAAGCTAAATAATCTCTTACATTTCTGGTACACTTAGACCACATGATCAACAATAAGATTGTCCAGCAAAAGTATGTTTTCCTCAATTTACTTGATCAGATTATTTTTCAAATGCTGTTAGTTCTTTCACTCAGCTGCTAAATCTGAGACTCACATATAGTCATGTGTAGTATATAGTATGTATACAGTCCCTTCAGATATATAAATGATGGAGTGTGGACTGTGGATTTTTTGCTAGTGGCTTCTTTTGAATTAAATCAGGAGTTTTTCTTAGTAAAAAGGAGAATATGTGGTACTCCTCTTGGTTTCTGTGGGTAAAATGCTGGGCTGAGAATATGGAATCATAGAATAATTTGGGTCTGGAAATGCCTTTCGGAACACAGAGTCCAGCTGTTAACCTAATGCTATCAAGTCCACCACTAAACAGTGCCCCTAAATGTGATGTAAACAAGCTATATTGATGTAAACCTATTAGTGAATTCTTTCTACAGTTTTGCATCAAGACTGGGTCTTGTTTAAGGCTGAGTTTTGATCCCTGGTTTATGTGCTGGATGGTAGGAAGGCTCTGCAGAGGCGTTTGGACAGGCTGGATCTGTGGGGCTGAGGCCAGTGGTATGAGGTTCCAACAAGGTTCCCCCCCATACAGCAGGTCCTGCATTGTGGTCGCAACAATTCCATGTAGTGCTACAGGCTGAGGGAAGAGTGGTTGGAAAACTGTGCAAAGGAAAAGGGCCTGAGGGTGCCGGTTGACAGCAGCTGAACCTGAGCCAGCATGTGCCCATATGGCCAAGAAGGCCAATGGCATCCTGACTCAGATCAGACAGAAATAGTGTGGCCAGCAGGACTAGGGAAGGGCCCATGTACTTGGAACTGGTGAGACACTGCGCCTCAAACCCAGTGTCCACTTCTGGGCCCCTCATGACAAGGACATGGAAGTGCTGGAGCAAGTCCAGGCTAGGGCAGTGGAGCTGTTAAAGGGTCTGGAGCACAAGTCTGATCCGGCACAGCTAAAGGACCTGAAGTGTTTAGCCCAGAGGAAAGGAGACTGAGGGGTGTTTTTATTGCTCTCTGCCTGAAAGGAGGTTGTAGCCAGGTGGAGGTCATCCTGTTCTCCCAAGTAACGACTGACAGGATGAGAGTAAATAGGCTTAAGTTGCATCAAGGGAGGTTTAGATGGGCTATTAGGAAAGCTTTCATCATGGGCTTGTCAAGCATTGTAACAGTCTGCTCGGGGAAGTGGTGGGTGGAGTCACCGTACCTGGAAGTATTCCAGCAGACCTGTAGATGTGTCGCTTGAGGACATGGTTTAGCAGTGGGCAGGGCTGCTGGTTGGACTTGAGCCTAAGCATTATATGATTTTATATTTTGTTACTGTATGGTTCTGTATTTTGTTACTGTATTGACCATCAGCTTTATTTGATTGTTTTAATAATGTCAGGGACAGTTTATATTCCTAACATGGTCAAGCCAAAAGCTTTGTTCCGTGATATTTTACTGGGAAGCTATGTTGGTTAAAACAGTTCCTGTTTCACTTAATTGTATTAAGACCATTCTGCTAAAACTGATAAGTAAAAGATGGCTCCTTTTTTACTAGAGTTATGTTTTATGTGTTTTAAAAAGATATTTGTGTGTTCTTGTCCAAATACTTCTTCAGAATGGCAGATTAGTCTATCATGACATTCAGCAAGGAAAGTAATTTCCTTAAATTGATGAGGAAAAAAATTAATTAGGAGTATTATAACCTGCAGGTCCATAGCGAGTCTTTTAAAGACTGCACTTTGAAATATGGTTACTGTATTGGGTCTCATGATAGTACTTAGTTGTGGTAAGTCCAAGTTTTACTGTGAGTTTTAGTAATGTCCTTCTCACCACTTTTCAGTTAATTTGGTCTTGTGAATTTTTGCAGGTAATGTCATTACTTGGGTTTTCTTCTTGTTATGTGTGCAGTAGAAAGGATTCATGGCAAACTTATTTCTTACACTGCAGGGCAGAGGGATCATGTGTTGGCATAATGGCTTCATTTCTAAGATACCTGTACTGTGAACCGCAGCAGTTGCGGGCACATGCTGAACTGCGGATGGCTTTACTTAAGGTCTTACTGCAGCCTCATGGGCCGCAGCACAAAGAAGCACCCTCCATACTGGAACGTGAGATTCTTCAACTTCTGTGTGATTTGACTCCACACTTGCAGGTACAGTTGTTGCGTGACCCTACCTTTTATGAACAGATATTATCAAAAAAGAGATAGTATTATTACTGGCTTTCAGGTGTGCAAATATAACATTCTTTTCCATGTTTCTGTAGATCTGATTTGTTGATAATATATAAATCTAACAAACTGTCTCTTCTGGTAGAAGATAAAGCTTTATTTGTTCAAATATGATACACCTGTTAAGATGGAAATTGAAACACATTTACCATAATTACTTCCATCTAGTTGCCTCAGTAAACATACAGTTTTAAATTATTGTTTTATTGTTAAATTATTAAATCTAAGTATTTAAACTTAGAAGGATACTCATGAGAAATTTTTGTTAAATGACAAGATATTTTTCAAAACCATAAAATTTTAACTTAAAATGGATTATAAAAGTAAACTGCATAACAAGCACGATCTAAATACTTCTAGATACTCATTTCTCACTCTTTGTAAGAGAGTAATTAGTGGATCTGGACACAAAATTTAGTCCTTCTGGAATATGCTGAAGGTTTTGAATGTTTTTTTTTATGTTGCATAGTGATATATGATAGGAGTTAGGGATTTAATCTTAGGGTCCCCTTTGGTTACAGGCCTACAGTCTTGGTTAAACTTACAACCTCTGCTTTTCCTCGTGCTTTACTGTGATATCATTAAACTTTTTTGTACCTATCTATCTTTTCTTTCTTCTTTCGGTATTAGGCCAACAGCTTCAGATGTATTCAGCCATTTGAAGTTCTTTGTCCTTATTGCTGTGCAGAGAGGATTCATTAATATGAATAATATAAAGCTAAATAGACTTATAAGGATATTTAGCAGCATCTTTCTGCTACAGCGTTTTACTGGAGAAGTCTTCTTTGTACTCGCAGATACTTTTTACAGTCTTTTGGAAAACATATAGCTTGTACTATACGTGTTGGTTCAGGTCTCTTCCTTATGATGATGGGTACATGCTGACCTTTTCTAGCCACAGAGAGATTTCTGATTTAGTCTCAGTTTTACCCAAGCTTCAGTATAACATTTTGTCTTTAATGTATAACCATGCTTCAGACTTGATAACATTTAGCCACAAAAATAGCACTGAATAAAACTTAGAGAATTAGTTATAAACACTTATTTCCTTCATACATGGCACTTCTTTTTTAAAAATGAGAAATCAGTTACATATTTTCAAACTCATATTAATACTTGAACATTTTTGTCTTGCCTAAGATACAACTTTCACAATGGAAGGTACTTCCTTCAAGGAGCCTGTTTGATGGAATGTTTTATAAACTGTAAATTCCTTCCTCTCCTTTCTTTGAACCCCAGGTTGTTCTTATCTTTTCATTTTAGCATAGTTTAATTTAATCCTCTGTGTAACATAAATGCTGGAATGTTACCCTCTCATTATATCTGACAGTCAACCAAGCTGTCAGAAGTACTGCTCTTTACTTGTAGACTTTTTTGCTGATCTATTCAGCAGAATCATCAGTGACCTGAGATTTCTGATTAGAGCAGATTATTTATAGAACAAAAAGGGAATAAAAATCAGGGTGAAAAGCGTAATGCTGGCTCCAGAGTTTGGATCGGAACAGTGTGTTTGGAAGTAGAATTTTCAAGAACAGAAGACTGTCATCCAACACGTGGGGACTTCGAGACAACCAGCTTCCCTTTAGCTGGATTTCAGATATGGAGATACTGCTTTTGGGTATCAAACTTAAGCTCTGGGAGTCAGATTGCATGGTTTTCTATAATCAAGTAAGATCACTGCCTTTCTCTTTTGAGTTAAATGTTAAAATCTTAGTTATTTTACAAAGGAAATATTGTAGAGCCAGGTGTTATAAGAAGATTTACCTGCTTGATTTAATCTCCACACACTTTTTTGTGCTATTATGGGAGTCCCAAGAGCTGAACTAATTGCTGTTGCTTTTGAGTAAAAAGGAATTTTCCTCATCAAGAAATATTTTAATTCTTTCACATGTTTCTAATTTTACTTCAAAAATCAAATAGCAGTTCATAGGTTGTTTTTTTCAGGGAAGTTGGATAAGGGATTCCTGGCATTAGTTTATAAAGATATTTCTTTGAAAATTTATTACTGTATGCAATAGAAATATAGCATAACAATAGAACTAATTCTAAGTTCTATGTAGATAGGGAAGGGCAACTAAATCATCATGTGTTTTGGTTTGTTTTGTTTTAACCACTTCTCTGCAGCTTAAAGACTTACTGCAAGTTACAGAGGCCTTGTTTTTCCTGCAAGAGCTATTCCTCAGCCTGCTACGCTATCCTTTGTTTTGGAAAGTTCAGTTGTCCCAGCTTAGTCTGCAACTGTTATGCTTCTGTGAAGTGTGTTTAAATGTAACAGGAGAGTGCTCATCTTTGATCTCCCTAATAGAGGAAAACTTTGAGCTCCTAAAAGAGGTAAGATTATATGGTAAAAAATGTAAAAGAGTTTTATTAAATTTAAAGGTTGTTGTGTTTAAGACAGTGGAGACACTTATACATGACATTTGGCTGCAGGTGATCAGTGTTGATGTCAAAAGCTTCTAATTTTTTTTCCTGGTTGAATACATTCAGAAGATAAAAATGTAACTGGTTCTGTATATGTCAGTTAATCTCAAATCAATGGAAATTTGTTTAAAGTGAGTAACAACAGTTTGGACAAAGTAACAAAATGTTCTAAGTACTTTGTTAAAATACTGTTTGCACACACATATTCTTCATTTATCTGTCACTGCATGTGCACTCACTATGGTTCAGAAAGATAATATTGTAAAGTTTTGTAGTTTCCTATTTGTTCCTATTTAGGTAGTTTCCTATTTATTCAGTTTAATGTCACTGAGAAACAAAGGAGACTTGGAACTTTTTTCTTTTTTCTTTTTTCCTTGTAGGTATTTCCAGTGGACCAGTATATAATTGGTCTAGCACTTCTACTGCTGCAAGCTCCAGAAAGTCAGCAAAAGTCTGTCTTGAGTCTAGGTAAAGCTCTTCTGGTGAAAGAGAAATCCACTCTTTTAAAACTGTGTCTTTGTTCCTTCATATTTATGAAATAAGCACAGCATTCCTCTGGCATTGGATTGGGTGGTGAAATAGTGTTTCTTTATAGGCAGATTTTTTGTGAATTTTGAAAGTAATTGGTGGTAAAAATAAATTTTCCTGCTACACTGACTTTTTGCATCAATGTTGCTGTATTTTAAGCTCCCTGCTGTCTTGGCGCTTATCAGTTTCATTTTTGAGCCAACGGGATATTCTTGGCTGATGTTCATGCATCCTGAAGGATTTTTATTACAAGTATTGAGAGTACACTTGACAATCATGGCAGTGTTTAGCTGTGGTTTTGACTTAGCAGTTTTGATTAATGTAGATATTCCAGTAAAAACAAAGGTCCATGCTACATTCAATTTTTGTATTTTTTGCTGCTATCGAGCACTTTGCTATAAATGACAGAAATTTATGTGTCTCTAAATTAAAAATTGCAAAGAAATCTTTACCCTTTATATACACGTACAGTAAATCTGGTAACCTTTACTTCGCTCAATTGAAGTGTTTCCTAGAAATGTCTGTATCTTGCCTAAAGGTACCAATATTCATTCTTTTTTTTTCCTCCTTGACCTTTGTTTTTCTTCAACTTGTCTTAAATAGCCTACAAGCTCCTTTCATGTTCAGAAACCCAGGACATCTCAGCCACAGCCCTTACTTTGGTGATGCCTGTGCTACAGGTCTTATCTTCCACAACAGTTGGAGACTGCCTATCAGGGGATGTTTCTGGGACTACCAGGCAGCAGCTGGCTGTAAATCTTTTGGGAGTATTAAAGGAGAAAGGTGTGAAGCATAAACAGGAATCGGTAAAGTGATAAGTTTCTTTCCTTTTCCGGGGCAGGTAGGGGAGGCATTTAAAATTTTTTCTGCTTGAAGCCTATCTGCTTGGGAAAGACTATGAATGTGTGAACTTCTTTGTGCTATACATTCTATGGGAACGCTTGAAAATATGTATAGTCCTTGAAACTAGAGCAGTGGTGAAGTGGATGTTTGTTTGCTGGATATTGGTTTTATTTAGCAAATTAGATTTTTTACTATAAGAGACCATATAGTTTGAAGAATTCACTTCTATTATTAAACAAGGAACAGGACTTAGGAGAAATCAAGGTTGCATATATTAACTTTGTTTCTTTCAGAGTTGTTCATTCTCTGCATCTCTTTTTCCTTACTGCTGTATGTAGCTGTTATGTACCATTTTTCTGCCTTGGCTGAAGAGAGTTACAGAGCACCCTTGTGTCAATTAGCAAATTTTGGCTCATTAATCTGAATATTTTTATATGTTCTATTGTGGCTTTTTGGGTTTTAGTTATTTACTTATGTACCATTTCTCTGCCATCTGTTAATTTAACCACACTGTTCCAAGAGCAGGTGACAGCACATCTCTTTGATCAAGATGTGTCTAGCACTGGGGTAGCTGAATTCCCTTAAAGCTTTACACCCCTGTTTTGTGTAGAGAGGATGTGATTTGACAAGTTGGAGCTAGATGTAGTGCCAGTGCAGAGTCCTGCCATGTCTCCTTGATCTGCAATCCCCCACCTACTTCATCTTCCATTTCTTCAAATCTGAAAAGGCAAGCCCATCTGTGATCCTAATGAACAATAACTTTTTTTAAGTTCACAAAACCTTACAATTCATAGTCTGCTCTGAAAGAATAGGCAGTGAGATGACAGCAGTTACAGCTCATTTCCTTCTAATGGGACTTTCTGGGTGCCAGCCTGTACAGATGCCAGCGGAGGTTTGTTTCAGTAAAACATCTTTGAAGCTTGTCCGTCCTCTATGCTCTGTGTCACTCACCCACATGTTTTGTTTTCTGTTTTGTTTTAGAAGCTTGTCTTGTCAATGTCAATGTCTTGTCATAAGACTACTGTGTTACTGTACAACAAGATTAAAGTGCATTGTCTTACACTGGCTTCCTGTAAGAGGTCTTGGTTATACTGATACTGGTATTCTTTTTGCTTCAGAAAAGCATGTGAAAGTTTTTTTTGTTAATGACTTTAAATAGTTTTTGATTACTAACTTCTTCTCTTAGCCGTGTTACAGCTGAAAATAGTTGACTTTGCTGAGAGTTCTCTAACAGTCCCTTCACTTGTGTCTCACTGATCCCTGCAGAATTCACAGCAAGAAGCTTGGCAGATCTTTGGTTCTCAATACAAATGGGGAGACAATCATTTCACCTGATTATTGTTTGTAATAATTATGCCTTTTGGTTGAACAATTATGAACTTTTGTTTCTCAACTAAAAGACTAAAAAACATAGACTGCCTTTAATGGTCCCATGATTACAGGCAATTTGTGAACTATCCTTAGACTTCCTTCATCTTGGAAATAGACCAGAAAAGAGGTAATAAAAAGAAAGCAAATACTATGTCCAGAGTGAAGAAGCTTTGAGCAAGCACAAGAGCGTACAAGAGCAAACATTGTTAAGTTATGGTACATCTTCATAGAATCACAAAACAGCCCAGGATCTGAAAGATCATCTGGTCTACCCTTTCATAGGCAAGGGAGCCTAGATGAGATTATCTAATATCCTATCCAGTCACATGTTGAAAACATCCAGTAATGGGGACTCTACCATGTTCCTGGAACTGTTCCAGTGAATAATTGTTTTCACTGTCAGAAATGTCTTTCCTGTAATGTTATCCCTGACTTTCTCCCAGGCATTTTGTATGCATTACCCTTTGTATTCTCCATGTGGCTATTTGTAAAGGGAGAGCTACTGTCCTCTAGTAACTGCCCTTCAAGCACTGGAAAATAATGACAGTCCCCTTGAGGCTTCACTTCTGCAGGGTGAAAAGACCTGACTCATGACACTCCTTTGGCCTCTCTTCAGTCCATCCACGTGTGTCTGGGAGCCGTGGTGGCCAGAACTGAGCCCACTCCTCCACGTGCAGCCTGACAAGCTCTGGTGAAGTGGGATGATCCCATCTCTCTCCGTCAGCAGTGCCCCCATGGATGCAGCTCAGGGTCCACTTTGCCTCAGAGGCTGCAGCCGTGCACTGCTGACCTGGTGTCCATGTGTTGTCCACTGGGACTCCCAGGCTCCTCTTGGCAAGGCTCTTCCACAGCTCCTGAGTCCTGGCCTGGCTGAGCTCTTTAGTTTTGTGCTCTCAGGTGCAGGACTCTCCATTTCATTTGGTTGAACTTGACACAGCTCTTGGGGCCCAGTCTTCCAGCCTGTTGATATCTCCGAAAGGTGGCTCTCCCTGCCAATGTGTCCTGCTCAACACCCAGGTTCAGTGACACCCCAAAGGTGGTGAGGGTGCTTTTTTATCATCCAGGTCATTCATGGAGATGTTACAGCATGGAGCCCATTACTGATCGCTGCGGAGCCCTACATGTGACAGGCTGCCAGCCTCAGTAAACACATTAACCAGGAGGAAAGGAGGTGTTGAGAACCTCTGTCTTGCCACCATTATCAGTAACTTTTTCCCTGTCCTGTGTAGTAATGGGTCTGTGCCTTCCCCGGGCTTCTTCTCAGCTGCTTATGTATCTGATCAGCCATTTCTTCTTTTTGGTATCTCTGGCCACTGCCACTTCCAGATGAATCCTGACCTTATGTGTGCAACCCTGCAAACCCTAGGAGGGTTCTTTTAGGCCCCAAATGGGTATTTGGCCTCCTTTCCATTGAGGGTATGCTTCTTTTTTTTGCTTTTAACAGCACAAGAAAGTTAAATGTAATTTAATGGCTTTTTTTTTCTTTTACATTTGATGGTAGTGGGGAATATTTCTACCTTCTGTGCCATGATTTTGAAAGTTAGGATGGGGCTAGGACTTCATGTATGCTTTGCCATTGAGGCATTTTGTATATATGTGTGTATGTATCTGTGTATGTGTACACAATCCTCGCCCCCATATATGTATTTGTGTTGACTGAATAGACTGCAATATTGTACTTAACTCGCATGATTAGAGTACAGCAATAAAATTGTGATCATAGCCTCCCAGTAAAAGGAGAAGGTCGCAAAACCTTTTGGGATGTATTGTGACAGCACCACAAACACCAAAAGACCCCACAAACAAACAATACTCTCCCAAAGAAAACCCCAAACAACAGAAAACATTTCATAGTTTGATCTTGATTTCAAGAGCTGTTATCTTCTACAGGCAGGCAACTAAACAGTACATCTAATGGATCCTGAAACTCTTACTAGCCCTCTTTATGTCCCTGGATAAAATTTAAATACCTTTTTTAATAAATGGAAATACCACAGCAATATTCAGGAGAGATTTTTGGCTCCAACTGATATTGACAGCCAGAGGAGATAGCACTTTAGTTTGCTGATTTTTCACGTACAGTACTTGTAATATGTAAGTAATGGAATAAACTAATTTTAAGATAATTTTTAAAAATTAATCTAAAATACAGGGGCATTCTACCTTCCATTAGCCAAAATAAATTTAAATTGAATAAACAGTGTGATTAAAATGAAATTCTGCAGTTCCAATAGAACAGCTTTTGCCACTCAAATTCTATCTTTCCTGGTTAAGCTGAGTGGGCCCTAGGCTATTGGATTCTGAATTCTACTTTTAATGTTCATTTGGAGATCTCTTCTCAAATACTTTCTTCACCTTATCTTTATATAAATGTTCTTCACCTGATTACTGCCTGTTAACTACTGTCTTGATAATATAAAGATATTTTCTAAGGATGCAAATAATTATTGCAGAAGAGATACAATGTCTTGTATTAAACATTTCTGTTTTAATGAAAAACTTTGAACTTTATTTTACAGGAGCTTTAAAATATATGTATAGATTTTTATATACACTTCTATAAAAATCCGACTTAAAAAGGAGCTCCTCATTTGTATTTTACAACTTTCCTGCTGCTAAATGGTATCTTTCATGACTGCAAGTTTCCTGAAAAGGTTATATTTCTGTAAGAAGAAGTCTATGGAGGAGTGGGGGAAGATGTTGGAAAATTCTTTTAACTTTAGCACAGTGGTATATGATCCCTATATTCCTAGTTAATGCCTAGTTTTGTACCCTACAATGCTTAGTACAAATGCCAGAAGTTAGTGTGGCCTTGTCCCTATGAATGTGACTGGTAAGTCATGTTCCAGCTCGTACTTCCTTGTTTATTTGTGTTAGTGATTGGTATGTGTTAGCTGATATCTTAGTATTGAGAACAAGGGTTGTGTGTCAGACCAAAGAATGATAAGAGAAATACATAATGACTTGATGACATATTTGAGATATTCTCAAGGAGAAAGGATTCCTCAGAAGATCTGAAACCATATCCAAAGGAGACCATGGAAATAGTTAGCATATATAGATGTATTAAAAAATGGAATTAATATGGTATTAATTTTAGAAATGTAACCCAGGCTGTTAGGTTACTGAGCATGAATGCTTTGGGGAGAATTCCCCAGGCATCTAGGAATGCTATTAAAGTAATGTCAGCTTTCTAACCTAACAAATTGGATTGAGGGTTTACTTCCCTGTTTTCTGTGACACAACTGTAGAACATTTTGTTCTGAGAAGCAGAGCATTTCTTAAACAAAAAATGGGGTTTTTTAAACTGTGGTATTAAGTACTATTAAGAGTTAAAGCAGTTTTTAAAAATAATGTAGATGATAGTTAAAATTCTGGGATTATCCTGTCATTGTCAGAAACATACGTTTTTAACATACTCTGGAATTACAATGTCCATTTTAGTGGGCAATAGCACTGCAGTTACCATCAAGAACAGGAGTGATGGATGTCAGATAAAATGGGAACTCCTCAGCAGCACATTATTATCCCATTGAAACACCTATAGTGCAAGAATTCATATAAAAATTTTTGAAAAAATGTATCATAGTTTATTATTTATATTTATTGCATTGTGACCATAAAAAATGTTGGATGTTACAATTGTTCTTTCATGTTATCTTATTTGTTTGAGACTTTCATTTGTTTCACCTGTTCTCAGTTGTCCTGGAAACTCCATTGCCCCATAACCAGCTCTTACAATTCATTGTATACAACCTGGAAGATCATGGAGCTCATGAAAGAGAAGTCTGCAGTTGCTGAGTGGTTATCTTCAGTGAAGTCACTGCTGCCTGTTAGCACTCAAGTACCTGCCCATATTTTTCTATTGCTGGCTTATCTACTGGTCCAAGAAAATGGAGACAGTCTTCGTGATGTACTCCAGGCTACAACAGAAGTAGCCAAGGCTGATTGTTCTCAGGTAAAGATTTATTTTTTAGTGGTTTGGGTTTTTTTTCAGGAATTGGTATGGATTTTGCAGCCTGAGAGGGGCAAGTCTGCCACAGCTTCATGATCCTATCTCTGACACGTGGCAGGGCTGCATTCCCAGTAGGTAGAGTATGATTCCTCCAGCAGCAATGCATAAATGGTCAGTGTGTTGAGAATCTGCCCTCTGGATCCCAGTCTCACCAGCTGTTGGCATCTGGACACTGCTGTGGCTGATGGCCTCATCCTGCACAGATGTGCACACACATATACTCTCAGCTTGCTCTCTTTTGTGTGTCACTGAGAGCAAAATATGTATTTTGTCTCTGTTTTGGAATATTTTATGGTTGTTTATTCTTAGGAAGGAGACTGGCTTATTTGTTGATATTATCCAGGAAGCATGAAAATGCAACATAAGGAAGCTGAAAAGGGACTACCAAATAATTTCTGACTTCTGCTGACCATTTGAATTATTCTCTGTTCTTTTGTGGTTACCGGAAGACTGGCAAGTCCCTTGTGACATCTTGTTCTTGCTTCTTAAAAATATGTGCATAGTCTCTGTCCGCTTCAGTACTGAATTCAAGATAGAATTATACAGGATGCTTAAACTTACCTACATAATCTGGAAAGATAAAGGGGGTTATCTGAAAACAGCAGCGTAATGCAGAAGACATTGTACAGAAGCTACCATAATTTATTTGTATAATTGGCAGAAGTGTTGGTTCAGCTTTAATTTATGCTGTAAAGACAGGCTTTATTTTCTCTGAGGTTAGAGAAAAATTGCTTTCTTCTAACCTTGCTGAGGTTAGAAAATTGCTTTCTTCTCAAAGAGTTTACATGTTCTACAGCACAAGAGTTTTAAAAAGTTGCAATTTTGACGGTGTTATTTAAGTACATGTTGGAAAGCTGGTAGCATAAAAATCTTATCTCCAGGAGAAACAAAATCCTTTAAGAAACAGATAGGTTAGAAGTAGAATGATTTTGCTGAAAAGTAACACTTTTTACTGTTAGGAGCCATTTACACCTTGTTGAGAGGTGAGGTGTGGAGCAAATCATTGAAAAGGGAAAGAATGTAAAATTTGGAGGGTCCGACTATGACTATGGGATCCTAAGTGAGGTGTCAGTAATTACTCTACCAGGAATATTTCCTCATGTAACTGCGACAGGCTTTTGAGGGAAGACAAAGAGCTTAAGGAAACTTATAATACTTATAGATGTTTTGTTGAGCTATCTTTTTTTAAAGTAATTACTAAAGCTTCAGTTTCTTACTTAAGTAGAAAGCACCTGTGTTCAAAAGCCAGGAGTAAACAAAATTAATTGCATTTCTGTGTAGAAGCAAAGCTGAGCTGATGTAGAACCACTTGGGTATCTCTAATTTGTTTTTTTCTTGAAAATGTTCCTGTAAGTCAGCTTTCAAAACTAGTATGAGTGGTACACCTCAACTACGAGTAGTTTGACATGTCCACTAAGTAGTTTGTAATCAGGTCCGGTCCTTGTAAATTATTATTATTAAAATTATTATANAAATAGTACTGAAGTAATATGGTACCCGAGCAGAATGGCCTGAAGCCTGACTGTAGGGAATGACTATTGTGAGTTTCATTGGATTAATCTAAAATAGCTCCACTGACTTTGAATGAACAGGTAGAGAGAGATCAAAGAGCAAGTCATCAGAATTACAGGAGCTTTACACAGCTACAGGGAGAGTGATTTTAACCTGAAGCTCTTGGTGTTTAGCATTATGTTAGTGGGTTTTTCTGCTTTGTTTGTTATTTTAAGCCAAAGGTTTTGTTCACCAATGCAGTTAAGAGTAATGGACATATCCTGTTTGAGCTAACTACGGTGGTCAGACTATCTTGGAGTTAATAAACCTAGGCTCATTAAAAAGTACCTCCCTGGTACTGTGAAGCATGGCTTGTGTCCAAAGGCAATGAGAAGATGAAGTTCAGAATTCATAATATTTTTTATTTCCCTAGCAATCAGCAGAAGTCCATGTGAATTAGAAACCATTGCAAAAATGCAGAACTCAACCTGATTTGTTGATACTTTCCTACTGGCTCACATTTTATCAGCTGATAAAGCCGATGGAGACAATAGAGAGCTTTTAGTTTTTAAAGTTACTGTGGGCTTTAAAATAACTTTTCTGCAAAACATGTAATGTAATCAGGTATCTTTGTAGTGGTATCACATAAAGCAATCAGCATAGTTGGTCATGTAGTGGATGTTCTGCTAAGTAGTATTTGAAACTTTGGTGTAGGAAAAGTAGTGTGCTTCATTGGGATGATGTTTCTGTTCCTAGTCCTCATTTAAGTGCAACCAAGGGTGCCACATTCTCCATATGGTTAGCAATATTTTGTGCATTTCTGTATTTTAAATCACGTATTTTGCTCCAAAATATTTTAATTTTTTGAAACTTGAACTTACTGTCTGTCTCATTTGAACTTGACATCACCTGGCATCTGTCTTGTCTCTGACAAGTTATTTTAGTTTTGAGTCTGCTTAATGGCTCCACAGAGATTATATGGTATAGCACTGCACTATAAGATTATCACATTGTTATTTGTAGGTTCAGTGCTCTCACTTCTGCTCTAAGGCAGAAGAATTACCTTAGACCAGTCTCATCTTTCCCTTGCAATAACAGTACAGCAAGAGAAGGCATTGAAGCTCCTGGATGGAGGATGTAAGTGATTACTGCAATAAACTCAATCACCAGTGTGATGGCAACTAACATGAACAGAATAGTACTTCAGGAATAATACTTCAGGAATTGCTATATTTGGTTGCTTTATTAAGTTCCAAAGAAATAAATAGTGCTTTATAAAAGATGGTGGAAGTAAGTTGTTGGAATGTAAGTTAAGAAAGTGAAAAATTCATCATAACAAACTTGATAGACATTTTGAGTCTTCAGTTCCTTAGAGCTCTTTCTGAAGGATGCAGTGGAAGATGTATGCAGCACAGTAGTTAGCAGGCTGTTCTGAAGAAGAAAGTGAGAGTACAGAAATGAAGAAAATAAAAGTGGCTGTTAAAATCTTACTTTTAGACAGTCACATCTCTATTAAATTGAATCTGTTCCTTTGGTATTAGTGGCACTTAAACACTCAGTTTAAAGACAGATATAACTGGTATAGTCTGAATTTTTTGAGTCTTTGAATCATCTCCAAATCAAAGTAAATTTGGGCTAGAAGTTTACTGGCTACTACTTCAGCACTTAATGGTGAAGTAGTTAAATGTCTAAAGGGTAAAATTAAGAAATGTTTACTCTGGAGCCACTGTGAATTACCCATACTCCTTAGAGTCTATAGAAATGCTGAGATGTTGTGGTGAAGGTCATAGCAAAGAAAGGAATTATGTGGTGGGGTTCTTTGTTGTTGTTTGTTTCTTTTTTTTAAAGTGATGTAGGCAATCACGAATTTTGCTGCTAGTGAAATTCCATTACTTTGTTGTTCACAAAGGGACACAATGGTTGTAACTGTGGATATAGAATTGAAAAGTCACAGGTGATTCTTGTGCAAAATCTAGTTGAAGAATTGTGTTTCAAAACAAAACAGTCAGAAAGAGAAATTGCTTTCATGTTTATTCCAACTCTTCACAGAGTTTGCTAGCAGTAGCTGCCATTTTCACACTGAATGTTGTTTTTATAGGGAGTCTGTAGTCTAAAAAACCTTAAAAAACATCACTAGGTTTAAAAATTATTACCATAATTGATCTTGCAGACATCATTCTGGTTACGCTTTTGTTTTTGATTGGGTTTTCTGTTTTTCCTTACCTTCTACATGAAGAGAGGCTACAGAATGTTTCATTACTTGTATATCCTCTTTTGTCACTGAGTAAAAACCATTAGATGCAAGACAACAGTTTCAGCTGAAGCATTTTGAAATATTGGTTCTGGACTTTCACTGTGGAAGAAAGCCCAGAAGAATCTTCTAAAAGCTGAGGAATGAAGGGTAGTACATGGGCTGTTAGGCTTTCTGAAGTCAAATTGCTGTACAGGCTGCAGAGATACATGAAGGATTTATTACAGTCTTTCTAATTGGATGAATTGTC
>VWZN01018485.1:70301-82399 GCA_013396955.1 Regulus satrapa
TAGTTGAGGTGGAACTTCCAGACCTAATAGATATGTCTGTCTTTCTGAACGCTGAAAGACCTTTTTTCTTATCCTTGCTTTTGGAAGAAGAGAAAGAGAGGTATCATTTTCGCTTGGAATGTTACCAGATGAGATCTTTCTAACCATCAGTGGTTGTTACCATAGAAACACACTCATGGGTTTGCTATTCCTGAAATGGATTCAACTTGAAATACATCTTTTGTTTGTTTTTTTTAACTACAACCTGAAATGAGTTTTGAACTCACTGAAGCGACTGCTTAATTTGGCAATTACCTGCATTCAAAGATAAAAAACATTCTGTTTTTTCAGTGCAGAATATTAGTAAAACTATCTTTCTCAATGCCTTTGTGGAATATCTTCATAAATATACCTTTATTTGATTTCATTATGTAGATCAGTTTTTCTCAATGTCTTTGTTTTGTTGCCCTGTTGTAATGTTTTATGCCTGAAAGATATTTTCATGGTATTTGCTCAGACTTTTAAGTCTTGATTTGCAGTTTTTTTGCTTTAGAAGGCTGAAAATTATACTTTGCTTTGCCATTGCTATTTTAAAGTTTTTGTCTAGACTTTGGTTCTAAGCATACATGGTTTGGGGTTTTTCTTTGTATTGTGGTTCTGTGGGGTGGGTGGAGTAGGGTGGACAAAGTTATCGTTTCTTGGGGATTTTGGTTTTGTTTGTTGGAGGTTTTTGCTATTTATTTGGTTGTATTTTTTTCCTGGTTTTTTTTTTGCAGTGGAGCCTGAAATCTGAAAGACAAGTAGTAACAATAGATAGTAGATAAATAATAGATAATTATAGTAGATAAAAGTTGTAGATAAATAGTAGATTAATTATAGACAGAATTATTTTAGGTACAGTGGCAAAAATCTGAAATGTTAAGTTCTCCACAGGTAGCAACATTAAGATTTTATTAAATACTCCATGGAAATTGCTTAAGTTTTTAGGAAAATATGTGCCTTGTTACCAAGAGACAGCCTGGGCAACTGAAAACAAATCTCACAAGGGCAAAGGAGGAAGTTTTAGTACCAGTATTGCTATCTAGTCAACATTCTTGAGAAACTTGACTACTGCTTTTTATGAGCTCTGGAAAATTCTTCAGCTGGAACTGTATCACTGGCTGAGCATCTTACAGACTTTTTCAGTACCTGGAAATGCAAAATGTTGTACTGACAGCTTGTTGAACTGTCATGCAGATCTTTGAAGGTGAAGAGAAGCTGCATGAGACGTGTGTTATTTCCTGGAAGGAAATGATGAGTCCTGGAAGACCAATTATGTATCCTGTTGTGCTCTAGTTATAGTGTAAATGTGTTTGGTATTAGGTGTAGTATTTATTGTAGTTTGCCAGTTCCCAGAAGTTTCTGGATTCCTGAAGTTTTGTGTTTTGTATTTGTTCTGCAAATTCTTTTGGTTTTTATTGTTTTTAAAGATGAAAGGCATTTTGTTTTGGAGAGCTCCCAGCAAAAATAGATTCCTCAGTGGCTTCCTCTGCTTTCATCCTATTGAATTTCCAGAGACAGCTTGCTTTTTAGCTAATTTGACCAAGTTAAGTAGGGCACTAATGTGGTATGAGGATAGGGGTACAGCTCTTTGTTATGCTAACAGTGTCTTATTTGTTCCTACTGGTAGCTGCTTTCCCTGGTGAAGTACTATGCAGTATTACTGCGTTATGTCAGTTGATCTGCAAGTGAATTTTTACCATGCTTGCTTTTTTACTTTTTATGAACTGTATATTAATTCCTGTTCTCAAGAAGGAGGAGCCAGGACAAGCACTGGAAAGAAATGTTTAAGTGAAGTTGGGATAACTGTTAGCAATGATGCCTCCCACTTTGTTTACAGGTTGTTTACATCCGTTCTACATGGAATGCTCTGTCACCAAAGCTGAGTTGTGATGAAAGACCACTCATTTTAAAAGCACTGAATGAATTGTTTTCCCTGGTTCCCTCATTAACAGTCAATACAAGTGAATTTGAGGTATGTATTTATGGGCTGAGTCTTTCTTTTAATATATCTTTGTATGTAACTTTTACATAAGCCTGCTTGATTTTGATAAAATTACACCCATTGACTAATTCAGATTAGTCAAATGCAGTTTTCACACAGTTTCACAGTTTTCACTTGCATTAGTGAGTCCTGGGAGATAGAGGAAATTCCAGTACGAGGTTAACCCATGGTTCCCCTCTCACAGAATGTGAGGACATGTGAATGTCTGGAATTCAGAGATGCACTCCTTCCACTTTCCTAGCTCAATGTATGTTGATGTGGAAGCCAGATTTTTCAGGTAATTGCCTCTATTTCCACTGCTTATTTGATCAAAGGAAACATAAATGCCTATTTCCTTTGCTTTTGTAGAAATTCAAAACTCAAGTTATCAGCTTTCTTTGGAGCAATACACAGAACAAGGTAAGTGTTATAACTGAAAATATTAATTTCTGATGTCAGCAACAGGATATTAAGTTTTGTACTTTTCTGTCGAGACACTGCCAGTTATCTCATTTTCGAATAGGGTTTTGTTCCTTAGCACTATTTCTGAAGCAATGTACTACACGTAAAAGGTGGTAACTGAAGGTTCTAACTTCTGCCATTTCCAAGGAGAATTACAAATTAACTGTGCACTAGTATGTCCTCACCTCAAGTCCTGGGGGCAGTTTTGGGCACAACAATGTAAGAAAGACTTAAAACTGTTAGAGAGCACCCAAAGATTGGCCACAAAGAAGGCAAAGGGCCTTGAGGGGAAGCCGTATGAGGAGTGTCTGAGGTCTGTTCAGCCTGGAGGAGACTGAAGACAGACCTCATTGTAGTCTGCAACTTCCTCACAGTGGAAAGAGGATAGGTGTACCCTGATCTCTGCTCTGTAGTGACCAGTGACAGGACCCGAGGGAATGGCCTGAAGTTGTGTCAGGGGAGGTTTAGGATGGATATTAGGAAAAGATTCTTCCCCCAGGGGATGAATGGGCACTGAAACAGCTGCTCAGGAAAGTGGTCACAGCACCAGCCTGACCAAGAATTCAAGAAGAGTTAGGACAATGCTCTCAGGCACATGGTGTGACTCTCAGGGTGTCCTGTGCAGGGCCAGGAGTTGCACCTGATGATCCTTGTGGGTTCCTTCCAACTCAGCGGATTCTGTGATTCTGTGAAACTAATTTGACTTCCTCAAGAAAATTTCTGCCCTAACATGGTGAAGCATTCTTGACAAAGGTGCTGCTATGACAGCTCACTCAATTATTTGTAGAGTATTGTAAAAGCAAAGGGAATGTTGGACTCTAATCACCATGGTACTGGTGTGGAAGTAGTGTATTTTAGCATTAAGACTAAGACTTCTGTCAGCCTCTTTCAGTGAATTTTTCAGTCGCATGGTTAATCCCAGATGTCAGCTAAGTACTGTGCAGCCACTTCTTCACTCCCCTTCCTTGTGGTGAGATGGGGAGGGGAACTGAAAGAAGGTAAACCCCATGGATTGAGACAAGAACAGGTTAAGAAGTGAAATAAAGTAACTGTGTAATAATAACAACAGAAGTAGCAATAACAATAGTAATAGTAAAGAAAGGGGATATAACAAAAAGACAAAAAGGAATAAAACTCAACTGCAAACAAGTGTTGTACAAAACAATTGCTCACCACCCACTGAGGGATGCCCAATCCATCCCTGAGCAGTAATGGGTACGCTCTGGCCAAATTCCTTGAGTTTATATACTAGGCATAAAGTTCCATGATACGGAATAGCCTTTTGTCAGTTTCAGTCATCTGTCTTGCTGTGCTCTCTCTTTGAGCCTCTTGTGCACCTGCACACTGGCACAAGAAGCTGAAAAGTCTTTGATTTAGAGTAAGCACTTCTTAGCAACAGCTAAAACATCAATATATTATCAACATTATTCTCATAGCTTGGATATTTCTACCTGCGGTAGAATGCTCAGAATGCTTATTATCAAGCCTGGATAATTGGTCTTGCTACTTTGCATTGTGTATATAGAAAGTAAGCAATTGAGAGAGTGCCTCAGGAAAATATTGTTGAATTCTTTTTTAGCATTCAGTGGCTGTTGGAGACTAATAGCTCTGAACAACTCTGAGGTGGCTTAGGCCTGCTAAGAGGGCCTGGGACCATGAGAGAAGAAGCTTGTAACTGTCCTTGTGTAAACAGAATGCCAAGCAAGGATATATTTAGCTGCAAAGGCCTTGCACCTGTGTGAGGGTGTTTTCTTTGTTTACCTAATAGATTACTGTTGTTAGTCACGTACTGATTATTATAAAAGTCTGCTGCTCTTGCTAACAGTTGGAACAAGTTGGAATAAAGGAGCAAGTAGCTAACCCACATTGGGTCTTCTCTTGATTCTGGGATTAGGAATGAGGTGCTAACTTGTATCGAGTCTGTCCCTCGATTCTGGAGCCTGTCTCCGTTAAGTGGTTACTTGATAAATTCTTTGAATGTTGAGTTTACAGTAGGTAGCAATTCTGTATGCTGTGTTTGTGATTTTCTTTTTCTTCCTGTTAATTTTCTAGGATGCCCTTGTAGCCATCTCAGCCTATAAATCACTTTCATCATTTGACTCTGAAGAACATACAATTCTTCATCTTCCTGGACAGGTAGCCATACTATATACTTGATAGTAAGCACATCTGATGCTTCCATCTGACGTGAGTTAAATCCTCATGAAAGGGAAACCAGTCCTTGTGCCTTCTGTGCCAGAAATTCAGGAGACCCTCCTGAAGGAATCCAAGCTTCTGTTGCTGACATGAGATGATGTAATGTGTGATTGGCATTGTTAATTGTTAGGAGCTGGAAAAGCATGAATGAAAGTTAGGGCTAAGCAGTCAGAAGGTAGGTTTTCTTATTTTGTTATTAAATTAGCAGCTTGTTTCTGAGCAGCTGATTTGTATTTTATGCACTTCTGTTAGTGCTTGCATTTGAGTCTTGAAACTAAGCAGCTCTTGTGATTGCTGTTTCTTTCATTGCAGTCCCACTCATGGATAGGGCTTTATTTTGCAAGACAGGCAGGTCAGTTTGAAAAGTAGGTGCAGTTTTTGGAATTAAGCGGAAAAGTTTTCCCGTGTTTTTGTTGTGAATTTTACAGCGTACCATTTTACTTTTGTGTCAGTAAAGGCAGTCAGAAGTTGAGGTACTTACTAAAAGGCTTTTTAAGTATGCAGAAGGGTGATAATCTCTGAAACTTCTGTTTAGGTCACTCAGTAACTGAACAAAAGGAAAGAGTACAATGAGATGAGCATAAGGTCATCTATGTGACTTTTTTTTACATTATATTAGAGAGTAGGCAGTAGTGAATAGTCCATTGGTACTTCATGGAATAGTGAATCTTATGGCTTTATAGTAAACTGCTTATTATACGATAGGGTCCATTTGTGTGTTATAACTAGCTGTTATGAAAAGGCTGGAAAGGCAACTTTAAAATTAAAAAATATACTTTATATAAACCAGTGAGAAGAGTTCAGCAAAATCTTACAAATGAAAAATGTGTTTTACATAAAACACTGTAGGATAGAATAAGGGAAATATGTAAACTTTGTTGCAAGACTAAATCTCTCATTGTAGTACACAGTTCTGTATTACTAGTGCAGTAACTTTTCAGTTGTATTACTCATGAAGTACTTTACAGAAAATTAGTAAATATATATTCATTGAAAGCAATGTAAATGTTGCACTTTTTCAAATTCCAAAAACTAATATGTAGAAGTAATGTCTAGCAGAAATGTTTTGTTTATATTAAAATGCCAATATAAAACACGTTAAACTGAAGAAGAATCAGGATGAAAGTAAAGTTTTATGATTATTAGTTCAGCTGTATGCATCAAGATTAATTTTATTACAGATACGTATTTACACACCCTGTGATTTTTACCAACTAGTGTTGCCTTTCAGAAAAAAAAAACTTTTATTCACTAAGCTTCAAATTTATGAAATGGAGAGAAAATAATTAACTGGGTAACTTTTTGTATTTAGTCAGGATTTTTGACACTTGGAATCATGAATGGTAATGAGGACTTGAAATTTTTGTGCTGACATTTAGGGGTTCTTTTAAATCTTTCAGGCACGACCAGAAGTTGACTCACTGGAAGAGATGGATGTGAACGAAGATGAAGAGGATCAGGAGGCAAATCTGTTTGTTCCAGGTTCTTCATATATCAAGCTGTTGTCTCTAACACCACCTGCTGTTTTAGGAGGTATAATATATCCAGTGTTTGAGTGACTTTGCAGATACAGAATCACAGTGACTGTACAGGCCTGTACTCTTTTAGAATGGAATGTCACATTTAAGTGCAGCCTTTCTTTTCTTCATTAACAAATGGTGGGAAAAAATGTGAAGTAAAAAGTAAAGCGCACAGCCCATTTCTAGGAAGATGGTGTCACAGAGGTCCTGATAGTGGGGAAAAATGTTTATCATTAAAAATTCTCTACCTGTCTCAAAGAGAAAGCCAGTTTCTTATTATTTCCTTCAAGTACTCATTGTTTCATCACAGTGTGACTTCAGTAGGGAGGACTGAACAGATGTTTCTAAACGCAAGTTTTTATCTTAGTCCAGGACAGATTGAAGTAAAATAAATTTTATATTTATTGTTTTGTAAATGGAGTATTAATGTATGGAAAAAATGCTATACACAAGGACTGCTTAATTGCTTAAAATATCAGTGCAATGCTTAATGTGTAATTAATGTATAAAATGATGCCTATCGATACTGAAGTATGCTTCAACAGATGGTCTCTTGTTGATACACTTGTTCTGAAACCTCTGCAGTTGAATTACCTTCAGTATTTGATATTTTTGCTGTTCACTTGATAACTTCCAGAAAAGCTCATTATCTTACAATTACAAGATTTGAGGTATTGTTCCAGGACATAGACATTGTTATTTCATTCTTTGTAGAAGACATGGAATCTTCATGTGTGATTGCAGGTTGTAAACATTGCCATGAGATAGTAGGCGGGGTTTTGTAGTATTTTCCCCCAGTGGAAGTTTCTAAAGGAATTGATTAATCAAACTTTGCATGCATTGGCATCTGGAGTGTGCGCAGCCCAACCTAGAGAGTCCCAACTACTAAATCCTGTAAGCTTTGTGGAGGAGAATGACATAACCTAGTTCAGTGAAAGAGAGTGATGTATCTTGACAGAAAAATCAATCTGTGTAATGAATGCTGAGATAGCAAACTTTCTGGGAAGTTGGGAAACCAAAATGAAATTTGAAGTGAACAGACTGGATTCA
The DNA here is from genome assembly GCA_013396955.1 of Regulus satrapa. Classification (NCBI taxonomy): domain Eukaryota; kingdom Metazoa; phylum Chordata; class Aves; order Passeriformes; family Regulidae; genus Regulus; species Regulus satrapa. Next base: position 77,532 of record VWZN01018485.1, read on the forward strand.
GACATGCAGCAAGCACAGTCTGGTATCAAAACAGTTAAATCCAAACATTCACTGAGCAGTTTCTGCCTCATTGTTAGCTAACACAGAGTCCAGAACATTTGAGCAAAAGCTTTAGTGACTGGCTGGACAGTCAACTTTAGTGACTGGTTGTTAAGAGTGAATTGCTTCACCAAAAGCTAATTAACTGGGATTGATGAGGCAGTGTCCAAGACAGGCCAAAAGCCAGAGAGTTCCTGTTCTATGGGAGCTGAATCTGTGTCATCTCATTTGCTGGAATTCTACTGGAGGGTGTTATTGAGATTAATAACTACTTACATGAAGCATTGGAAAGTGGAGCATTAGGTAGTATTTTGTCTCGAACTCCTTTAAAACTGGTTTGTCACATCAGTTTTCATATTGTTTCTATGTGTTAGGTTCCCTGGTTATCAGAAGGGGTATGACAGCCTTATTTTTTTAATTTGATAGTTTTTCATTCTAGGTGCCCGAGACTTCTCAAACCTGGTAGTCAGAGAATTCATAGAATAGTTCTTCACAAAAAGAACTATTAGCTTGTTGTCGTTGTTGTTGCTGTTAGTAATAGTGGTAATATCCTTACTGCAAAGGAGATTATGATAATAACAGTAGTAACAACAGCAACAATAATAAAAATACTGTTCATTCTGAACGGCTTATTTTTATGTCTTTTGGCATAACCAGTGAATGCAGTAATATGATAGCAGTGATAAGAGTTCTCTGTCAGTGTGAATGGTTTCCAGCAGAGAAATAGCTCCCTCTTTCAGCAAATGTCTTCCCTGTTGTTGTAGCCATCCTAAACAAGAAGTTTTCATAAAAAGTCTAGAGCAGGTAGGTGGATAGTGTTTTCATGTCAACAAATACCTACTCCTCCAATGAAACTGAAGTGTTGAGTGTTGAAGACAAAGGCGTAGAATTTCTGTCTGTATCACTCCAGAGGGAATTGCTCTCTGCATTCTGTGGATTTTGTTTGAAGGATTATTGGCATTATAGGGGGAGGAAAAAAATCCCAAGATGCAGGTGCTCTTCCTGACATGCTACACAGACATGATTTAGATTCTTCCGTGTCTTTCTGTCAACCATGTGCTGTTGTTACTGTTACATTTGCAGCAATCAAAAATGACAATCTACAGGTCATGGAATAGTTAAGGCTGTATAAGTCTTAAATATACCTATGTCAGTTTTGAATGAAGTAGCATTATACTGGAACTTCCTCACATTTCTCGTTTTTAGCAACTTCCCATGATTTTCAGCAATGCTGTTTCCAATTTCATAGACACTACAGTTCAAGGAAAAAAATCCCCAGATGTAATGTCCCTCCTTCCCATGCTACAATATCAGATTTAGACTTCTCCACTATGAAGTAGAAGTCCTGCTGTTATTCTGGGCTTTCCAGGGTTAGTTTTGTCTCTCAGTCATCAGCCTCTCACATTCACTTTCCTCTTGCTTCATTGCATTGCACTTCATCAAGCATTTGAAGAGTTTGCAACGTCACTTGTGAAACAGGAGATGAACAACATGCCCCGTGCTGTGTATCATTCTGCCTTAAGAGGAAGGACCATACGCTCAGACCAGGGAAAGACAGTGGCAAATGTTCCAAATTTCTTGCTGAAAATGTATGAGAGGAACAAACAACCAGGCATGACACCAGGCCTTGCAGGTAAGCTGTCACTTTCTTGAAGTAGACAATATGCATGTTTTGACCCCAAGATTTCTGTGAATCTGAAGGTCAGTGAATTTAAGAAACTCTGTTTTATGTCCCTTGAATATACTTGCAAATTATTTTGGATTGTTGTGTTTATTAAGTTAACCTTACTTTGCTTCAAGTTCTCCTTTGTCTCTGAGTGTTGGCATTGACCTTTCTGTTCCCCTTCCCTCCCTCTTTCAGCTGGCATGTTGCTTTGTTTTGACCTCCCAGTCCACATGGGCAAGGATGGCAAGCCTATTAATCGATTTCTGGCCAGCAGGGGCCGCAATTTCCAGCAAATGTTGGTTGCCCTCATTCATGAGGTAAGTTGTTGGTGGCTGTTCTTCGCTTCTCAGAGCTATTACACCTCATTCCCTGCTTTACAATCTCTTTTGTTTTCACTCATTGAGTGTTAGTATCAGTTAGTGATGATGGCATGTATGAATGTATCGTAATTAACTGAAGTTGTTGTGAGGGACAGCTAGAATCATAGAATCATCATCTGATCATCAGCCTACCACTGTGATCATCCACCCTCGCTAACTTGAACTTAACATGTAAATACGTTTTTTTTAAAGTGTTCACTTGCTGAAATGTAATGCCAGCCACTACGTACAAATCATGAATGGGATGGGGCTGCTGTTGGTCTTGGGCCTTTATTCTCAGCACCAGCCTCATTACATAGCTGAGACAATTGCAAGATGCGAGCAGCCCACATCCTCTGCAGCAGACGTGGAGCACAGTGTTACCACATGCTTTCAAAGTTTTTTGACCAATAGCAAAAGGCAGAAGCATATTGACAGTAGCTTTATCCAACCACTATAAGGACACGTACATGTGGTTAAAACAATGCTTGCTTATTTTGAATACAATGCCTGCTTGTAAGCCTTAAAATACAATGCACAGAGCTGCATTGCTAGGCTTAGAATTTCTTCATATCTTCCTAGATATACTTTCTGCAGTCTCAAGGGTTATTATATGCTTAATATACCACTGATAGACCATTGTTCTATCTGTCCTTGATTTCTATATCCCATATAACTTTTCTGCTGACAACTCTTGTGGCTACAGCTTAGCTCTAATTGCTGTTTTGCTGTTTCTGAGGCCTGCTTTTTGTAGCTTTCCCAAAACCCTCTACTTTTAAGGATTGCCACAGAAATACCTCTTCTGAAAATCAGAACAAAAAGGTGACATTTGCCTTTTACGGCCTTGCAGACTGTTGTACATATATGCCTGATACCTGTCATGTGTAACAAGTTATAGGTGAATACTAAGCCTGAACAATGATGGGGCTCTGTGAGGAAACAATATCTATGCGTACTAAGGCTTGACATTTTTTTCTGTCTCTTAAATGTTTCAGTTCCCTAACCTATTAGGCTTGTGCCACCAGAACCATGCAGTTACCCTAGGTGTGGTTTTAGAAAAATGGCATGAAATAAGCTCTCACTTAATCGTTATTGAAAATAAAGTGCCTCACTTGTAATGAAGTCTGTCAGCATTTTTAATCATGGTACTTTTGAATTTCAAAGTTTATCCTTGAAAATTTTGGACAACAGTAAAAAAGAAATGAAAGCAGTTAAACTGGATGCAGGGAAATAAGTGTTTCTTTCCCAGCTTCATGCCAATGACAGCAGGTTTAAACACAACTGAAAGTGTGTCAAACTCTTTAAAAGTTCATAAAATAATTATATTAATATAGTAATTTCATATTTCCATAGGTGCTACTTACATGCATCTGAAGGGGTGATCTGGGTCCAGATTTTGATTTGTGGCTGTCACCCAGATGTGAAGCATATCTGCTTTGAAGTTCTTCTGTGGTGCTACTATAATTATTGATATCAAACAATTATGAAAAAGTGTAGCACAAGGTTTGAATGGGAAGGTTGTGTGTGCAGAGTTTGGAGAGTTTTCTGTGTACAAACTGAAAGCCTGACACTAGAGCACAGGTGTGTGCCATGGATAACATATGGAGACTAAGTTCTGATCCTGTGGTGCACCCACATGGCTTCCTCTGAGTTTTGCTCTCAGGTCCTGCTTCAGCATGTTCACACTGTGTTTGTACTGGGTAACTCTCTCAATCTTTCTGGGGCAAACCAATTCTCTCGTTAACAAACCTGTCTGCAGTGTAGTTTGCCTAAGGTTTCCTGTCAAATGATGTAAATGTGTGCCCTGGAGAAGCTGGCTGCTTCTGGCTTGTACAGTCTTCCAGCTGCATACCATCTCTCAAACATTTCCGTGTGCTACCATATGCATACGACTTCTGCTTTTCATGTAACAACTTAATAATTTTGGTCCTTCAGAACTGAAAAAGCACAAAAAATAGTAATCATGTCTTATGGCCACAGACACACCAGATGGATCCCAGTGAAGTTAGGCCAGGTGTACAAGGACAAAAGCCAGTCTGCCCCAATTGGACTGGAGTATAGAAGTCCATCCCTGGCTCAGTATCATGAAATCGGTGTCAATGGGATTATGAAGTAATTCAGATGTCAAATTCTCTCAAACTAGAAAAAAATTTAAAACCCACCCTTGAACACTGATCTCAAGATATCTAAACATGTGTGCAAATTTAATAGATGTTTTCTGTTTGACATCTTTGCTGATAAAGAATGAAAGCAGAAACTGGAGATAATACCACTCATTATCATAGGAGTATAAATTTATGAATGTTTTCTAACTATTTGGAAGCTCCAGTGGAGAGCACCAGGGAAAGTCCACAGGGATATTTCATATGTCAGAGGAACAGATTCAGATTAATGGGTTAGGAATGAAGCATGAGCTTCTGTATTACTGAGAAAGAAAAGCTCTGCACTGTATGTAATTGCTTCATTCAGAGAGACTTGAGTTCCATGACAGAAATTCTGAAGAAAAACATGTTTAATTACATTATCTTAGAAGGCATGTATGGAAGTTTTATATCAGTCAAATTATAGTGGAATGAAGATCAATTCTGAACTTTGTTTTAAACACTTGTCAGTTTCCCTAAAGCATCAAATAAAATTATGGTTAAAATATATATTTTTGTGTACTAGCAGTGATTATAAAATCCATCAGCCTATCCAAAATTGACTTTTCATGTGTCAAGCTACCTTTATAGCAAGACAACCTTAAAATGGTTTGCTGGACAAAACATGACAGTTTAATTGTGGTGAATGTGGTGAACTGAATC
>VWZN01018485.1:92804-106393 GCA_013396955.1 Regulus satrapa
ATTTTCTGTCCTGATTTTCTTAAAGGTTTGCACTGTCGCAGAAGTTAGTACTCTTTGAATTCTATCATTTTCGATGATATTAGTGTTTTTGTAGAGTAAGGAAATAATTCGAAACTTTTAAAAGCTGATATTTCAATAATAGCTGCTCTGCTAAATCTTCTTATGCTGTTGCAATGAAGTGGCATCTGCCTCTCTGGCATTCTCTGTTTGAAGATGGGGTTTCTTTTGTCCTCTGTGGAAATGGTACTTACTAAGACCAACTGCTGCATTTCTGTGAGTGCTACTTGCTCTGCAGGGTAGCAGTCCTTATTATAGTAGAAGAAAGCTTCTGTTTTGATACAACTTTGTGTGTGCTAGCCTTTATATAAAACACAGATAAGGGGAAAAAACAGGACTGAAACACTTCTCGCTTCCATTTTTTCCTCTAATTCCTGAAGATGAAATGTAACAGATTTCTGCTGAGCTAGAAGAGGAGCCCCATGAAGTTGCTAGGGACAAAGGCTTTCACTCCCTACTATCCCTGTAGCATGACTTTTCTGCTTTGAGATATGTTTTGTTGCCAGCATCTCTATTATGTTTCTTAACGTTTTGCCTTTTTCTGTTCAGAGACAGTCCAGTGGTGAAAGGAAACTGTATTTTTGCTTTAACTGGCCTTGCAGTTGCTGTAGCCAAATATGAAAGCAACCTTTCTTCAGACTCTGAAGGGGTGCCTGAGGTGAGTGAATCTGGTGGAATACGAAGAAGTAATATGACCAGGTGTTTGTGGGGCTGGTAAGTGGATGTGAAGTACTTTACATTTTCAAGTTTAAATTTCACCATACTCAGTGAATGCCATCTGTCAGATGCTGTGATCTATACAGAAACAGGTAGAGTGTGTATGGGCCTTGTCACAAGAAGCATAATGTCTAACTCACTTATTTCACTGTTTTGATGGATGAGATTAGAAGTCAGTGAAAGCCAGCCAAACTCTTTTCATAGTTTTATAATTTTTGGTTCCACTGAATAGTACTTGATCAAAAGTAATGTCTGGAAGTTGGCACTGGCAAGTAAATGATGCTACTTACGCTACATGGGAATGATAAAATAATCTCATTTGTGATGAATCACAGCTGGAACATTAGCAGCTGAGCTTCTGTTTTTGTAGAACTTGATTTAAGAAAAAATAATGATGACTGTTTGGGTTTGATTTTTATAGACTGAACCTGATTTTATTCCTATGAAACATTGGATTTCCATGGTCACGGAGACCCTCTTGAGTATTGTGAATAGCCGCTACCAACCTAAAGGTCAGGTCTTCCCATGGTTCTATCAGGTATGTGCTGTTGTACTAAAGGCAAGGCAATATATCTGTATTTCATACCTGGAGTTCTAATCATGAAGTTTCCTGGTTCTGTTTGAGCTGTAGTGGTTGGAATAGAGGAAAATCAAAACTTTTCTTGCTTTTGTTCATTTTCTTTCATTGTGCTTTCTGTTTATATTTGTGTTTGCCTAAAGTTTTCGTCTTTATTATCAAAATGGTAAAAGCCACACATAAGGAATGTTGGATTGCAATACGTCTGTGCTGCTGTTTGCTCTATAGGTGTTTACTTTAAATTTCTCAAATACTGACTGTTACAGTACTGGTTTTGTGTTTTTCCAGAAATCCTATTCAGGTGAAAATACTGCTAGTATTATAGCTCGATCCTGTGCAGCCACAGCTTTATCTCTCCTGGTGCCAATTTTCATTGTGTCATGCAAGGAGAAGATTGAGGAGGTCCTGAATATGCTGACTGACAGGTTACCTGGGAAACCAAATGCTGATGAGTCTCAAGCTGTTCAAATCCACATGGGTCTTGGTTTGGGAATGTTCATCTCACGTTTGTATGAAGAAAAAGTCAGGTGAGATCTACTATATTTAATGTAGTTGCAAAAGTAACTTCCTTTTTCAGCATGTGGCCTTAAGCTCTGAGGAACTAAAGTATGTACAAGTCATAGGCAAATGATTCTTATAGGCCTTTGTAATATTTCTTAAAAGTTGCCTCTTCTTATCAGTCTTCCCCCACCATTTTAGCCCCCTCCAGAGCTATCCAGGGTAGCTGTGATTCTTTCAGGATGAGAGACTGATTTTCATAATACCCTAAGGTACAAAGTGCAAAGCAGTCAGCTAGAAGAGTAACACATTTGCTTTTAAATGGGACTAGTTATGCTGGAAAACATAGTTGTAAAATAATTCACAGCTCCCATTGGTTGCTTTGTAAGTGGTGCTCTGGACATGGGATAGTGTTTACTTATGTTATGTGAGTTACATATGGAGCTACAGGAAGGAGCTGCGACAGAAGTAGTGCAATGAACTGTCTTTAAAGCATGCTGTTACATCTGTGTCGGCAGCACAGAGGCGTTCTGAAGTTGTTAGAAAATGCCTCCTTTTGTGAAAGGTTGGCTTCAGTTGCAAATTTCTGGTGATTCCAGCACAATTAAGAAATGTATCACCTATACTGGAGAGTATTTCTACTCCTCCAGTTTCTTGACTGCTAGGGATTTTGTCTTCCTGTATAGCCATAAGAAATGTTTAATTAGTACACAAACACAGGTACAAAACAGATTTAATTGGCAGTTGTTAATTTGCTCAGTGAAGCTTATGTTTCCAAGGCACCTTCTTTTGTTAAAACTGAGGTGTTGCTGAGTTCTAATCTTCATGCTTTGGTGTCTTGATGCCTTGCTGCCACTGACTCAGCCATGTAATTCAGTAATGGACAACTGAGCTACATATAAGCATTAAAAGACTCTTAAAGAGAATGAATTTACAGCAGCCTCATATTTTGGAGCACGTGAATCAGTATTTTGGAGGTTTATGTTTGTTCCATTTCTGTGGTGAGGGGTGTTAAGTGAATACATTTATCTAACCATTTCTTACAGACTAGTTTTACTCTTTCACTGCCATGCATGATTTGAAAGCTTAATCTTACACAAAGCATTGTCTTGCAACAAATCAAAACTCATAGGCATAGCTATAGCGTGCATCCAGTCATAGAGGTAGTTTCCATTAAAGATGTCCTGTTTGTTATGAAAATGAAGTGCATGTTTTATAAGAGGGGAGTCTGTATTACATCTTTGGAGTAAGATGTAAACACTTCTTTTTTTATCAGTAAATTAATCAATGAGGTAAAGAGAGATTGACTATTTTAACAGTGTAAAATGTCATGAATTTTGAGCTTATAAATAGTTACAGATCTAGCTGAGATCATGTTTTATCATGTATCTCGTCCCATTGTCAGTCATTGGATTTTTTTGTTCTTTCTGTTTTGGTTTGGTTTGGTAGTGATATACCTGGTCAACAAATGAACTTGGTTCTCATGAAGTCCTTGGATGTGTTGGAGGACTGCTGCTTTGACACCAGTCTGGAATACAAGTGAGTTTCCCTTATTACAGTGGTGATACTTTATTTTGAACTCTACCTTTTAATTCATACTTTCTTCCTTAATTCTACACAGAAAAGTATAAGAGTAGGAAAAGGAGACAACCCATTCTGAGTACTTCTGTATAATCAGCAGCTCAGGCAGGCTGGAAAGGCCCTTTGGAGGGGCACATGCTCACTAAAAGAGAGTCAATCACAGACTTGCTCTACATTGCTTAAATTTTTACAGTCAGGATTTGAAACTCCTGACAATAAAACACGTGTCAGTTGCCATGAGACAACTAACATAGTATGGCAGCATGTTTCTTCCACAGCAGTCATTTCTCTTTCAAATCAGGAAAGGAACCACAGTATCTTGAGCGATTCAGTGTGAGTGCAATAAGGTTTTCTTTGATTTTGAGAATTACTCTGCCCAGCTCTTCTCTGTTCAAAAGTAACAGAAATACTTCCCATTTGCCTTTGCTCTTCTTTCTCCAGTGCACTTTCTAAAAAGCTCTGAGGAGTCGCAGCTGTGCACCATTGGGCTGTGAACCTGTATAGCTTAGTGAGGATTTCTGCTGCCTTTTGAGTGGCAGGCTGAGACTCACAGTGACTGTGCCAGCTGCATCCCTTTGTCATGCCTGTTGTTGCTGGTTTGTGCAGCCTGTTAGCTGGAGATCAAAGCCTCAGAGAAGAGCCTAGCCAGACTTCTTTGGCATCAAGAGGTTGCCAGAAGACTATGAGACAATAGCAAGCAAGAGAGAGAGAAGATTGAAGAGTTTTCTTGTGCTGGCTATGGTTTCTAAAGGTTTAGAGGAAGTTGGTATCTGGTATGAGTTCTCTCTGCGAACAAAGAAGTAATGTAAAGCTGTAAATGTTGCAGAGTTGTCCAAATTTTGCATTTCTATGCTTGTAAACTGCTGTTCCAAAGGAGAGCCTTTTCATCCAGTGTGACACAGGCATGATCAGGCACCTCACAGGCTGCAAGGTGTGAGCATTTTCACCAGTCTGTCACCCCTGCTAAACTGGTGATTTTCTTTTTCACTAAAAACAGGCTGGCAGTGTTTTGAGCATAGGTCTGCTGAGCAGGAAAGGTGTGGGAATCAGCACTGTCCAGGCTCAGGCTGCACCTAGGGGAAGGCAGAACTCCCTGCAACCTGATGCTATGGCAGTAAAACACTTAAAATGTTGTGGGAAATCTGAGATATCATGTACCTAAATACTCATTTTATGTAGTTCACAAGTCAGGTAGCCAAGTGAGAACAATGTTAGTTACAAAAAGAAGAACAGAGAAGGTGAAGTTTTATTCTTGCTTTAGTTTCTGATTATGTTTTAAGTCTTTATTAACAGAGAATAACATAAAATACTATAGCTCTAATGAGAAATTCCATTTTCTTTCTATGTAGTCTTGTCAACAAGCAGTAGTGTGAACTTGAATTCAGAACTCTTGTATGTTAGCCATGTCCTTGTTTTGTTGGCTATTCAGGACTTCTTATATACTGGTTACTTTAAAAGGTTTGTTTGATCTTTGCTGGAAAAAAAACACTCTCAAGACACCCCTCCATGTCTTCTAGCCATGCTCAATCATCATTAATCCCCAGTTTAAAGTATGTCTGAAATTATTCTCAGATGTTTCTTTTTTACCTAGGTGAGTAAAAACAGCAGCTCTTGCCTTTTTTAGTTGGATTGGAGTAGCTTAGGAGAATTCCCAAGATCCTAGCCATGCTCATTTGACTGCTTGCTGCTTGCTACAAGCAGTGTCAGGGAGATGTGCAAGGAGGAAAAAATCGTTTACAGATAAGAGCTATTGTGGATGTGTGCCAGTGAGAGATCACCTTTAGAGCAATTGTCTGCTATGCTTTAGTATCTCATGATGGAAGCCAGGACTGTTTGGAAGTTTTCTGGCAAAACTGATTACTTGGAACTTGTTATGGGAGCACACATGCAGAATTTAGTAAAAGATCTTTGCTCCAGAATGGAATTTCTGATAAAATCTGAAGAAGAGGCAGAGACTAGGGAGATGTTTATGCCAGCTGCCCTATTAAATTATATCCTTTGAAACTGCATTCTTGTTACAGTTTTAAGTATCCTCAGCATCAAACAGTAAATTGAGCTGGGTATGTCTGCCCTGATTCCACTGCAGTAGAAGCTGTTCCACTGTAGCATATGCAAATTTTAGTTTGTACAGGTTAGCACTCCTGACCATTCCTGTTAAGAAATGCAGGTGAATACCTCAATCTCTACAACCATCTTAGCAGCGCTCTGGCTTAATCACTAATTTCATTACTTTTGCAAATGAAACAGCTCTTGGAGGAATCTGACAGCAGCAGATGCTAATGCACTGCAATTATAATGTTTAACTAGGATTTCCTTGTTTATACTATAAGGACAAATCGCACATAGAAATTTGGACCCATACTAATTTATGGCACTTGTTGTTGGGGCTACTGGTTCTTCAGAGGCAGAGGGAACAATGAGGCTCTATTTGTATGACTTATTATTTAAATACATATTTTCTTCTTATGCTCTTCTTTCATCTGGTGTTTCCTGAAAAAGATGTATGAAATAAAAACCACTTGCAAAATTGAATATGGTAATAAATTTTCTACAGCACTAGTTACCAGGCAAGGCCAAGAGATCTTCCTCACAAACTTTGTTGGGGTTTAAAGGGAGTTCAGAGCAGCGAAGCATACTTAATCCTTTCTGTTTTGTTTTCTCTTAAAGCACTGGATGTATTTTAGGAGTAGGACTTGTTCTTTCATTTATGAGTCACAGTAGCCAAACAGAATTGCGAGTGCATGTTTCTGCTTCATTGCAAAAACTCTGCAAATACCTGGACAGCAGTGAGGACCAAAGCAGAGGAGTCCAGGAGGTATGACCTATTTTATCACAATTTTAAATCTTCCTTTTATTTTGTTGTCTCCCTTTAATAACTATAGTCTTTTTGCTGAAACTTTTTATGTGTGGTACTGGAAGGCTTGATTTCTACTTTTTTTTTTTTTTTTAACAATATAGGGGGAAAAAAGTTACAACGGCAATAAAAAGAGTAAAATAATGTGTAATGCTATACGTTAAGAAAAGATAACAGACATGATCCTGTAAAGGTCTTCTTTAATTTCTTAACCCCAAATTAAATTGTTGAAAGTTGGATCATGAGTAACTATGGATATAGGACTCTTACATACAGTTGTCTACTGCTCATCAGATCTACCAAAAGCAGACAAGTTACAAGTTCTCAGATAGTACTTAAACACTAATACTTCCTCCTTCAATATGCCTTTTGTATACTTCTTTGAAATTTGGTGTCACTAGCTAATGTAAATTTTGAACCTGTGCACGCTGCTATGGCCACATTTACCATTCTCTTTATGTTCTGAACACTTAAACTGAGCCTTGCATTTCAGGGAGTTTTTCCCAGGATATGTCCTGTAAGTTCTGACATGGTCAATGTACTTAGCCTGTAACTCTGCTGAGGTAAAACTTGAGAATGAAAACTGAGGAAATTCAAATAGTTTGCAACAGGAAACAAAAATCAAAACAAACAGATGTTTTCCACAAGAAAAGCAACCCTGTCTGTACATGATGTATGTAAGCCTGGAGCAGCTGAGCAGTTGCATTGCATAATCCTCTGTTTTTCCTACAGGAGTTAATAGAGATTGATAGTATTATTCTTTTCCCATGTTGGTAGTGTTCTAAAAGCTCTTTACTAAGAGTTTATTAAGATGGAATTTTATTTTTTTGACAGTTCATATGTGTTGAGGATTAGCCTTTTGCAGTTTATGGTTTGTGCATTAAAATTACTTACATCTATAAAATAATCTATCTGTCCAGATCTTCAAGTGCATTATTGAATCAAACTGAGTTCAATACAGCAACTTCTGAGATGAAAGGCAGCAGCTGTTTAACATCATGAGATAGCTTGGGATAAGAAGCAAAACCTACCCTTGGCAATTAAAACATCTTTAAGGATTTGTACAGATGAGTAAAATTTGGGCAGCACTCTAGGCTGAATGCTACTATATGAGATGCACAAGGGGCTCTTTCAGGGCTGTAAATGACTTGGATATAACCCAGTACTTGAGAGGTAATTTTGGCCCGCTGCATCAAGAGGTACAATCTGCACATTACTTGCTACAGATCAAACTGATGTCAATCATGCACAGTAGGTGGGTGCTCTCTCAGGGTCATGTGTTGTTCTGCTGCTTAACTTTGGTACAGAGGAGGTTAAACAGTTGGCATACTTGTTTTTTTTGGTAGTTCAGACTTCACTTCCTTATTCTCCATGGCTAAGGAGGGGAACAGAAAAGCAGTGTTCCTGAAAAAATCTGTCTGCAAGGACAGGAGGCTGGTTGTGAGCTATGTGTGAGACACAGTTTTATGTGCTCATTTTCTGGCCTGATGGACCTGACCTGCTTGTAGTTCTGATGGGAGCACAGCATGCTGAATATGCTTACATAAGTAATGATCAGATACTTGCGTTGAGAGAAAAGCTGCATTTGTGTGGAAGATCAAGGGTTTGACCTCTGTAAAATTAGAAGTACTTCCAAGCTTTAGTTGTGTATGTTTAACATTATTAGCATCAATGATTAATCTTTCAGAGAGGGAATGAATACCCAAAAGTATAAACTGAAAATGTAATGTCTTTTCTATCATGCTGGCACATTATTAAATGTGACCATTGCTACAGTGAGATTGATTAGACACTAGTTAAGGGAATAAATTTTTTTTCAGGTACTTGCCTATTCTGTGGCCTGTTCCTGTGTCTCTGCTTTCAGTGTTGGAATCATAGAAGCAGCTGAGGCTGAGAAGGCTATGAGCAAGCTATGGATCTTAGCAGAAAACAATCAGCAGGTAATAATTTCTGCTGAATAGTTGGGCTTTACTTCAGTTTTCTTTCTCTATTTAATATTGGATATTGCTTTACCTGAACTGTAATTCAAGACAATTATATTGATCTACTTTCATCATTAACTAACACTGGATGTAGTTTGCATACCATGCAATTACTGACACCACCACTTGATTCAGTAATGCATATAGCAGTTACCAGATACTGAAATAAAAGCAAGTTATATATGTGTTTGATTGCTTTTAGAAGATATATTGTTATATTTGATGTCTTTCGTCCCTGTATCCTGCCATTTTTTACCTCTTTTATGGCACATTTCTATAAATTCTTTTTCTTGGTGGGAAAATACATCGACTTTGCTGTTCTGAATTTTTGCTTTCCCTTAAACACCAGACAGTGCATCATAACCATAGCCACAGCTTTTTCCAGTGTGTGTTTCATCTCTAGTGTCATAGTGTCTAATGTCACCCTTCAAATTGCCAAAAATAATCTCAATATTTTAGTGCAAGTTCTTTTCTGGTTAAAGTTTACCAGGAAATGAAGGACCCAGGGGGAGGCAATCATTTGAATCAAACCTTGCTATTACATTAATCAACTGTTCAGAATGTTTATCTGAAAAATAGAAAGTCAGAGCTAACTACTTGTGCTAGAGCTTTTTGCCTTCATATCGGAAAATCTGCTCTAAAACAAAGGCTCTATGTGCCAAAGATTTAATATCAGAAAATCTCATGTCACTTGAAATAAGAAAGCATCTGGTATTCTAGACAAAGACATTACTTCTAGTCATGGGGAAATAATAAATATGTAAGTAATGTTTCAATAATAAATGTACAAAATAATTTAAAATCTGTAAGTCTGTAAACTCTGTTTTTTAGTAAGTTCTTTTCACCTTACAGACCTACAGTTTTGCTTTAGCTTTGGGTGCAATAGTACATGGATTGTCAGCCTGTGGTCATGGGAAAGCTGAAGACCTGAGTAACAGACTAATGCCAGCCTGGATAAAAATTGTGCTTGCAGAGGTAAAGAAGTTTGAATGCATAGCTGGGCTCTGTATTTGTTTTGTTGTTTTTTGCATGGTTTGGGTTTTTTTGCATGGGTGGGGGTAGAGGAGATGGGGAAGACATGGTGTGCAGTTTAAAATTACCAGTAGGAACATAACTTTCCTTGCTTCTGTAGGAATGATGCTAGGAAAAGTTATGATTTGAATATACTGTTTGATCGATATTTGGAAGTGAGAGTATAACTTTGGGCTGTTTGCTAAAGGGAAAATATCCCTATTTCTCTTCTACTTGGATAATTTATGAGAAATGTTTGTCTCAGTGAGGTCTTAATTTGGACATTTTCACTAATTTGGAACGGTGCCCAGGGATAAAGTCTATGTTATTAAGTGAAAATGTGTTGTGAAATCAGGTGCTGCTTGTCACAACTAGAAAAAATTAGGGTGATTATAGTGGCTTAGTCATTGTAATAATTTCAATTTATCTGGAACAGTTAGGTGTTTCAAATAAAACTGTTAACTTACACATTGCAGCTGAAGGTTATTATCAATAAAGAAACTGGTTTTGAGTTGAATTGCACTGGTATATTTTTTGGAATACAGATTGTGCTGTGGAAAAAAGTGTTTTTTTAATCCATGATGACTTCAGATTTGGAGGACTGAAGAGGCAGCTCCATATAAAGCTTTCATTTATCAACAGAGGGATTAGTATTATCTACCATACTGGAGTCTGATCTGAAAAGACTCTTGTGATTAGAGGTGTACTATTGATAGTAGTCACGTTTTTTAAGTTGGAAGAACCAAGAATTTTGCCCTACAGTAGTGTTGTGTCATCACATTGGCTCACTGGTCCTGAATTATGCTTCCAGGGTTCTCCAACCATGGAGCGTCTGGCTGCTGTCAGTGGTCTGGTTGCACTGATGGGCTCTGAAGGAGGCATGATACAGGTGAGAATATGCAAGCAAATGGTACCTTAATCTCATTCTTACAAGCAATGGCTGTAAACTAGGACATCCCATTTTTGCAATAATTCATGTTGGGTATGGACCAAGTAATATTGAACTGCAATCCATAAAATGGGGTTTGTTCCATTTTGCCACCATATGGCCCATGTGCAGTGCCACTGAGTAAAAGTTTCCAGCTATGTAAGCTTTCTCCTTTTCTCTCTCCCACTCCCCAGAGAAAGGCATGGGTGCAAATGTAATCTGTTTTCAGAATTTTTTCTCTGTTGCTTCTTTTTTATGTCATAGAAAATTCACCTTTTTTTCTTTTTCTCCTGCAGCTCAAATCTGAGAGCATTCAGTCCTCACAGTTTCAAAGCAAGCTGAATGAAGTGATCAGAACCCTTACACAGGTAAGAAGGTAGCCTCTGTTTCCTCCTTTGGATAGTGCACTAATGTACCTTTGCACCTTGCACAAGCAAATCTGTTTGAAAGAAACTACATAATGTCAGCTTGAATGAGGCAGTGAAGGGACATTTTTCTAACTAGCGGTGTATTGTCTCAACAGATAATTAGTTTCTCAGAGCAGATTGGTCTTCAGACAAATGCAGCAAGACTTCTGGGATATCTTCACATGTCCTTTTTGTCTTCTACCCAGAACAGAGCATCTGGTAAGATGTTTTATTACTGCTTCTTAAAGAAGTTGTAGAAGTAGCACATCACTAAAAAGACAATGAGGGACACATTAGATAATACAAGTTAGACAGTGCAGCCCTAAGAAGTTATATGACAGCTTTTGAATTGGAGATCTCATGGTTCTGCGTGCCTAAAGGTTGGAACATGAAGTAGGAATAGCTGCTGAATAGGATCCCCCACATCTGTAAGGACCTAAACTCTTCTGGTCAAACTTACATATTGTTTCTTCATTGTTTTATAGCACAAACTGTAAACAGGTTTATAGTTCCTATGGCAGATGTATTTTACATCTACTCTGTGCCTTTTAGAACTGATTAATCTACTATTTGTTTTAGTACTTCCTACTGTATAAAAAAATCAATACTTAAAAACTAGTATATAACTATAATAAGACCAAGCTGACTTTTTCAAAGTGTTTTTCTAGAATAGATCTTATCTGGTTAGCTGAAATAAAAAAAAACCTAGTTCTCTGTCCATTTAGGGTGGCTGATACATCACTAACTTGAAGTGTTGTTTCAATATCCATTGGTAAAATAAAGGCCAGATAATTAATCATTAATGAAATACCAGTAATAAGCACAAACTAATGAAGTTAAAGCCATTTACTTTGGTGTGGACTAAACTGGGAACCAAAAATACAAAATGTAGATGAACATCCCAGAAAAAAGTCTCAAAGTTTCTGCTTTTAGGTATGCCTGCATCCATGTGTAAGGTTAGATACAGAATTAGATACAGAACGTCCCTGCTGCATTAAACCTCCTAAAATTTTGAAGTACTCCCTTTCAAATCCCAACTTTAAGGAAGTTTTCATCCCTGGCTTTTCAGCTGATTAGTGAATTTGTTTTTTCAGATCTGGCACCTCTCACCACCAGAAATGTTTAGCTTGCTTTAAAGCTGGAAAGGCCAGTACACCTATCAATCTTGTGGTCTAAATACTCTGCATCACCTACAGGAGCAGTTAACTCAAATACACTCAATTTGGCCTTTAAATTTACATGGGAGCAGAAGATTATCATTTTTGCTTATGATGTTTTAGAATATAAGCAGTCTTTTTATCTCCACAGTTCCTCCAGATTTTAGCTACTTACCTGTAAACAGCTTTATCAGGGCAGCCATTGACTTTGCCATTGAAAGTGGAAAGAAAGGTAAGGATCATACTACAGTATTCCTTTGGGAAATTTGTTATGGCTATAAAAGGTGACCTTAAACACTTGCTATTATTTGATAAGAGACATTTTCTAAGTGCAAATTTGAACTTAACTAATGTGAGATATTTAAAATAGGAATTGAATTACACTCAAAAGGGTAAGTATAATGTAGTTAGGACTTTTGTTTTCCCCACCTGATTTTTGACTTTTAAAACTTTTCCCTTCCCTCTCTGTTGGTGAGGTGAGGTTTCTTCCCTGTGAGAAGGAAAGTCAAATAATTTTTAGTGTTAGCCTTTATGCTCAGTCAATACTTCATCATCAAACCAACTTTATGCTCCCCCCTATTTCAGTGATGCTGGGTTAAGAGTCTCTCTAAAAGAGTGGTATTAAACAGATTACTACTGTGATAGATGCAAAGAAGCCTAAAGAAAGTATGGTTTTGCATGAGGAAGCCTTGTAAAAGAGAGATGTCTTGGAGTAGTCTTGGGGAAGATACAGAGTGTTACTCCTGTGTGGAGCTAAGTGAGCTCACTGCTGTCCTAGGAAGCAAGCTTTGCTTTAAATGGAGGTTAAAATGCCCATGTTTTCATTCCAGGAGGACTGAGTTCACTTATGTTGACATAAAACAGTATGTACCAAATGTTAGCACTTATCTGACAGTTCTTTTGGCCTGCATGTACAAGATGAGAAAGGAAACCAGTGTCAGAAAACTTTCTGTTCTCCCAATAAGAAATGCAAAAATACTACATGAGGAATATCTGTAATTAACTTATAAATTTAAGACTCAAGAACAAGGGACCACAAAGTTTCTGTTTATTAGTAACAAAAAGCTATTTTTGACAGGAGATTAAAAATGTAACTGTTTATTATAAATGATATGGCTAAATCTCAGATGCAAAAGGAAGTAACAGTGATTTTGTAACACTTTTCAGTTCGTTACTACAGCTTGAACTACAGTGCAGTGTTCGCATTTTTTTGCTGAGCTGTTCAGCCAAATATGTTTTATAAAACTAGACTCTGACTGAATCTTCTGTTCTAGGCCCTGAATCTGTCCCAGCTGAGCTGGTAAAAGTAGCACTGGCACCCATTGCATTAGTTGGAGAAAGCCATCAGTATCCACCTGTAAACTGGGCATCCATTCTTTCTCCTTTGATGAGACTGGACTTTGGTAAGAGTAGTAGCTTTCTATTAAGACATTTGTATTTATCACGAGAATTCTTTACTAATGCAGCTTTCACAAACTTTGGAGCCCTCTTCAGGACTTGAAATTAGTGCAGTGTTAGTTTTGTTGTGCTTTCAAGGCTGACTTTTTTGTGTTTGCAAGTATGTATTTGTCATCACCATGTGGGCATTGTTTTAACTGAAGAAATACTAAAGAAGAGCAGAGAAGTTCCATTGGTGAAAGTAGCCTTTCACCAATGTAGTGTTTCATTTGAACTATTTACTTAAGAGCCCATCATAAAATTCCACTAATTGTATCCTGTTTTCAGTACCTGCTAAATGCTTGGTCCCATGCTCATATCAGAGCCTGCATGCAGCTTTTTCACATATTTCACCTGTTTGGTAGTTAATCTAGCTATCACTA
>VWZN01018486.1:0-36277 GCA_013396955.1 Regulus satrapa
CCCTCCCGCTGGTATTTTTAACCCAAAGTGAACTTGAGCCAGGCTGCGGCTGCTAAATCTCGGTCTGGGATTTTGCTTTTGCCAGTTTTTCCCCGCAGACTTTTGGGTGTTGCACGGCGAGAGGGGGTTTGACCTCTATCCCGGCTTTTAATAGCAAATGTCAGCTCAAATGTCTTTTTCCACCGTAAACCTGCCTTGCCTTGCCTTGCTTGGTTGCGGCTGGGGGGCTTTTTTCCCCCCTTTTTTTTTTTTTTTTTTTTTAATAAAAAAAGGGGGGTTTTTTTTTNNNTTGCTTAGAATAGAAGACGGTGTTTTGACTTTGTTCTGCTTTCAAATCCTGGATATCTGCAGTTTTGTTACAGTAGTAAGCAAAAACAACGTGGCAGACTTTAGGAAAAAAAAACAAAACAACTTTTTGAGCAAAAATTGTTACACCTCTTAAATGTATACAAGGATAAAGGTCATGCGATTTTTAATTTTTTTTTTATAAAACGCTTTTAAAATTTTTGTTTCTTCCTCCTAAATATTGGAATGCCTGCTCACAATCTGCTTCTGGAATAACACCTGCCTTTTTTTTTTTTTTTTCTCCCCCCTGAGGTTAGAAACACGTTTCCTATTTCTTAAATAAAAGCCCAGAGACTGCCTAGAAGTATCATGTCATATATCCCTGTTTAGTCCCATTCTGACCACCACTAAACACTATTCTAGAATATAGGAATTTTGAGACTCTGCTTTACACCCTTTCTTCCTTGTGTCAACAAATGTGGATTTATACGGTAAAAAAAAAAAAAGAAGTCACTGAAAGAGGTTTTGTTCCAAATGAATATTTGTGGTTCACGTGTACACTTCCTTGTATGTGAATTTCTGTTTCTGTCACTTCCACCACTTCTTTTGAAACGAAGGCCAAAGATGCTCTACATCACTTCACTGTATAATACCAACACGAGAAGGGGGTTTCTAAACTTTTAATTGATTACTAGACAGCCGAGCACTTCAGTAAGCAAAGTAGCTGTTGATAGCCATTAAACAGAGTGTAATTGTTGGTGTATTTCATTCCTTCTTGGTTTGATGGAATACACGTTACATTTTAAATACAAACATGGGCCAGAAAAATCCTCGCTTGTTGTTATTTGCGGTTTTAGAAAAACATTTTGTTTTATTCGAGTGGAAGACTCTCAGATCCATATTTTCAAACACAGATCTCTGCATTTCCTCACAGACTTTGTGCCCTCACAGGTCAGAGAGAAAAGGGAACAAGAGAGGTGGTTGTGTATTGGCTAAGCGTCACTTCCAGGTGATCTAAAATGAAATTGTTGCGTGTAGTAAAGAGGAGTGCCATCATTTTCAATGCTTTCATTTAATTGAGGGGACACCGGTGTTCAGATTGGTGCTCTCAATATGGTGTTTGGATCTGCACTGAACAGTCTGCATCAACTTTAGGGGGTTTTTTTCCTCATAGGTTTGGTGATAGGTGTGTCTACTACTCTGGGTTAAGATTTTAAAAAAAGTAAAAAACCAATCAAACAAACAAAATCCAACACAAAAAAAAACCACCCCAAAGATCTAAAAGGGGGAGAGGGGTTTGCCGATACAGAAAATTTAGAAACATCTCATTTAGACTGTCAAGTCATCGATCTGGCTGTTTCTTGGAAACCTGCAGCAGCACAGTTCCTGCTGTACAGACTCTTCTGTAGCTCATTGCTGTGCAGAGCAGCTGCCGTGCTGCAGGGAGGAGCAGCCCTCTCTCAGCCTGAGCGCAGCTCCAGCTCTTTAGCTGCATCTTTTGGTAGGAGACAAAGCCCCGGCTCGGAATTTCTGTTGGCACCGCTTTGAAACAAATGGGATATTCACACTTCCCCTCTATTTTTGCATCTCTGGAAGCGAGCGGAGGTCGGTTACTCATGCCACACTTCTCAAGGGTTTTTTTGTGCAGTGAGAAGGCTGCGTTAGCTTTTTCCTCGTGGGATGTGACAGCAGTCCCCATCTACGAGAAACAACCCTGTGCCATTTGGTTTGAGCTCTCTGCTACCTTCCCTGCATACAGCTGAAGTTCATGACAAGGCAGTGATTTTATTTTTTTTTTTAAATTTTTTTTTAATTGAATCAAAAACTGTGTTGCTGCATCTGCAGTCTGTGAGGTCGTATTTCATAGAGATGATGAAAACCTGAGCAGCCTGCCATTAATGACCCATGTACATCTCCCAGCATGAAGGCATTGATACCTATTTTGTTCTTCAAAGCTTTTTTAGATCACTTGATTGTACTGCAGTTAAAAAAAAAAAGGTGAGTGAGAACAAATCCAACACCTTCCAGCTTTCTGTATTTCTAAAACAGCCTTGTCAGCTGCACAGGAGGTGAAAATGTGCCAGGCTCTAGTTGGCCTTTCAGGTAAAAAAAAAGCACTCGAAAACCACCAAGGATTCTCTGCTGCTCTTTTTGTCTGGCTGTGCTGGATTTATAGTATAGNAACACCTTCCAGCTTTCTGTATTTCTAAAACAGCCTTGTCAGCTGTACAGGAGGTGAAAATGTGCCAGACTCTAGTTGGCCTTTCAGGTAAAAAAAGCACTCGAAAACCACCAAGGATTCTCTGCTGCTCTTTTTGTCTGGCTGTGCTGGATTTATAGTATAGCGTGTCGAGCGGAAAGAACAGAAAACTCAGTGTTGGAGGAGCCACTTTAAGGTGAGAGGATAAAGAATTTGGAGGAAGTGTGTTCCTGTTTGGTTTAGCTAACATGTGCACGCACACAAGTTTAAAGCAGCACTGATACTTATTTTTTACTTGCAGTGATTTTTGAGTGCAGTGCAGAGAGGTACAGGCTGTTATCCTAAGATTATAAGCATTCCTGGTTTTGTCCTAAGAATATCGTGAGAGTCGATATTTTGTAAAATAAAAGATCATTAGGTGAAAGATGGAAAAATAGTTCTGAGGATAGGAGAGTCCTGCCAATTGCTGTTCTGGATTTTGTTACTTTTCAGCTGTTCTCTTTTCAGCTGTACACTGGCTACTTGAGGCACAGCTCAAGTACAGGAGGCCTTACAGTGAACTGTTTTGCAGCTACCTTAGCGCAGGAGACAAATAAAAGTCCTCATCCTTGATGCTTTCACACTTTTTTGGAGGTGAGAGTTGAAGTGATTTGTGAAAATCTCTTGATACTCAGCGATTTAGTGTTTAGTCAGTCAGGTTATCAGGAAAACTCCCTTTTCCCTGCACCTGGCAGAACTGAATCTGGGTTGTATTTTCTTCTTTAGGCAGAAACCTTTTGGGATAGATTTCTAAACTTACAAAAGAGCAGGCAGCCTAAGAAATCCAGGAATTCTTGAAGCTCACCTACTGGCTGATGAACTGAAACTACAGTTCATCATAGTATTTTTTTTGGTAGGAATACCAGCCTAAGCATCTTCCATCTCTTTCCCTTTGCACTTGAATGAATGCTCGGGCTAGTGCATGAGGAGATGATCCAGCTGTTGGAGAGGTGTGGAGGAGTTCATTTTCACCTGGGTCATTTTCACCTGTGGTTCATTTTCACCTGGGTCATTCCCCTCCCCTGAGTGCTGCATGGCTGCACCGTAGCTGTACCAGCATAATCCAGGGAAAGGACGGGGCTGGAACGAGCAGGGAGCTCAAGCAGCTGTGCTGCCAAATGAGAAAACGCAAAAATTAAAATTAGCCCAGTGTTCCTAGCTAAGCTGGATGACACAGAATCCTGCTGGGGTTCTTCTCGCCGCAGAGCTGGATCGTTCAGCTCGGGCTGAGTTCTTACATGCGCTAACCATGAGCAACAGCTGTTCCCAAACTTCAAGTATTAAACTGATTTGTTGTGCTGCTTATTTACTTGTCTTAAACGCTTTTGTGTGTGGTTTTTTGGCAAGTTTTCTGAGCACTTCCTTTACTTCCTTTTTTTTAAATTTTTTTACATTTTAAGTTCACCCGTTGCTGTTCACTGCAACTCTTTGCTGCAATATTTTAATAATCTCTTCAGAAATTCTGCAGTCTCCTGTGACATTTTGGGTCCAATATTACGTGCACTTTTCTTATGGGTGCTACCCTAAATCTCTCATTCTCTATGCTGTTCCAGTATCAATTGGATTTTACTTTCCCTTACACCTTTCCTGGGGCTTGAATATCAAAATCTCGTCTGTAAAATCTCTCTCATCACCTTTTACACCCCATTAAATAATGGATGGGAAGCATTTTTTTTTTTCTTTTTTTCTGATGACATATCATCTGGCTATGTGTAGCTAGCCTGGCCTCAAAATCCACTGGTGCCTGTCCATTGCTCCAAGAAACATAGAATACGAGCAGGATTTGTGAATTTACACCTTTCTGGATGGTAGTGAGCTTTCTTTCTCTTGGAAAAAGAAAGCCTAGGCTGTTACTGTAGGTTTAGGACCCCTGCCATCTTTGTGAAACTCATCCAAGTTTTCCTTCCGTGCTGATAGGAAAATCCTGGGAGATAAAAAAAGGGAGGGAAGGTTTGCAAAAGGGTACTGTGTACTAATGGCACAGTATAACCAAGAAAAGTAGTCTGAGCTGATAGAACTGTTTGTGGCTCTCAGGAGACAGAGGTCTTGCTCTCTCCCTCCTGCTGCTGGTTTGTGTGGTGTTGGACCATCCCTTTTCACTGTCTGTAGTGTTGATTGAATATAAAACGTACTAACCCAGTTCAAACCACTGACCCAGTGCGTTTTTAGGAGATAATTTTTCTCCTGCTTGGGTGAGCTGAATTGGTTGGTGGTTGAGGTGCTGTTAGCACAAACAGCAGTGCAGATTTGCAGCAGTGGTAGGGGAAGGAATGAAGGGAATGAAGGGAAAGAAGGGAAAGAAGGGAAGGAAGGAAGGAAGGAAGGAAGGAAGGAAGGAAGGAAGGAAGGAAGGAAGGAGGGAAGGAGGGAAGGAGGGAAGGAGGGAAGGAGGGAAGGAGGGAAGGAAGGAAGGAAGGAAGGAAGGAAGGAAGGAAGGAAGGAAGGACATTGTCCCTTCAGCAGCAGAGAGCCGTGTCAGCAGCCCCATCTTGGGGAATGGCAGCATATCCATGACTTGGAGCAAAAGAAGGAAGAGTTGGACTCCGTCCATAGTGATCAGAGCCACAGGAGTTTGTCTTTGCAGTTAGGAAAGCTAAGAATACAGTAAGTCAAAAAATGAACCACAACAACAAAAGAACAAACTAGGAAATAAATTCCTTGTCATCAAAGCCTGGTGGTACCTGTGTGAGTGAACTAACTGCTCCTTATCAGAGGCAGATTTGGGTTTTCTCGAGAGATTAGAGCAGTGTAGGTACTCTTAGGTACTTCTCACAATGAGGAGCCCAGTCAGTAGAGGGGAATTATACAGAAGGTGTCTCTGCTGAAGCCCAAATTGAAATATGGCACTCCTGAAAGGGTCCAGTCCTGCACTTGGGTCTGGCACCTGTCGGCTGGCCCGAGGCACCTGGGCAGCGAGCTCGCTGTGGTGTCACTCGCTGCAAGCTGATAAATGCCTTGGCCTGTCTTCTGGATTGTAGAATAATTAATGGTGGCTGAAACCACTGGCCTGGAAGTTGTAGTGTAAAGTTAATGTGGCATGTGTAAGCAGTGCCCATGACCCTGGGCTGGGGAGAGGAGGAAGTATGTATCCTGCTGCAAATAGCTGCCTTGTCAGCAGCCTGGCCGTAGGAAAAACACAAAAGCTAATGTTGGTTTTATAAAAAAATACTCGTCCTGTTTCCAGCCTCCCACTCTTAACCTGAGTCATCACAACAGTAATCAAATTACAGAATAGAGGTGGTTTTTTTCAGCATCTTTGTTGGCTTTCCAGTCTTGTGACACCTATACCCACGATTTGATCTACTTTGCTTTCGTTGGCAGGCCTGGCTGCAGCGGGGTAGGCTCTGCTCCACCTTCCCTGTGCCAGTAGCACCAGTACAGCTGCCTGTCAACTGGATCAGAGAACTGGTCCAGGCTGGAAATCAGTTGTGTTTCCTTGTCTGTAGTGCAACCTGGTTGCCCAGTCCCATTACTAGACAGCTTCAGAGACGAGGGTAAAGGTGTAAATAAGAAAGAATTCAGAGGAAACCAGAGCCTGGGCTGGCAGTGCTGCCAGCAGAAATGCTTGCAAGACTGTAGTTGCAGAAAGCAAGGTGGAGATTTTCTTTAGAGTGGAACACATCGATGTAAAACACGAATTCTGATTCTTTCTTTTGCCCTTCCTGGTTCATCTGTGGCTCCTGGTGTTTACTCCGGGTCATTGCAGACCTTCAACGTTACCAGCAAATCCCAGCCCTGTTCCGTGGGGACACTCGTGTTGCTCACAGGAGGTCTTAAACTCCAGTTAAGTATTAGAGAAACATTATTCTTTCTTTGGAGATGATGCTTTTGCAGAGTACGTCTGCCTGGCAGGCATATGAGTGATCTTCCTCCTTTAAAAGGCTCTCCTGCACTGCCCAGGCAGATTTTAAAAGTACATGAATAATAAACTAGAATCCACTTGGTGGATAACATCAGTCAGAATTCTTTTTCTACAGAGTTTGATCACTGTTGTATTTCAGTTGGTTTTTAGAGAGAGGCTGGGTCGTAGATGTAATTTTGGTGCATTAAGCAATGTAGTCTGATGAGTCTTTAATTGACCAGGCAATGATGTTTTCAATAAAACTAGTAAAGCCAGAGCAATTTTAGGGTTTAAAAGTATTTCCAAGTCTAAGCTGTGGTTTAAGACCTAGATCTTTTAGCTTTAATGTTGCAATTAATTTTGTGAATAGGATGCATTCAGAAATTTGACAAGGGCGAGGTTTGTAGGGAAGTGCTGTTTTTCTTGTGCATACTCGGGCATACTGTACTCTAGCACTCCAACCCCTGAAAAAATTTAAAGGTTTTCACTTCCCTGGAGGGCATTGAAGCAAAAAAATATTCTATACTGCCTGTTAAAAATGAAAGAAGGCTATTAAATCATTTTTTAAACTCCCAAAAATGATGTTGTTTTAAAAGATACGTGTTTGTTGGTTTTTTTTCCCCAGAGATTTGACTTGATATTTGGTCATTGTCAGCTTTGTATTAATAACTCAGTCTTACTTTCAGGTAACCATTTCCAAAGATACTTATTAATAAAACAGTGAAAGCAATGGTCTGAAACATCCATTTTGTTGTGTTTTCTTTCTGAACTCATTAAAAGTGTTCTGGTTTTTTTTAAAACAAGACTTTCCGATATTTACCAAGTTACATAACTTCATGCTTTTATACTATGGGTTGAACTCTAGAGATACCACATACGTTCCAAGCATCAATCAAAACTGTTTGTTTGAAGAGTTCATGTCTGTCAAGCTTGCAGCATAAATATCTCAAGTGACATTTTTTTTAGGAATTGATGCTTTAGCCACTGACATTCAGAAGTGGGTTAGAAACGTTAGCCATGGAGCTGTCCCTTCTCACCAGCAGACAAAATCTCAGGAGACACAAACTCTGCCTGAAATCCTCACATCAGGTTTAACTGTGCAGCTTACAAATGCCTGAGACTCCTCCGTGCTTGCCCTGAGTTCCCCAGCTGGTTTGATAGTTCTCTGCAGCAGAAGAGTGATGTGAAAGCAAGTGTGATATCTGTCACTTTGGGATTCCAGACCTTTTCAGTCCTGCAGTATTTTGCTGAAGTGACTTACATTATTTAAACCTCAGGCTTGTTGTTGTTATTATTATTACAAATGGATGATAAAATTCTGGTCTCTAATTTGACATTTGAGACCGTACAAAGGATTTTAAATACTGACAGTTGCTCTCCTTCATTATCGGGCGGAAAGGGAAACATTTATGGTATTAATGGGAAAGTCCCCTGAGTATCTGGGACTTCCCAGCAGATTTGAGTTTCAGAATATAAGTTTACATTCATACTACTTTAGAATGTCATATTTAATCAGCGTAAGAGTTTAATCTCAGCCTTCAGTCCAGTCGTACAGTACACTATTCTGATAAATTACATGTGTCTGTTCATATTTTCACACTGTGAAATTAACAGAGACTTTGAAAACGTTTCTTTGGCATAGAAAAATTTCAGGTAATAATAAACATGTTAATGTGGTTCTCTGGCTTTTATCACGTGATTCCATTAAAGCATACCGGGTATGTAATTTAAATTAATACCATTAAGGAAACACCCGTATGAAGGCGATTCCTTTTTCTGTTTCAGGTCTGACATTACTACATGTTGTATTTCTGGCTCTTGGGCTTGGAGCACTCAGGTTAACCGCCAGTGTAGGCCTATGTAATGCTCTGGTTTTTATTTGTATCTTTTTATAAGTTGTTCCTGATCTGCTCCGAGCACCAAAAGAGAGCTGGGTGATCTTTATAGTTTCACAGTAGCTTTAGCTTTGCTCACATGAGCGTTTGTTGCAGACCCAGTGCCTGAGCCTGTGGATTTCCCTAGCACATCCATGGACTGTGCAGGAGGCAGTCGTATGTTAAACACCCTTGTCCTGACAGCATCTTCATTCCTCTTCACTTCAGCAGAAAAAGACTGACTCTGCTGAGCAGTCAGTCAGCCATCGCTCCCCTAGTTGTTTGCTGAGAACCAGTTCCAGTAGTTCCCTCACCTCAGAGATATAATAATATTTTAATATATTTTATTAATATTTTAATAAAAATGTGTAGAGCCTCGCCCTACAGAGCTGCCCCAGGCTTGGAATCGCAACAATTCTTCCCGCTGATGCCTCAGACCTGGAACGTTTAAAGGTTGCTTGGCAAGTGGACAAAGATCCTTACAACATGTCAGAAAGGTTGTCAAAATATGTCATGCAGCCTTTAGCTCGTTCTTATTCTGCCAGAACGAACGGTGCGGCAGAAAAAGACCATAAAACATAGAAACACACACGGAGAAGAACAAATACAATATTCATCTGAATGACTCTGGCAGCTCAGGTGGAAATCTCACGTTCTGACAGCTCTGCCCTGTGGAATAAAGGAACACGTGCACCTCCTTTTTCAGGGGGATCTTAGCCTTGCTAACTTGGAGTCATTTTCTGCTCTGAATACTCCTTTAGTTGTTTCAATCCTCTTTTTTCCCTGTTACTGGGAGGTCTCTGACCTCTTGCAGGATTAGCTCTCCTTTCTGTCACTCCGGCCTGCCTTAGCTTTCCTGCTGGAACACCTTCACGTGCCAGTATTTGCTGTGGGGAAAAAAGCAGCTCAAAGTGTTCTTCTGGTTTACCAGTACAGCAGGGTGAATGATTCATTTGGCATATCTCGATAATCTGAGTGTTTCTGAATTGCTCGCTGGGCCAGCCAGGTCCAACCTTGCCCTCCTCGAGGGTTGGTGGAGCGTGGCACTGAGCCCGTGCTGAGAGCAGGGTGCACCAGCTTAGCAGAAAAGGTGTGGGTGCCTTCTACCCATCTCCCTGCTCCTCTTGCCTGGGGCCAGGCTGCATTTACAGGCTCTTGGGTGGATGCTGACTCCGTCCAGCAAGCTGAGCAGAGCTCCCTCACTTGTCACAGCGCAGATGCAATCGTGGCGCGCGGTCACACTTCAGCCCTGCAGGGACAAGGGCAGATAGGAGAACAGGCTGGCTTCAGTATCTGCCCTCGTTTTGGCTGAAATCAGCTCCAAATCCCATGGAATCGTGGGTCTCTCACTTCTCCACCCACAGCTGTTTAAGTCAGAGGTAAAATGAGAATTTGATGAGGGCCAGAAATTAAAACTCGTCACAAGTGGCTGTGCTGATTATTGGCTTGCTGGGGCTGTACCGATTGCAGGGAGCCTGTTCCTGGAGTCCTGCTATATTCAGCTCCCCAACAACATGGAAAACAATCTATTTAGTGCCTATGTTAAAGATACCTGCCTGTAAATGATACCGTTCAGATACAATGTTGAGGCGGATTTTATTAAATAACACCTGATGAGGTGAGCTGCAGTACTTGCAGCAGTAAAGTTTTTTTTCACGGGGAGAAAAAAGAGGCATGTATTTTGGCAATTTCATGTGGTTTCATTTTTGAGAAAGGAAACTTTTTACAGTTGGTAGGAGTTTCAAAAAAAATCTGCATCGATTGAAAATTAGGTGAGTTTTGTGTCCTAAAAATAAAGTCAGAGAACAGATGTTAAGCTGTCATGAAGTGCAGTCAGTTTGTAAGTAACTGAAATGCACAAATATGATATTGGCAATTAATGTGTTAAGAATAACAAAACAGAGTTGTCAGACACGTTCATGTATGTTGTGCATACATGGAATATTCGGCCAGGACATTCTTTAAAATGGCTTGCTTCTCTAAAATTCAGTTTGCAGATATAATCTGGTGGGTTTTTGAGGATTTTTTTATTGCATCAATAAAGGTGTTTAAAAATAGTTCTCACAATTCTATTCTGCATGTTGAGAATCACAGATTTAAAGTTTGTGAATTAGTCTTTTAATACCCTAAGTGCCTTCAATAGGAGCACAGAGCATTTGTAAACAGAACATATTTATCAATTATATTGTCAGTAATAATAATAGTTACCTAGTGACTTTATAGCCTTCCTGGGATTTGTTCTGACATTTTGGTTTGTCTAAGTGAAGTCTGGCAGTGTTTTGGGGCCTTTTCTGAACCGGGAGTGGATAAGACAGTGGAGAGTCATTTGTTTGCTTTTCACTGGTAATGCCTTAGGAAATTCTTGCTCTGGTGTCTCCCCTTGGGTGCTTCTACTGGGCTCTGCTCATGTATTCACATAAGATCTATCCCAACTGTTAGATAAGGTTAGTAAAAAGGGGTTTTGGGGGAGGTGTTATATATATTTATTTATTTATAATTTATATTGAACAAAGAAGGCAGTTTAGGTTAAACTTTAATTACGTATGTGTACCAGCTACTTGCTGGATGCTTTTCTATTTATTCTTGTAATTTGTGATACAAAAACTAATCGCAGTTAATAGCTATCAGAGCCTTTTTTCTTTTAAAAAAGCCTGAAGGCAGAAACACTCGATACTAGTACAATGCCAGGAGTATGGAGTCAAGCCAGGAGGATACAGCAGTGAAGAGTGTTTAAGCAACTTCCACTCATACACCTTAACCTCTGCCTCCTGATTCACCTGCCAGGAAGATGTCAGAGAGAGAACAAAATCTAGAGGAGATTGCTGGTTTGGGTGCTCACCACTGTAGCTGTGAGATTGCATTTTTGGTCTTCTGCCCTTGTTTTAAAATCTGCCACTGCATTTTCTTTAGTAAAAGAGAGGTTGAGCACGCAATGCAAATAATTTCCAATACTTTCATCACTCGTATATCTAGATCGGGTAAGTGTGAGAAATTTTCACTGCCTTTGGAAATGTAACATAAGTTTTGTCGAAAGAGTCGTGAGACAGAAAAGTTTGTTAATTTTAACTGAGAGTCCCGGTTGCATTTCTCCTGTGTCCTGTATGAAGACACCTCCTTGTTCACGTCTCTTGCAGTGGCTCTTACAGGCTGTGTTCAGTCAGCAGAGAGTTTTTAGGCGCTGCTCTGAGTGTCACATGGATGGAGACAGAGGGTGGGACTACAGATATGACATTCTGTTGATGGAACGATTCTGCTTTGTACAAGATATTTTTACAGTGAGATTAAATTTTTCTTGTATATTCAAGATGAAATACTTTAACTTCAGTGACAAGAAGAATTTTTCCAGCTTTTTATTCTTCACGTTGCCTGGCAGATTGCTTTATTGCAGATTACTTGCAGAACACAATCTGAAGACTCTTCTTCGTTTTTGGCATTTTTAGTGGCGTTGGTTGTTGCAGCCATTGTTTTATTCCCACTTCCACTTGGTTGGCCCTTGGGCTTCCCTGACCCAGAAGCTGGTGTGATCCATGGAATGCCTTTGTGGAGAACCCGTTAGATTTCAGATGAAGCAGCAAGCAGAGGTTGTGTTCGTGGTATGACGCACAGACTGGTCACCCAAGGGAGAGGACACAGGGGAGCAAATACCCAGGAGCAGTGGCAGTGCCAGCTTGGGATGACAAAAGAAGCTGTGCTGTAAATTCTTGTGCCAACCCACTGTAGTCATTGATGACAGAGAGAATCATGGGCCTGTCTTGTCCTGTTAAGTATTTACTATTGGTTATTTCGAGTCCCACGTGTTAGCTGTAAATAAAAGTATTTTTCTCTGAACATTTTCAGCCTGGCAGCTGCTGAATGGAGTTCACGAAGTGTCTGTTGAGCTGTGGCTGAAAAGGCTGCCCCTCTGCAAGGTGACAGTGGAAATGTTTACAGATTGCAGCTCAGCGTTCTCAGTGCTTATGCTGGAAATGTGAAACCAGTTGTGTACTAGAGTGGCGTTTGATGATCTTCTCAGTGCTTTCAGGTGTGGATCTGTGGATTTATAAATCCACGTGCGTTAAATATGGAACGTGTCAAATTCCTGAACTTCGGATGCTTGATCCATGCTTGCTTCCTGAACAATTGTACTGGCACACACACCTGCCGTGAGCACAGCGCTTGAGAAACAGGCGTTGCCTCAGTTTCCCTTCCCTGAGCTGCTCTGCTCCTTCAGTGCAGGCTGCTGCCCTGCCTCAGGAGCCCGGTGTGGCAGCAGAGGGGCCTCTGAAGGTGTTGGACTGCGAGCAGATGACTGGCTGTGGTCTAAGCCACCCTCTGCACGGGGCACGATGAGTCAGTCGTGTCTCTGCTCTGCACTCTTCCCCGAGGCTGTTGTTTCCCTTCAGAATCCGTGCGCGTACTTGGGTAAAATAAATCCAGAGGAGGATTCCTCGCCGCGCGTCGCTCGGTGAGAGCTTCGGGGAGCAGTCGGAGCGAGCCGTGTTCCCTGGATGCACTAATGTCATACAGGCACTGTCACCGTGGGCTTGAACTTCTGACAGCACATCGCCACCACAGTGCTAACAAAGAGAGAAAGGCTTGGGGGAAGAGGTCCTGTGTTTTACTGTGCCAGCTGTCCAGCTGAAAAACAGAGGAAGCCTTGGGGGGATTAAAGACTTTTGCATATGAAAGTGGATGGGAAGGTTTATCAGCTGTAGCAGCCACAGTGTGGTACTTTGGTTCTTGGATTTCACGGTGGTCGGGAAAGGATCTCCACCTTTCTTCTCCAGTCTGCCTTAGGAGACAAAAAGCAGCCTTGCCTGCAGGGTAGGAAAGCTCCACAGCTTGTGTGAGCAAGGGGAAACCAAGGAGCAGAGCCTCATCTTTAGGAGCTGGGCTAAAATTCATGGGGGTGCATCAGACAGGAGATAGAAAAGGATCTAGGGAAGCAAAACAGAGCAGGGAGACCACAGACATACTAAGAGGAGGCTACTAAAGAGTGAAGAAGATGAGATGAGAGTTGTTGGAAGACAATTATATTTTATCCTGACTATAAGCAGGTGGGAGGGGAGGTAACTTGACAGCTTGTTCTCTGAATGCCCAGCATTGATGCTCTCTTGAATGAACAGGGATTACAGGAGTTAGTGTTACCTGTAGCACCTTGTTCAGCATCCTGTCTTCAAGACAGCGAAGAAAATTGGTAGGTACCTCAGACGACTGCTGGAACCTGCAAAAATTACATGGGAGATAATCTTCCCCCTCATAAAAACATTTATTTGAATTTTTAAGGATTATAAATCAGTTTGAAATCTCGACTCATTAGGTTTTTATCTTCCTTTTGATTCAGCACTTTTTTTGGCACGAAAGAACTGTACTAATTCAGCATATTCTTGGAATATTCTTTTTACCCAAGTGCCTGTCTAACCCATGTTTAAGTCCTAATAAATTTCTTATCATCAGTAGCATTATTGCTCCATTTATGCAGTACATGAAGTATCTATTTTCATAATTCTTAATAATTTTTTTGATTTTTCATTTTTATACTTTAAAATTTGACATCTTCAAGCTTTGCTGGTTTTATAATCAGATAGTGCATGTTTCTAGTTTACTTACCCTGTTACTAATTTAAATGTCTTTTTCTAGGTTTTGAAGCATTTTTCACCTTTCTGGGATAAATAATAAAAATCCATCTAGTCTCTTCATAAAACAGGTTTTCATTGCCCTAAATACTTGCTTTTTCTGAAAACCCAAATTCCACAGAACCCGTTTTTCATAGAGGCTCCCAGCCTCTGCACTAATCCATCTGATATGTCTGGTCCAGCTACACAAATAGAGTAGTTAAAGATTACCCTGTTTCTTATTATTGCTGCAGTCTAACTCTAGCTTTTCTTGTCATAAATGCTGTCAGGGAGAAAACTGAAGTGATCTCTCTGCAGTAGTCTTTAGCTAAGTGTCCCTTAATTAAGGAGAAAGGTTTATTTGGATTTTTCTGCAGTGTGTGTAGTTCAGTTGCAATCTGCAACTTTTTTTTTATTATTTTTATTTTTTAGTAGCATCTGTCTTGTGTGGTCACGGTGTAAATTCAGCTGGGACAGTTTTTTATCCTCTGCTGAGCTTCTTTCTCCCAGCTCCTTTCTCTTGATTTAGCTAAAATAAACGCCTGTCTGTCAGCTGAACGTTTCACTCTTTGGTCTTTGCTTCCAGAGTTTGAGATCACCAGTAAGTAAGTTATTAATTCGAACTAATGAAGAATGCCTACAAATTCACAAGTTTAAACCATGTCTAACCAGGTAGTCCCATCAGCTTTCTGGAGTTCATACCCGGGATGTTTTTTCCAGAGTTTTTCCAACTCTGGTTGTTAATAGCTGTTGTTTTCAATTCGTTTCACTCAGCATACTCAATCCAATACTGCAGTAACTAATCCTTTTCTCCAAGTATGTGCGTGTGGCTGTCCTCTCCTGGCAAGTTGGAAATAGCCTGGAACCAAGGAAAAATGAGAAGTGTGGATGGGAGTATGGAGTAAGTATGGGAGCTCCCTTGGCTCCCCTATACTGCCCATGCCCTGGGGAGTTGCTCCCCACTGGGACATTTCAGATCCCTGTCTTCAGCTGAGAAGTCCTGGTGTGGTGCCTGCCAGGGAGATCGGGGCAGGGAGCAGGGTGGGCCACTGGGAACAGGACAGGACAGGAGGAATAAAAGGAGGGGGAGGCGCCCACGAGAGCAGAAAGGTGCTCAAAAAAGCTTTGTCAGCAAAGCTTGTCTAGACTAGGGGTACAGAAGCTTAGAAAGGAGATGTACGGGCTGGCATTCATTGATACGAGTTGGGAGGTTAAGGTTTCGAACCCAACCCCTTTTCATCTGTTACAGTGTAAATTGCAAGAATAGGAATTGACAACCTTCTTTTCCCAGACACGCAGCTTAGCGAGCGTTCATCTTCTCTGTGCACACCTTGGCAATCTCCATCGTACCCAAACATGAAACAATGTATGACCAGTGTCTCTGCAATATGATCCCTTGATGCTCAAAAATCTGATTCTTCTTTTTCTTCACAAGTTACTGTAAAAGGTAGTAGAATTCAAATACTGTGATAAATAAGTGCAAGCTAAATTGAACCAGAGTCCTTCGAACCTGTGAATAACGTGAGACTGAGAGCTTGTCAGAAAACTGCAGGTCATTGGAAAGTCACTCAAAGTGCTTGTGTCAAGGTGGAGCTCTCGCAGGCAGCTTCCTGCATCGCTTGGTTCTTGCATTATGAAATGAGGAAGTTCCTTTTAGGTGTTTGCAATTCGTGTTAAGAATTTGATTTCTGAAACGGTGGTGTTGTAGAAGAGGGAGCATCTCAAGCAGTTAATCCTTTTGCTGATTACGTATGCAACAGATGATGCAAGGGTGGAAACCAAACTTGTAAAGACAGAGGACCTTTGCTGAACAGAGTATGAGAGGATTGGAAAGTCTTCCCAGGGAAACATTGCATTTATTAGCAGGAATCTGCCGACACATTTACCTTTGTGAAAATTGCTGAATACCTGATACTTGCACATTTTGTCCATGTCTAATCCCAGTTGACTCCATGCTGGAGTCACGATTTCTATCAGCAAACAACAGCGTCACTATTAGTTTTGCAATATACTTGGATTTGTAGCTGGAAGTCGTGTTTTAAAGTTCTTTGGAGAGACTTGGCTGGGAGGTGTTGCTGATGTAAAAGATCTGCTTCTGCAGTGGTTCCAGTGAGGTAGTCTTTTGGCTGGAGTTCACCATGGTACATTCATAAAATTAACCAAATTGTTAATTTGGTTACCTTGGACAAACAGTAAAATGGTAATGGAAATTGTAAAAAACAAAGGGAAACCTGTGGTAGTCTGGTTTGTAGTTTTCAAAATACAGAATACTCAATGGAAAAATGGGCATATAGCATGGAGGACTAAGTGTTAAAGTATGCCTTGTGTGTTAAAGCTGGGATAGGAAACCACTTAAACGTTTGTAATTAAGTCTTTGAAAGCTGTTTGGTAACATACATTGCAAATACTAATAGTGCTTGGGTTTTCTTGTGTGCTTTTTGCAGTATGAAATACAAACCAAGTCTCTCCCATGTTGTAGCACAGAAATCTTGGCTAGAGAGAGAGGTATAACAAAATTCCACTGATTAGAATAATTTAATTTGCTTTTTCTAAAAAAAAATGTTTTCTTGTAGTGTTAATTTTCATGGAAAATCGGATTTAATTTTTTCTTTCTTTACTGATGCTAGAACTATTTGATACTTTACATTTCAGTGTTGACACACACAAGCTCATTTGAAAGGTCACTTTCAATAGTAAATACACAGATTTTGATTTATACACGCTGACTTGCTTTCCTTTGATATATCATGCAGTTACTACTGTGAAAAGCTGTTTCATCTTTCTTGATTATCAATCGCTTACTGTAAGGCATTTCATATTCAGGGTTGAAGTGTGACTCTGCTGTTTCAGGTAGAAGCCATTCTTATTATTTGGTATTTGGAGTTCTGTATAATACAGTAGCATTGCAATATGATTTTCTTGTATTTTTAAGTTCTTTTTGTACATCAAATATTTTCCTATCAGTACTTGAAGTGAAAAGTGGTTTTCTCAGATCAGTGCAGAATTTAACAGGCACTGCACTCTGCCTACGTGCATGGGTTTGGAAGTTATGCAACCTCTTTTTATAGAGTTGTGTGTTCTGGTGATCGAGGTTTGCTCAGTTAATGTTTAGAAATATCAGTGTATTAGGAGATGTATATGATAAAAAACTTAGGTCACGGCAAACCAACGTGTGCCTCTAAATGTAAAAACATTTGTGGCAAGATTCCAGTAGAAATGGCTTCCATCATTTTGTATACTGGCTTTCAAATTACTGGGTGGAAGAGGCCAAGTTGCTGTGACGTAGAGCTGTACCAAGCGTGGTGATGGAAAGAACTCCCATGGAGATGTTGCATATTTAGTTGAGGCAAAGATGACTGAGAGAACTGAGTGCCCAGCACGGAAACAATTGCGGTTGGATATCTGCAGACTGCAGCTGGGGGCAGAGGGAGGGCTGTGAAAGGGCATTTGTCACCTTGGTGCTGAGGGCGTGCCCTTGCTGACATACTGACAGGTCTTTATTCCAAATTGAAGAGGTGTTAGGTCATCAGTTTTTTTTAGGATGAGCAAAATGCATTTTTTTTTTCTGTTCTCATTGTTGGAGAGGACTGGACTTGTTTTTTTAGAAACATTACACACAGAAAAATCAACCTGAGGCAAACACCTGGCATGAAAAGAATTTGCCTGAATACTAATAATTTGGCAACATTTAATAAGCAAATTAAAACCAGTATGTAGTAATGGGAATTCAGCTGCAGTGATTACTGCCAGATCCACCAAGAGTAATGGACTTGCATACCAACCCAGACTTACGACAAATATTGTGATTGTAGGTAACTAAATGACCATGGAATCTGGAGCAGAGAACCAGCAGAGTGGAGATGCAGCCGGTACAGAGGCAGAAACCCAACAGATGACAGTACAGGCACAACCACAGATTGCAACGTTAGCCCAGGTATAAAAATCCTACGGTGTAATAGTTTTACTTATGGTTAATATTTTTAAGAGGGATAATGTCTGCTCACGGGCCTGAGAGAAGGTTCTATTGATGGCATTCTGAAACACGTGTGATGTATAGTTCTTTTAATATTTGTCTTCACATTTTTAAAGCAGTAGAGGTTTTTGACTTCCCATCACATCAGGCCGTGTTAGTTCTGAAGAACTGTATGTGTGTAAATTGTGTGGTGTTAACACAATAATGAATAAAAATATTTCTGGCATTCTTTACCACAACCATACCACTGAAAGGTGTTCATTTCAATACGTGTAATCTGCTGCCTTTTTTATACTGACTGGATTGTCTTGCTGTTGTGTTTTCTGTTAGAAACTTGTCCGTAGTAGTAGTAGTTTAATTCTGAAGAAAGCAAACTGAATATGTAGATAAATAATGCAGCAAATACAGCATTTTCTCAGATGGGATTAATATTATGAGCATTATAATCAAGTGGAACAATCTGGCACTTGACAGCTCGTGTTAACCTGTCTCTGGAGTTTCACAGAATTGTTGGCAAGTTGAGAGAGACAGAAGTAAATCATTGGCTGTCCCCAAATTATTTTGGAGAGACAAGAAAGACAGTCCCAGCTACATCTCTGATTTTGGAACTGGTTTTCATTTTTGAATATGCTGATGGTTGGCAGAAGCACCCCCATTGTATAAATGACTACAGAATCTGTTTGGCTCTCTTCTGTAACCATTTCATTTGAAAACTAATTGTAGTCTGCAAAGAACAAACAGGCGGCTTCGATCTCATCGTTTATGGAATTGAGTGTCTTTTAAGTGGCACAAATGTTAAATCACTTAACATTTTATAAATGATTTCTGTCTTCTTAAAGTCATTGCAGCATTTGGTAGTCCAGAGACTTCCAGACAAGTCCTGCCCTCTGTAGTCGGTAGGTTTCCATTCAAACGATAGCGTAGGGATTGGAGCTTTTGAAAAGCCATGGGTGATTTTGTTGGGTGAAGCTGTAGTGTGAATTTACAAGCCACCAGCTGCCCTATACCAGCTTGCCTCTTCGGGCAGTTCCTTCACTGTCTAACTTAGGCACAGGATGTAGGTGGTGTGAACAGCACTTCAATGTGAACTGAGTGGAAGTAGTTTATTTCTCTTGCAGTACCAGTTAACTGCTGCTCACTTGATGTGCTTTAAGGTTTAGTCCAGAGAATCAAGAACGTTTTACATTTATGTGCTAACGTGCTAAGCCCCAGGGAGATGAACTTAGAAGTACGTTGTGAGTAGAATGCACTTTACTTGGACATAATTACCCCAATACTTCCATGAGGCTTTTTTTCCAAGTGAGAAAACACTGTACAGGTATGATTACAATCCACGTGAGCCACCATGTTGCCAGTCACGATATTATTTGCACCTTGGTTTTTCCCCAGCCTTTACAGAATTTGTGTCTAAACAGTCTAAACCTAATTTCTTGTGTTGTTGTTCACATCAGTGTTGTGTTGCTATGGTATTTTTAATAAGTGAAGTGGCAGTGTTTGGCGTTAGAGAGTGCCCTCAGAAGCCTAGCCAAATCTAAATAACGAATTATATCAACTTAATTCTTCCATTATCCCTCGTATTATCTCTTGTAAGGTCACCCCTCTTGCAAGCTTCGTTTAATTGCTGTATTTTTAGTGAGTTCAGGATAGTTTTCAGAGTCAAAAGGAAACTCGTCCCAGTTCCACAAGGTATGAGTCAGAGGCATGTGCGGAAGTTACACTCTGCTGTGGGCTTAATCCAACCACAGTGGCCTCCAGTTGATCAGCTTTCCTGTCATTGCCAAGGACTGTTTAGTCAGACATGCATTATTAAAAAAGGTCACTTGGTACAGGAATATAATTTGCCCAGAGGAAAGTGCTCTCATGTTAATCTCAGCCCCAGTTTTTCTCAGATGCGAGCTAAGTAGCACCACGTAATGCTGCAGCTGCTTTCCTGGAAAAGGAAGGTAAAAGCAAATGCAAATTGGTGGATTAGGGAGAGACGGCTGTGGAGGAGAGAGGTCTACGTGTAATTCCCTTTAATTTTGTTGTTAAGCAAGATTTCATTGTAAGTGGTGGATGTTTATGGAAATTCAGAGACCAGCTATTGCAGCTTTTTGAGAACCACGTGTTCACAGGGACAGCAGAGGATTTCCTTCTGCATCCAGTACATGGCAGCCCTTTGAGATTAGGTAGGACAGCAGCGCAGCCCTTTCTTGCACTGCAGCTGTTTGGATTGAATTTTTTTTTTTTAGATGCTGTTGAGCCCTGGAGGGTTGTTAGGCTCTGCAAACTTGGGTGTCTAGAAGAAAGCTGACGAGTCGGTGAGCCACGACCCGGCTGAGGTGTGCCCGAGCGGGAGGGACGCACCCCGAGGGTGGGCCGTGCTGGCA
The DNA here is from genome assembly GCA_013396955.1 of Regulus satrapa. NCBI lineage: Eukaryota > Metazoa > Chordata > Aves > Passeriformes > Regulidae > Regulus > Regulus satrapa. Next base: position 20,176 of record VWZN01018486.1, read on the forward strand.
CCCCGCAGCCCCTCAGGAGCCCCAAACACAGGCATGGTGTCTGCTAGACAGCTGGGAGTTCTGGACGTGCACTGAGCACTGGCCCAGCCTTGGTTCAGGGCAATTCAGCTGCCCAGAGCAGCTCCTGTGGCCTGTCAGGGTGAGGCCGGCCTGCGTGGCTACCGCCGGCCCTGAAGCCCGAGCCGTAACGTGCCACGCTGAGACATCAGTCTGTCCCTGCTGGCATAGCTGCCCTGCCTGCAGGTCTGTGCTGGAGAAACACACTTTCCTCGTAGAAATAACTCTCAAAACTAGTTGGTGTTCACCTGTTACACAGTAATCACAGTGAGTGCCTACGAAATGCTTATTTGCACTGCAAACTCGTGGGGTTTCCCCGTCTGAACACACCGTCAGTTTTCTTCATTTACCTGCACTTTGCCACATAGTCGTATGGCTTAACTGGTAGAAAGTGAAAGGTATGATTCCCTAAAAACGTTAAGCTCTTACATCTGGCAAACTCTTTGCATTTTTCTGAGTGAGAACAAAAATAGCTCCACTCCCATATGTTTCTGCCTCTGACTCAGCAGTGTCTGTAGGAGTACACCCAAGTCTGAGCAGTATCCAAGTGAAATAAGTGAAAGGTAATGATGTGTTTGTATCAGGTTACCCCAAAATAGAGGCAGTTGTATTTTTCTTGTCAGTGATTTTGCAAATTAGTTTTGAGCCCGGAGAAATTCTGTGTTAGATTATTTTGTGAAGTAGGTCAGGTGTTGGGCTCAGGCAGTTCAGGGGGGTTTTATATTACACTGAAACATTTAGGTCATCTGACTGGGGTCTAGAAGACACATAGATCTTTCACCAAAACAAACACTGAACTAAGGAGATTTTGCAATAGCCTAATTTATGCTCACTGTCTCTTCTTTGCAGGTATCTATGCCAGCAGCTCACGCAACATCTTCTGCACCCACGGTGACCTTAGTTCAGCTGCCCAATGGGCAGACGGTTCAAGTGCACGGAGTAATTCAGGCTGCCCAGCCATCAGTTATTCAGTCTCCACAGGTCCAGACAGTTCAGGTACTGACTGAAGAAATTCCTAATATGTGAATTTTAGGAATATTTGAAACAGGCCTGTCATGGCACTGGTTTAGATGTATTTGTGTCCTGGATTGTGTTTTTGCAAGTCTGTACAGTGTTTGCTACTCTGACTTCTTTTCTGTTCTGGCTTAACCACCTTTTATTTTCAAACATTGCTGAGTTTCATTTCCCTCTAGAATTTGTTTGGTGAGTTTAACAGCTTTATGTTTCTTCTTACAGTATTACTCCACCTTACTTTTTCTCTCTACTTTATTTTAATACCTTTTTATTGAGTAAGAGTTCATACTGTTCTGAAGCGAACAAAAGGATGAATTTTTTTTTAAATCATGTAAGTTTTAATAATGAATGAGGCCAGTATTCTAGAATGGGGGTCTCTGCTCCGTAAGAAATATTTGCAATGGTTTACAAAAAAGGTCTCTGTATGTTACAAACCTATCAGTCCTTACATCGCAGTGGTTTTAAAATGTGTCGGTCGAGTGTTGTGCGTTTTGTAAAGCCTTTTTCTCTTCTGTAATGCAATGTTGTGAGGTAGCCTGAAGATAGAGGAGACAAGTAGTCTGAAATCTTTAGCACCTCTCTAACTTGCTTTTTATTCACTTGAGGTTCAGTGTTACAGAATGCAGAAAATATTGTACAGCAGCTGCACAGGACTGTACATTATTCATCTGCAGTTAGAACAATGAGCTCAAAAAATGTTCAGCTTCAAAAAGTAGGTATTGTGACTTTTGGATACAGACATTCAACTGGATGTTATTTTTAAAAACAAAGTATGCATCATTTAAAACTAGGCCATTCTGATAGGCCATTTCCTACCATCCTCAGCCATTGCAGTTAAAAATTCAGAGTTTTCATCTATCAGAGGTGAGCAGTTTGGAGATAAGTGCATGGGTTGCTACCCTGGAGGTGGAAGATAAGAGACTGACAGTGAAGCCATGCTTGGAATTCACTGGTCCAGCACAGATCCATAGAGTTTTGAAATTCAGAGCCCAGTAGCTCACAGTCAGCCTTGGCCATATTCAGGCTCTCTATCTGACAATTGTGAGACGTGGGTGCCAGCAAGATTTTTGTGCCTTTAGGAATCTTCTCCACAGTGCATAAATTGTCAGGATGTGAGCTCTGTTTCTCAAATAAGCATCATTAGCTTTTATATATTTTCAAATTGAAAATTATCTAAATTATTTTAATATGCTTTTTATTTTAGCTTTCCTGCATAAACATTTTGCTTTTTTTAGCACGGATATTCAGAATTGCAGCACTATGGTTTTGGTTTTTTTTAATATCTTCATGTGTGACATTTTCCTGGCAATTTCCCCTGTAAAAAGCAGTCTCTCTTTAACATGTCTACCTCGTTGTTTATAAACTGATGTTTTTTCAGTATTTTGTTCTTTGTTACGTTTCCGCTACCTTAATTTGCTTTACTTATTCTCTCCCTAAATTTTATTCAAAAAAATCTTTGCTTCCTTGCAAGGGATGAAGGCAAAACATCATGGAAGGCAAAAACCCTTACGGTATTAATGCTTAGGTTTTCTTATGGAGTATTTAAATTATAAAAAAACATTCTGATGGTTAGATCACTGGCTATGATCATTCTTTCCTGGATCTATTACTGAGCAGTAACTTTCTGTTCATTGTCTAGGTAGAATTATTTGCATTGTGGTATTTTTCACAGCATGTCAACGTTTTCCTTAAAATAAAGGCATTGGAAGTGTCCTGTTAAATTTGATTGCTGTTCTTATTTACAGATCTCCACTATAGCAGAAAGTGAAGATTCACAGGAATCAGTAGACAGTGTCACAGACTCACAGAAACGAAGAGAAATTCTGTCCAGACGACCGTCCTACAGGTATGGGGGTTAAAGCAGAAGCATCTTCCTGATGGATGGGTGCATTCACATGGAGATACAAGCAGTGGGATTGTGATTTTATTATTTTTAGATTTACCTTTTTAACTGAGATCTCTCTTCTAGAATGTCTTGGGATTGGAATATGGAATATGTCAGTGGAATAGGATGTAAAGAGATGAGAAATATCTCCTCAGCAGTTACAGACAAAAATGAGCTGAGAATATGCTAATTGCCACATTTCAGAAAATTGAGGGCTCAGACTGATAGATACTTTAGAAATAGCTTTAATGAATGCTTAGTACACAAAATACACTGAAGCTTTGCAGAAAAAGGGACTTGTTGTGTAATCTGCAGTCTGCAAGAAATCAACTCTACTGGTTTTCATTATTGCTGAAATGCTAGCAGCAATCGAACTTCATTCCTTTCTCCCACGAGACTTCAAGGAGTTGTGATGTTCCATAGCTCAGAGAGAATTTCTGTTTGAGCAAAATAGTTTGTGTTTAAATTTTAAGTCAGTGTATGAGTTTAATATAGTGAAAGGCATCTAGTATCTCTATTTCTCATGGCGAATACCTCTGGCAAAACCAGCTGAGGTTCTCCTTCACATGGTGTGTTGTGTTAATTAATTAGTTAAGCCTTTGTACGGCCTTTTGTGTCTGTACTTAATCCCACTTTCACCTTTAAAATATGCTAAATAGCATTAAAGAGCAGCTCTGGGGTTCAGTAGGTTTTAAGTGACCTGTGAGTTCCTGCTGCTTTAGAAAATTAAGGACCTTCTTTCTTCTTTATGAGCATAGCCTTGGAAATAGAAGCTGGGCTGTAGGCCCGAGCATATCTCAACCATTTTTAGCACTTGGGAGATTATTATCTGCCTTGTCCAGCAGCCTTCAAGGCTGTTCTGCCAAAGATAGTGAAAACCATCGCTGAAGATCCCTAGCCATAATAGATCTGGGAAAACACTTGGATTTGTGAGGAGCAGTGTTAACTTCAAGGCTACCCTTGAAGATTCCCCTCAGTCTGCTTCTGCAGCAAGACACTTGATTTTACTAAATATGGATGAGTGTCTGTATATGGTGAGAAAACAGAGCTAAGTAAACAAGGAGCAAAACTGAGAAGAGGGTGCTGGTGCGTGCTGGCTTCTCATTGATCTCCCTTTGCACGCACTGGTGCCACAACACAGCCTCTGTCTTCAAACCCAACCGTGGGGACACAGCAACACTTGGTAGCTGTAAAACTTCTCTGTGCAGCTCAGACTCTGGGCTGGTGTTGGTTAGGCTGGAAAGGCTGAGCCAAGACCGCTGCTGTCTGTAGGGATTTCCCAGCTGGCATTATTCAGCCTGCTGTAGCTGGCCCCAGAAACGAGATAGGTGCAGGTATGTTCACAGAATTGAAAGCTGATAGCTCTTCCACAAAAACATCTCTTGTGATTCTGCCACTGAAGCACATCATGTATTCCGTGGCAGTTCATTGCTCCTATATTTGTAAAGCTGCCACCTTAAATCCATCTTTATGATGGCAAAGGTAGGTTTTAACCACGATGTCATAATGACATGAGGTTAAAAAGTGATTTTTTTTTATCTCCTTGGATTTTGTTCTTCATCATCCCCGCTCCCTCCATATTTTTTCATCTGTTTCATTCGCTATTTTCTGCTCTAACACCTGGATTGCAAACTCTTTGGATGGGGATTTTTTTATTTGTCTCAGCAGCTCTTCACAAAGTGCTGTGCGGCGCTGGGGTTTCTTGCATGCACACAAAGTCAGAACAGCAGCAGCTTGTTGGTCAAGCTGTGAAGCAGAATGACTGCTCTCCCCAGACAGCTTCACACAGGTGTTCTGGCTCTCACAGCCTTAAGAGGCTCGGATAAGAAAGCAGCGTTGTCTTGGAACTTGGGATCTGCTGTTGTGTTTGCTTCATCCCACTAAGGTCCAGTGCCAGTCCACTGGAAAGCATAGGAGAAAAACTGCAAAGAATACTCTGCCCTTTACCTATTGCATTTACCTAAGAGCATTTAGTGCCTCTTGCAGTGACAAATGGCAGCAGTGCAAAGGGCTTGACAGTCCTCTGAGGAAGGACGGGGTTTGCTCTCAGTGATGCAAATTGCAGTGATTGCTGAGATCAGTCTACAAGTCACCTTCAGTGGGACCTGGGGCAGGGATGTTTTAGAAGTTTGGACTTGGGATAATTAGCTCATGGAAGTAATGGAACAATTTTCCTTTACCCGTGAGCTTTCTCGGGCAGGGCACCTGTAGAACATGACTGCGAGGCTGTTCTCCAGCACTGGGTAGTGTCTCCCAGGCAGGTGGTAAATGATGGACTGCTTATAGTCCATCATTTAACACTTATATAAGTGCTTATATAAGACTGAAGTGCTTATAGTCTTTGAAATGGAGCAGTTACCCCCATGTAAGTGAGGAGACAGGCTCTGACTTTTTTTTTTTTTCCCAAATGTTTATATATAGCAAAAAGCAGGAAACAAAAATGGATAAGAGAAAGATGCTCTGAAGAAAAAGGGAAAGTTTTAATAGCTGTATCATGGGATTTGACAAGCACACCTGTTCTGTGCTGGCTCCTTTGCCCATCAGTGCTTTGCATTTTGAGCAATCCTTTCCAGTAAGAGTTTGAAGATAGTCTGTGGTTTTCATTCTCCACTCATATTTTCCTTGCTGGCTTGCTGCACTTCACAAGTTATCCCCAGCACTGTGTATCAGATAGACTATTTTTGTCCCCCAACTTTTATTAAAATCTCTACAACACACTGTCTTTGCCAGAAAAATTTTGAATGACTTGTCCTCAGACGCCCCAGGAGTGCCAAGGATCGAAGAAGAAAAGTCTGAAGAGGAAACAGCAGCACCTGCCATCGCCACTGTTACGGTGCCAACTCCCATTTACCAAACCAGCAGTGGGCAGTACAGTATGTAGTCTGAATTTCTCAGTGGTGCTAGTAAGTGGGGATGAGAAGATGAAGAGCTGTTGTTTCTGTAGCTGTTGTTTGGGCTAGGACAAAGCAGGAGGTGATAAAAAGATCACTTTATTTTGACTGTTAACCAGACCTTTTCAGCACGTTTCTATTGTCCGTGTTTGAAAGGCTGGATCAACATTCTGGCATTGTTTGCCACTTGGTGCAGCTGATGCATCCTGAGGCAAAACAGGGACTAACCAGAATGCTGTTATAAACTTCTTCACTTCTGGAACTAGATGGGGGAATTCAGAAGTTTCTTTTTTTTTTCTTGCCAGACTATTAGCACTTCTTCACAAAACTGTAACCTCATCATTAGAAAAAAACCATTACAGTCTGCAATTACATTTTTAGAAAGTCCTGAAAAAATAAGGACGTCAACAACCTTAATACATGTCATGTGTTTCTGTGTTTGCTTGATTTGTTAGATTTTATAGATACAGAGTTTTGACTTGAAGAATGATTGAGGATATGGCAGTAAAATATGAGACACATGCTGTCTCACACTAACACATGCAGTAGGAGACATGTACAACACGTGCAAAAAGGGAGAAGGAAATACTTGTTTACTTCTGTCTCTTAAAATCTCTTTAAAATTTTGTATCTCTGTTTACTCCTTAACCCCTTTGCCTTGTACCCTGCTTAATTTTATTGAAATGGATGCGGTTAATTCTGATTCCTGTTATAAGTGTAAAATAACTGCGTGTGAGGAAGTTTTAGAGAAGGGGGGAGAGAATAGAAGGAAAAAAAAGAAAAGCCAAATCAAGGAGAAAGTGAAACACTAGATGGATAGCATCAGCAGCAGAGGAGACTGAAGGGCTTAAAGCACAGAATATGAGAGGAATTTCAAGTGAGAAGAAAAAGTAAGAACTGAGAAAAATACTTCAACCAACCAAGAAGAAAACCTTTAAAAATTAAAAAGTATTCCCTGGGGGTGGATTGTAGCTCTTCCATGTGATTCTGTTTTATTAAGGAGACTAATTTGCATTTCAGGCAGTGGGTTTTGGCCCTCACAAACATTTGACAGCTTACCTTTCGAAGGATGATTTCTTTCACGTGTATTGAAGCCACGTGCTTGATTTGGGGGATGTGAAGGGGTTTGAAGGATTTAGCTTAGATCAGTATTCTTCCATACCTAGGTTTAATACTGTAAGTCAATCAGTGAATTAGTGTCTTAAATGCTGGGTTGATATTTATTTTTTTTTTTGTCTGCAGTTGCCATCACCCAAGGAGGAGCAATACAGTTATCTAACAATGGCACAGATGGAGTACAAGGTCTCCAGACATTGACAATGACCAATGCAGCTGCAACCCAACCTGGCACAACCATTTTACAATATGCACAGACCACAGACGGACAGCAGATACTTGTACCCAGCAACCAAGTTGTTGTACAAGGTGAGAAGTTTCACAGCCAGTCATTCTGTTTCTCTATGCAGATATAACTTGCCAGCCCGACTCCTTCAAATGTGTCAGGAAACAGAATTAACAATTTTTGGCACAGGTAAGTCCATAAAATTATTGAAATCCTGGACAAAGCTACTTGTCATGTTTTCTTGAGGCCTTTCCTTTTAGATTGGTAAAATTGTGGATATTTGAGGTTCGGTGTATTTAATTTTGCTTTTCCATGCTGTATTTCTGACATTTTATCCACACAGAGTTCTTTGTGTTCTGCAAATCTAACACCACTTCAGAGTTCTGAGTTCTCCCATATGTGCAACAACAGGAAATTTAAAGCAAGCATTAAAGACAGGCGTGAAGGATGTTTTTGTTATTTCTAAAGGGACACTTTCTTTGTAATTTTCTCCCTTTTTTCAATTGCAAGTGATAATTTCTTCCCGCTGTGACTTTTGTAACTAGTCACCGAGTGAGTGAGTCTTGGAATCATAGAACAATTTAGGAGAGTGCCTCAAGTGATCGTTTGGGCTAGCCCCCCGCCCCCTTGGCACAACTACTCTCACTCAGAATTAGTTGTGGGGAGCTATTGTATCAAAATACTTATTTTGGTTTAATAAAAACTGAGGAGTATTACAAAATTTTTATGGAAAATAACAGAAGTGTACCCCCGCTTCTGTGACTGTAAAGTATTTGACTTGAAAGTTACCCAGACATCAGTAAAAATGCATAGCAGAAACGAGTACTATCGTTGCATTGATCTTTGGGTTTTTGTAGCCTTAAGGACATACGATTTCTTTAGGTGGTATTGTGCTTTCTTAAGAGCTCAGGCAAAATTAAGACACTCCTAAGATTGCAATAAATAAAATGGAAGAGAGCCGAGGCCTCGCTCGTTCTGGAGAAGCAATAGAGTGCATTGTCCATCTCTTTTTTTACGCCTTTTTCTCTGTGCTAGGTACTTACACGTGCAGTTCCTCCTTTTCCAGACAGACATTTGGAGCATAGCTAGTAGTGACCCCATCCTTCTCTATAAATGTTAAGAACTGCCCGACAGCCAGAGATGATGTTGAAAGAAATGCCATAAGGGAGAACGAAGCGCAGCCGTACCGCGATACAAACCCAAGTTACCGAGCCCAACCGAAGACTCCTTCAGCAGGGACTCCCAAAAACCTGGCATATATTAATAAACTAATCCTGGGGGTAGCAGCGCTGGCCCGGGTGGTGGCCGTCCCTCCTGAGCCGTGGCCCGGCGTGCACGGTTTCGGGGGAGGCGACGGCTTAGAGAGATGGAGTGGGTGCTGTGACAGCTGCCGCCAGACTGATGCCGTGTTCCCCCCGCCTGTCCCCGCAGCTGCCTCAGGAGACGTGCAGACCTACCAGATCCGCACGGCCCCCACCAGCACCATCGCCCCGGGAGTGGTCATGGCGTCGTCGCCGGCGCTGCCCACCCAGCCGGCGGAGGAGGCCGCGCGCAAGAGGGAAGTGCGTCTGATGAAGAACAGGCACGTACACTCCCCCATCACCTGCTTTTCCCGCCCGGCTCTGCCTTTTTCCGTAGGCGTGGAATGTCAAGCACTCAGAGCCCTGATCTTTCCTAGTTGCGTTATGAAAGGCTTTATGGGGATTTGTCTTTATTCACCTGCTTAATGCCGTGTGCTGCGACTGAAACCTCTCGAGTGGAGTGTCAGAGCTGTGTGAATCTGGCTGTTGCAGTAAGGGGAAAAGTAATTGGTGAGATGCTTGTGTGAATGTGCAGATACAAACACCGAGATGAGTCGCTTTTTTTTTGAGTGAATACATTCCTGGGGTTTACTTTCCTGGATTTTTTCCCTTAGCCTTCTGCATGCATTCTCCTCGCTGCTGGCCCACGTGCTGTGCTCTTCGTGAGTACCCTCTTGATTGTCTCACTCGTTCTTTTAGCCGCTTTGGGTTTTCTCCTCCAGGGGCAGAAAGGCTCAAGCAAAGGCTAGATGAGCAGCTATGCATTTTGATTGAAGTCCTGTGGAGGCAGTAGTGGCAGCAGAGGGGCTAAAAGAAAGGTAAAGACTAGATCCTGTAGGATTTAGTGTGCGAGTTAAGCTTAAGAGGTGGGAGCGGGGGGAGGTAGCAGAGGAAGGGAGCAGTAGGGAGGAGCAGGATGCTCCTGGAGTGTGTTGCTGTGAGAGCAGAAAGGGGCACACCTGAACTGGCCCGTCACACCAAGCTGGAGCTCTTACCCAGGGGCAGCAGGCTGGAGCCTGTGTGTTACACTCTGACACTGAGAACCCAGTGCTTCCTGAGCTCCCTGAAAGCCTTGTTAACTTCATCCGTCAGTCTGAAAAAAATGGATGTTGTACAGGGTCATTTATCTTCTGCAGGTTGCTGTGCTGTGAACACAATAGAAACTTACTTGAGCAGACCCCGTGCTTGTATGAGGGGCTTTAATGAAGTAAATAATTCTAGACAGCAGAGTTGGCTTTTTTAAAAGGTTTTTGTACAGGATGTCATCCATCTCCCTATTTATGTAGTTTTCTCATACCAGTGAATGGTAGATATCACCCTTTCAGGCTCTGCATTTGAGAAGAAATTAATTAGAATCACAGAATACCATCATTTAGTCATCAGTCTTGCTCCAGTAAAAGAAAGCTTTTGTGTTTGTGAAAGCCAAGAAAAACAATGGGGAATTACCCCTCTTGAGTTAAATTGACAGCTTTTGCAACAGTATCCTGTTGCGTGTGGTGCTTTTAGCCTGTCTGCTTAATAGATATTTGCAAATCTAAGCTCCATAGCAAAGTGGGGAAAAAGGATAGAGAGGCAGATGGTATGGTGGTACTTACTGAAGGATTATAGTGTAAATATTCATAGATATTATTGTGCAAATTTCCTGTATAAATTTTACATTTTTTTAAGCTCTGTTGTAATTCGGTAAAACTCTTAGCTGCTCATAATGAACAACCAGCACACACGGACTTGAGGTGGCTTAATATACACAGCCTAAGCTGGGAAAAAAAGCATGGAAAGAAAACGTCACCCAAGGAGACCTGTTAGTTGTTTGCACTGGGAGGCTCTTCCTGATCCACTAGTACTTAATCCTTTGGTAACAGCCCAAATTTATTTAAATTCTAAATGTTACACATGTTTTACTGAAGCACTGCAGGCACGTGAAATTGTATTTGTGGGAGTGACAAATGGACACCCGAGTCCTTTCAGGGCTTACAGGCTGTGCTTTCTTCATCCTGTCTCATTTGTGGAGCTGAATTTCAAACATTCCTTTAGAGGCTTCTGATCGGTTAGGTCCTGGAATGCCTTGGGTTTTTACAGCTACTGTTTATCTACTAAGGGGAGGAGCTGGGTTCTGATTTGTCCTCTCATTTCCCAGAACACTGACTGTCTCACCAGTCTCCGTGGTGTTTGCAGTGAAGGGCCACACAGACTCTTTATTTTTTGAAGCTCTTCTGCTTTACACCTAAAAGCTTCAGGGCAGATCAGTGTTTATTTCCCTGTGTCTGCAGAGTGCTGCTTGGACAAGTTGCACTGCAGGAGGAGAGCCCCTCTGCCTGTGCTCCCATCTGCCCGTGGCATTTAGCCTCGTGCTTTCTTTGCATTCTGTCGCTGTGCAGGGCAGTTCCTGCCTTGGTGTTCCTGCCTTCAGGATGCTCAGCAGCACGTTAATACCTTCTGGTATTTTTCTCTGGCGTTCTTGGTACGTGACCAAGTTACCTCCAGGCAGCTCAGTCTTTACTAGCAAGTTTGACTGTCTTGAGGTCTGGTTTTGGCCTGGCTAATAGGGACTAAAGAATTGCATGGTTCCTACTGTTCATTCTGTGATATCTTTTCATTTTTATTTGAGTCGTTAATAGTAACGTTGCAGTGATGCAGGCATCATCATTAAAATGAAAGCATTGCTCAATGAATGCTCTAAATACAGCACTTTTGTACACCAGCAGATCATCTTGTTGGGCTGCAGCAAAGGGAAAAGTTAAAGACTGTAAAAATAGTAATAGATGATAATAAAGTCCAATTATTGCAGCAGCATTTTACTCAGCCCAAAGGCTCCAATGTAAATCCTGCAAGCAAAATTTTATCACTGAGTAGGATGCTTTCCTCACAGAAATAATAGCAATACTTGTATTGGTGCTGTCTTACTGGGATGTGCACGTTGAAATGATCTGTGGATCTTGAGCGGTTGTTACGAACTCAGTGTTTTTTCCTCTCTTGCATTTCTTAACAATATCTCTGTATTCTGAAAACGGCAGCAGTAGTAAAGGTTTGCCTGAAAGCAGTTAGGTAGCCCGTGTCTGCAAGTGACTGTTCTGGATTTGAATGGCCTTTTTTGCTTTGCAGAGAGGCAGCACGTGAATGTCGCAGGAAGAAAAAGGAGTATGTGAAATGTCTAGAAAATCGAGTGGCTGTGCTTGAGAACCAAAACAAGACACTGATTGAGGAGTTGAAAGCACTTAAGGACCTTTACTGCCACAAATCAGATTAATTTTGGATTCTCGTTTTCACTTGTCCAGGTGGGATAGAGACTGGTTCTGGCTATACCCAGAAAGACAAAGTAAACTTTTTATTTTCTAAACATTTCTTTTTTTCTATGCGCAAAACTGCCTGAAGCAACTACAGAATATACTTCATCTGTGCTTTGCATCAAACTGTGAATGTTCAAGTACTTGCCTCCACTTCTCCCCTTACAAGATGAATTTCATCATCAATCTCAGCGTGAAGAAGAAGAAGAAGAAGAAGAAGAGGCTTCTTTCTCATCTCCCGATCCTCTCCAAGGAGTAACAGCGGTCACTCGGGAAGTTACTGCGGGGAAGTTCCTTGTGTAAGGATGTCAGAAACGTGTGCTGAGCTCTTTCCATTGCCTTAGGGACAGAACCACCCCAGCCTCTTGGTCCAGAGAACCGCGGGCCGCCCAGCTGGAGCACGCGTGGTACAATGAAGAAGCGACGGTTGCCAAATTGGGTTCACACTCTCATGCTGAGCTGTACAAATGCAGACGGAGGGCACTTCACTGTCACCCCTCTTGGTGTGCAGGTAACAGACCCTGCTCAAACTAGCCCAGGAGGGGGTTTGATTTAAACCCTCCTGGACTAGTAAAACCTTCTCCATAGCTCAGAAACAAAGGAGTTGAAATGAGCTTCACTGGTCAGTTGTTGCTCCTCATGGCTTACGTGTCGCAGGTGCGTTCAGCACTCTGGGTGCACAGAAAACAAGACACCCACTTCATAGGATATAGGTTGGGAAATGATATTTGGATGGGAAAGAAAAATCTTTGTGAAAGATGCGGTGGTGAAAAGAGTCACGTAGTAAACAGGGGTAACACGTGAAAACAAGCACTACCTGTTTGTATGCAGAACAACTAAGCAGTTGAAGCATGGCCAACTCCACTTAAATACTCCCCGACGACAGTGTCCCAAGCCCTCTCAAGCAATGAGGTTGTTTTCATTTCCCTGCCACTGTCTTATGCAATGGAAATTATTGTACTCGATGGAAATATCAGCCTGGTTTGCTAAATTCCTTTTCGAACTTTGAGGCTGCCTTCTGTACATAAATTGAGTTGCGGTGTGACAACTACTAGGGCGACCTCAAATATTAAAGAGGACTTCAAACATAAATATTCCAACTTCTGCTTGGCAAGGGGCAACACTGATTGTTTGAACCTGGCCAGGTTAGCTAAACTCTTAATTTATTTGGTGTATTTCTTCATGAAAAGGGTCACATTTACTGAGTAATCTATTACTGCAACTAAAAACTACTCACATGCCTCAGATGTTTGCAAGATCAATTTTTATTTTTATTTTTTTCTGTGCACTGAGGAAGTGTGATCTTTTCCAGATTTATGGTGTTAAATAAGGTAGTTCATAGTTTTTAAAAAACTGTGTACTAAGCATTAGGACTTCTCAAAAGGAGAATGCTCAAAAGGAACCAAAAAGGAATGTCGAGAAGTTGTCCAAAAGAATCATGTGTGGTTTGTTGTACTGGCCCTCTGACGCCGGGCTCTCACTGCGTTAATTTGGGTCATTCCATGGAGTAAGTTTACTTTGGGCTTCTGGTCAAACTTTTCTGTCTAGAAACTTATGGATAAGGCTTTGGTCTGTACTGATGCCTTGCCTAGCAGAGTATTAGCTAATATTTTTTTTTTTTCCCATTCGTTCTGTCTCTTTTTAAGATAAATTTCACACACAAGCTTCTTCAAAAGGTTATCCAATCAGTGTGACGTTATAAGCAAAACACTTGGAAGACTCTGGGCAGCTGAATCTCAAACACCTAAGCAGTATTAAAAAAAGTTCTAGATTTCTCATTTGAGAGGGCATTGAGTTTTCAAGACTTAATTTAAAAGGAGCAGGGTTAAACTTGCAGCGTTATTGTTAAATCTAGAGTTATCAAGAATTTCAAATGACACTTGTATTTCAAGAAGAGAACATAAGTATCAGAAATACTAAATAATTCACTTTCACGAGTTTTGTGGGTATTTATAAATGGTCTATTTTTATCTGCCATAGAGAGTTGATTTTTGTGGTTTTATTTAATGGGAGATGAATCTATTAGTTTAGCAATGCAAGTTTAAAGAAGACCCTAAGTTCTCAGCAGTGCTTTTATAAAGATCTGCTTCTTAAAATCAGTGAATACAAATACACGAAACGGTTCTGTTTTCCAGAATGAGTACTGAAGTAAAAATGTTGCTAACACAGGAGTCATCCTTACAAAACGTGAAGCTGGCGGTGGCCTCGTTTGCAGTGACATGGAATGGTTCCTCCAGCTTGGAGAACCACAGAAAAGGCTCCGTATGCCCACGTCCAGGCTGTTTCTTTTGTAGAACATCTGGGAGGTTTTTGCTGTGAACCTGAGCAAGACAAGCCGGGCTCTGGTGGGTAATAAACACTGCCCAGAGCTTGGTGATAATCCCTGGGCACAAAGCCTGGGGGCTGGATGGGCCTGGGAGCCCAAAGCAGTGCCCGGGTGGGGCTCTCCTCATACACAGTCCGTGCAAATCCGTGTGGCAGTGAGAGGAGAGCTGCGTTACCCCTGTGGTCTCCGTGTGCTCTGCAAGCGGTTTTAGCCTAGACTTCGTTAGCAAATACAGTTCCATTAAGGAAAGGAATGTAATTCAAAGTACCTAGGGGGTCTGCGAGAGTCTTTATTTTTATTTATGCTGCACTGAGGATTTAGGGACACAAATTTATTTAATGAAAATTATAGATTACAATAATTAAAAAAAGGTATTAGACCGAGTACAGGGCTGGCTAGGCTACCCATACATGCTTTACTACTCATATTGACCCAAAAAGGGAAAGAATATGACACAGGAATGCATTCCTATGTTATTTACCAAGTAGTGAGGTTGGGGTAATAAGCTTCTATAAACTAAGGCCTTCTGGAAGTAGGATGGGAATTATGCTGGCAAGGGGGAGGGAGGATTAGTTTTATATCTCACGGTTGTGAGTTTTCAAGAACTGATAGACTCTTTTACCTGAAGAGAGGGTTAGAAAGGGCTAGATCCGTTATGTTCATAATAAACAAGAATTGGTTTGAAATATAATTTTTGTAATGTCATTATTTTGCAAAACAACAGCACCAGTCAGGCAGTTAAGATATTGTCAAAGGTGCTCTTTTAATTTAGATATTCTTGGAAAATACATATGTATAATATATGTACATATATATATATATACACACAGTATATAATCTACAGCTCTGAGAGCTTTTAAGTCAGGAATGCTGAGTATTATAGTATATGGAGGTCAGAAAAAGAATTTTTACTTTTCTGTGTGTCTGGGAGTGTGTGGATGTGTGTGTGTGTGTGAGAAAGCTTCCCCTCACCCCAGTAGCTCTGGGCTGCGTTATTCTAGCGCTTGTTACTGATTTTGTTTTGTGCTGTCTCTCAGTTATCCATTTTCAAGAATTTAATTTCCTCCTTCATGGCTTTTGTGAAGTTTGGTTTTTTTTTTATCGATGAAGATTTATTTTTTTTTTAATGACGTGAAACAGTTTTACAGCCACCACCACCACCCAGAGTAATTCACTTTCGTGCTTTTTTTCTCTTTGGCAGCTATATTATCAAAAGGCAAAACATTTGGAAAGGTTGTTAAGGTGTAATTTTCTAAAGGAACCACTGGTAAGATTTCTGTTTTCCTCTTGGGGTAGTGGCCACGCACTCTTCTTTAGGCAGCAGTTTCACCAGCACTGGGGGGTAGCTGCCAGCACCGTTGCTTGTATCCGAAAGCACAATCCCAGCCTCTCGTGCTGGCCAGGACTGCTCAGGCACCTGCAGTTCTGGCCAGCCTGGAGTTGGCACTTGCAGTTAGAGATCACTGCCTTTTCTGGTACTCCTACTTTGGTCAGAAAATTGCTAGGGGGTGTTTGGAATCATTAAGAGGCTCAGGAAAAAAAAGAAAAATAAAAAAAAGAAAAAAGGATTTAATAAGGAAGAACAGCCCTGACGGTTTCTGACCTAAATTTGTACCACAGGTTGCTCTTTTTAAAATCTGGGCTTCCAGTAAACTGCAGCAGCAAGTAGTCATCTTGTTAGTGAAAACTGGCGCCTGCTTTTTTTGGTTTGGTTTTTTTTTTTCATTTATGGCAGACAGTGCTTTTTGTGGTTTAAAGACAAGTCCAGCCATCAAAGCAAGTTCGATATCGCTGGTTGCAAATCTATTGTCAGTTCATAGAGGATTTAATTGATTTTCTAAGACCTTGCTTGTATTGTAATTTTTTTCACCCTGGAGCCTGGTTAGTGATGTAACATTTGCCAATGATCCAACCAAAAGGTCATGTATTTATTTTTGTTACACTATGTTCTTTGTAAATGTTTAATTAAAATGTGCACTTTTTAAAAAAAAAAAAAAAAAAA
>VWZN01018486.1:55767-93615 GCA_013396955.1 Regulus satrapa
CCGTTGAACGGGAGGAAGGAAGAGGGTGTGTGAGGGGAGTAAGGGAATTAGGAATTGCAAAGATTGTGTGCGTATGACATCACCGTGGGTCATTTATCCTCGGGCCGTGGCGGGTTGCGGCTGTGGGCTCCCGGCGTTCCCCGTCCCGCCCGGTTCCCGGCTGCCTTTCCCGGGGCTGGCTGAGGGCATTCCCGAGCTGGAACAGGTTCGGGTGCTCCCGTCTGGCCGGGCGCTCAGGTGCTGCAGCCTCACGGCGCAGTCTAGCACCTCACGGTAGTCAAAACTTGGTTTAATTAACAAACACCTTGCTGTTCCGCTCGGCAATTATAGCCACGCCTATGCGAAATACATTCGCTTGGGAAATTAAAAAAAAAAAGATTTCTTCAGTGTACGGTGCGTGCAGTGGCAGTAATCACTGTGATCCATGCTCCTGCTGAGCTGAAGAAATAATTTATTTTTTTTTGCTATGGGACTTGCTGCAGAAGGGTGTGAGGAGACCTTCGGAAATGGAATTATTAAACTTGCAGGGTTCTGCACAGCACCATATGGTGCAGCTGTTCCAGAAATGAGATGGAACAGTCAGCCCCTTGCATCTCCTCTGAGACAGCTGTGCAGTAGTAGAAATTATGTTTGCTCCCTAGGAGAAATAAACCTTTATTTTTGATGGGAGATTATTACAGAACTCTCTCAACTCATTAGGGGAGGAGGAGCTACATTCTCTAAAGATTCTAATAAGCCAAGCAAAAATGCCTAAGCTGAACAAATCTCCTCAGGAATAAGGGTTGTGTTTGTTTGAATCTTTAGTGTGTGATCATGTCAGCTGTGCTAAGTAACAGATTTAATTGTGAATTCATCCATGTTTCAGGACTGGCCTTGAAGTAGAGGAGTATTTAATTTGTTTTGAATTTGCAAGCCCAGTCCAAGATAGTAGCTGTCTATCAGAAATTTTACTTTTGTGGCTATGGAAACTTTAGTCTTGAGGCACAAAATAATCCTAAAATTATAACTGCATGAGTAGTATATGTTTAATATGATTTTAAAGATCACTTTTTTTACAGTGGTGTGTGGCTCACTATTGCCCTCCAAAGTTGGAGGTGAAGTTGATCTGCTGGAAGTGAGAGATGATATTTGAAGTTTTCTGATTGATAGAACTCTTAAGCGCTGCACAAAGCATCAAAGTTTGATACATTTATTAAAATAAAATTCTGGATTTTACTCAGTCTTAAAAGTAAAACTTCTTGTGTTGATTTTTGAATGACACAAAGCACTTCCTCCATAGAATTGAAGCCGTCAACTTCAAAATGTAAAAGCACTATTTGTGAAATCTGAAATCAGGTGTTGTGATAGAGGCTTTATGAAGAAGTTAGGACTGTTTAATTTAATACCTTCTATGAAATAATAACTCTGTAATAGACCAGAATAGCTATGCTTATTCCTTTTAAACTGTAGGATGTAAAAGCTGTCAGCATACCCAAACCATGCAAACATCCCTCATGCTTCTGTGCTGTTGGCTGCTGCAAAATACGCTTTTTTTCATTTGTTACTTCTGTAATTGACGATTGTACAATACCATAGGCTAGCTGAGATGCAGGCTTGGTCTGTAATGGGAGGCTGAGAACCTACTGACTGCCCTTTTCTTGAATCCTTTGGCAGGGAGAAAGGAGAAAGCTGCAAGGAATAAAGTCAGGATCGTTTTGGCTATTTTCATTCCACGCTTCTCAGTTCTAGGAGTTTCTAAGAAAACAGCTAAATATATCCGAACCGGATGGAGATGCTTCATTCCTTGAATTTCTACCTCAACGTTGTTTGTTGTTCTAAAGTCTGCCTTAATACTTTCGCACTTGTTTTGCCGCAGTTGAATGTTTTCGTTGTATCAGGAAGTTACCAGCTGAGCTTGGGATGTTTTGTGTTGTTTGGTGGCTTTGTGTTGCTCTTCCATAGCCGGTGGAATGTGTTCCTCGCAGGTCTGTGCTCTTCAGTGAGGATTATTCTGTGGCTACTCCAGCACTCTCCTTAACAGGCGCTGCTTTCCAGTCAGCACTGCTTAGATTGTCTGGACCAGATCAGAATGAAACAAGAAAATTCTCTTTCTTAAAAGGGGCAGGTTATGCTGTGGTATTTACGTACGACAGAAAAAAAAAGCAGTGGAATGGGGGTAAAACACAGAGTAAAACTGGAAGTCTGATGTTTCAGAGGTTAATTCAAAGAGGAAAGGTTTGGCAGATGCTCTACTAAGAGAATTTAGAGCATGACCGTGTATTTTATGGCTCTCGAGACCCTGAGCCATAACCTGTTTGGTGCATGCTTTCTCTGAAGGAGTAATAAGCCTGTATTTGTGGCTTGATGTGCTAAGCCAAGTTGGATTGAGTAAACAGGAATAAACATAACTTTGAAACCAGCAGCTTCTTCCAAATAGGTTCAGGCCTATTGCTAATATTAAATCTCAAAGTCTGCCATGAATCTGAAGCAGCTAGTTGACTTTTCAGCTTTTCAGCTGAGCATTGAGGATTCCTTAAATAACAGTCCAGCACGGTTTGAATTGACCAGAAAGGCTTTCCTATCTAGTTTTATCTCGTTTTAGTAATGGTAACTCTTTGATCTTAGTGTGCCATTTGGGCTGTGGTGATTGGGTTGGTGTTTGCTTGGTTGGTTGGGTTCCTCCCCCCACATAAGTGTCTGCTAATCTTTATTTTGGGCTTCCTTTTTTTTTTTTTTCCTGAGATTTTTATTTTTTTTCTGGTTATCTGGGGGAAGAGCTTCTTATGGCTAACGCTCTCTCAGCTAGATCTCTGTGTTTAAACACAGCTCTACTTGTTCAAAAATTCTTTAATCCTTGGATAAAACCAGAGCGAGACCTTGCTTGGCAGATGTTTCTGAACACTTGTACTTGAAAACATCTCCCTGCACTGCTGCTGTTGGCCGAGTTGGAGCAGAGATTTGCCTGATTCCCTTGGAAGAGCGTTGTCCTACTGAAATTGGTGGGACAGAGCGACCTCAGGGGGGAACTGGGGGATGGAGAATGCCAAGAGATAGTCAGGGATGGGAGCAGCAAAGGGGGTCAGGAGAGGAGCCGGGTGGGACGTGATCATCACACACGGTGAGATGGGAAAGCAGATGGAAGGGGCTTTGAGGAGAAGACTCCACAGGGGTGTAGTGAGTGAGGTCTCCTGGCTGGTGCCTGGAGGAACTCCTGAAAGCTTCAGGTTGCCTGCATGCTGCAGTTATTATACAATGCTGAAGATGAACAGATATTTGGGCATATTGATCGTCTGTGATCCGGTTGTCTATAACAGCTTGTCTATAAACCTCCTTGCAGAAGGTCTAAATACTGTTAATTTGTTTCTCTTATATAATTTCAGTTTATTTCAGGCATGTGGGTGGAGGTTTTTTCCTGGGTTTTTTTTTTTTTAGTTCAGGGTTTTTTTTTGTTGTTAGTTTGGTTTTTTTAAAAATTCCTAGTTAAAATGTTATTTGAGTTAAAACACTTTGGTGCAAAGAATCAGCAGTTTCCATCACAGGGAAGGCTTAGGGTTGTTTTCTTGTGTTGTTTTTTCGTTTCTCCCTGTTTGAAGATCTCTAGCTGCATAGGCCAACAAATACTGTTGTCTATTTGGACAAACATAAAGCCTGAGCTAAAAACCAACTGATGCTCTGGTGCCTTTCCTTAGCGTTCCCTCTCCTTTTTTCCTTGTAATCACTGGGTCTTTCACCTTAGACTCGCTCTTGGTTCCCCGCAATATCCCTTTCCAAAAACTGACTGGATACTCACTACACAGGTGTTAGTAGCAGTTGCAGATAACCTGTGATCTTGACAATATTGGACTTTCTGTAAGCCCCAAACACTTTCCATGTTGCTGTCTTAAGGTTGATGCCACGGCCTCTAGAAACAAGCTGTGAAGTAGCTATAGTGGAAAAGACTGAATCACAAAGTCATCCAGAAGCAGCACTAAAACTGATCTACGGATTTGGGAATTGGAAATAAAAGAATTCATTGCTGCAGTACAGTATTTGTATTTCTCTTCTTATGCTTGGATGCTGCTGGCAGCTGAAGAATCCTCTGTCCTTTTTTTCTCTTCAGGAAGTCTTTGGAGACTTTTGCAGCAAACCTTAGGTTTTTAAGAGTAGTTGGTATGGAACATATGTACATGGAGCTCATGTGGAGGGAAACCCGATTTGTTTCTGGTGTGTTTCTTCAGGCTTTCAGCCTAACAGATATTGCAAAGAAATTTATGTAATCAAAGGGGTTTGATGAAACTTAGAGAACTAAGGAAACTGAATTAATTTTAATCTTTCTTTTTAATTGTTTTTTTAGCTGGTTCTGTGTGACTTACCTTTAGGAGATTTGCTGTTTTCCCTCCTACCTGCAGGGTAGGTGTTGTAGAACAACAGAAGTTCTGTGGCTAGAAGCATGTGTTCTCTCAAGTGTGATCATTGTGGTGAGGTCATACCAAAAAGCTGACTAACAGGGGAATGAACTCTTGCACAGCCAACAAAACCCTACTCCTCCCAGATTCATACTGCACGTTAAATTAACTCTTCTAACCGTGCTTCTTCCACATACAGGGAGGAGGAAGAAGTTACTGTGGAAGGCAGGAGGAAAATTAAATTAAGAAATTAAATCTTGTATCTGTAGATCCTTGCCAGCAA
This sequence comes from Regulus satrapa, assembly GCA_013396955.1. Taxonomy (NCBI): domain Eukaryota; kingdom Metazoa; phylum Chordata; class Aves; order Passeriformes; family Regulidae; genus Regulus; species Regulus satrapa. Next base: position 60,415 of record VWZN01018486.1, read on the forward strand.
GTTTTGAGATTTTTAAACCTATCTGTTTTTTTCTTCATTGCATCTAGAGTTTGAATGTGCACTTTTCATTTCACTCACTAGAAAAATAATGTTTTGATTTCAAGAGAGAAGTGAGGATGGTACTGACTTAAAAAAACCGTGGTGCTATTTAAATAAAATGTGTGGTAAAGCCAGATGAGTGAAATCGAAGACCCTTCTTGCAGGTGATGTATCAGGATGACCTTAACAGCTCACTCAGGAATCCCCCTGTCAGCCAGGTAGCATTCTACAATGTTTGATGAGCTATGTGTGTATAGCACAGCTTTGTTTCTCTTTGGAGTTCTGAAAGGGTCTCAAATCAGTGCAGTAATAAAACAATGTTGATTTTTTTTTTTTCCAGTGTGAAAACTAACGCTGGCTTGTTATGAAATGTGTCAGTCAGACTCAGATAATAAACTGCTGAATGCCAATATCTTTCCAAGACTAAATAAAGCTTTTCTGTAGAGCTCTTGGACGTGTTTTGTTACGTGGATAGTTATTTTTCTTTTACAGAACAAACTGCAGGTGAGGTCCAGGCTTCATTTGAGTTTCTGAGAAGTGAGCATTTGGAAGAGGTGAAAAATGCACCGTGTCCATCGGGTGGCATGTGAACACTGCAGTGTCTTGCTTTGGTCACCTGCAGACAGTACCTGAGACTGGAATTCCTGGTGCTCAGCTGTTCTGGTTTCTGAGCCATGGCTTGGTTTGGAGCAGAGAGCACACGGGGAGTTGTGAGGGGAATAGTTGCTCTTTACTGTGTTCTGAGATTTTGTTGTTGTTGTTGTTTGGTTTGGTGGGTTTTTTTGTTGCCTTTTTGTTGTTGTTGTTGTTTTGGCTTATCAGTTAGGAAATTAGAGCTATGGATTTTGACTTTAACCTGTGGTGATAGTGAATGGTGTGATGTGTGAAGGTGGGTGTGGGGAACGAAAAGCCACAGCATAAAACTGATCCTTTCTCCTTGTCCTTTAAATGATGCTAAATTAAATTCAGTACAGGAACACATCCCTAACAAAATGTTAGTTACTTCTACAGTCTGGCTTTTGAGCTACTGTTTTCCTTCTTGTTCCTAGGTAAAATCTTAGGGGCGTCTTGTTCACCACGGTTTTAACTTGTCCTGCTTTTGCTGTGGAATGTGGGGCACTCCTGATACCCTGCCTTGGCTAAAATCTGTAGAAGTGCTTCTAATGCTGGCAGGCAGATGAGGAAATGTGTGGGAGCCTCCTGGGCTCTGACTGCTCCCAGAAAAGGGCGGCTGTTGTGTTGTGGAACAGATCTCTCGGCAGTGTTTCCCCAGCAGGGGCTGTGAGCCGTAGGATCCAGTCGGGATGTCCTGTGGAGGCTGTAGACAGTGGTGTGGATCCTCCTCCTGCACTTTGAGAAATGAAAGAACACGTATTAATATGGTATTGATGTTTTTTGGGGTTTTTTTTTAAGCCACAGGAATTATTAAATTACTTAAACCCTAGGTAGTCTCCAGTATTTAATATCTGTTCTGTGTTTTTGCTTTCTAAATTTGAAATGTTTACTCTGTCAGTTTTGCCAGCCCAACTCTGGAGTGTGGTGTAAAAGAAGAAATCATTTCTTTCTAATTAAGAGAGCTTGTTGTACATTGAAGTAATTTCTGAATCCTTCCGAAAAAATCAGTGTGTACTTAGATATGTGCTGGGTATTGGTAATGATAGTACTGTTTCTGTAGTACTGTCATAAACACTAACTCGCAGCTTTTAAATAGCTTTAAAATATCCTTCTGTGTCTCTTGTGTAAATTCACAATATTTAGAAATAATCTTTTACAACAATTTGTCGACAATCAGAGTTGCAAATGGAAAGCAACCTATGCGTGCTGGGCTCTCCGGTGTATTTGGACAAAGCAGGTTAAATTTAGAAACCAGAGCTCTAACTTTCCTAAAAGAATTAGAGTAACATAATTTGAAGGAGAAATAATTTAAAATAAAATTGTTGTTGGGAATCACAAACTTTCTGAAATGAATTGGCAGATTTCCTCATCTAATTTGTTACAATTTTTACATCTTTGTTGGGAGTGTTAAGTGGCTTACATCTTTGCAGCTTAAGGTAATGGAATATAAGGGAAACTCGAGCATTAGTCACAGCTAGTAAGTCATTGAGTAAGTGACAAAATGCAATTTACCGCAAAGAGATTATTGTATCATTTAATGCTTTAAATATGTGCTGTATCAAAATGTTACTGCTGTCTAATAAACCAAAGGATGGGACTAAAGCTGCTAAAGGAAATGCAATAGTTTATTGTTCTGAAGTAGTGAAATTGTCAAAGGGCTGCTACTTAGTGGCATCCTTGACTGTCAGCTCTATTCACGGGATAATTCCTGTAGCACGATGCAACGTGTAAAATGTGTTTATAATGATTAGGAGTCACCCGTGGAGGTGTGTAAACCATAGATAAGTAAGCTAACATTATAAATTCCTAAAACCTACACGTATTCTTACGTGGCACGGATAAAAGTAAAGTCCTCGTGTGGATTTTGTGCTGTGGAAAGGATGTAAGATCTTGAGCTAGGGCAGAGGATCGCTTTTGAAATGGGTGTGATGTGCCCTGCGGGGAGCTGTGTGCGCACAGCAGCAGCAGAGGGGGGCTGAGATTGCCTCAAGTGCGAGAGAGCCGCAGGGGATTCCTCAAAGCGGGAGCGGTGGTGGCTGAGGGGAGCGGGTCCGGGCTTCTCTCTGCTCCACACGGAGGCAGAGCTGATCTGACACACGAGTAAAGGGCTCTGAGAGATGCAGAGAAATAAGGGGGAGGTTGTTTTGAGCACAGTGCTCTCTCTCAGACAGGTGAAGGGCCCTTGTGTAGCTGCATTATTGTCCTGTATAGTCGTACACCTAATGTCTGGTGGGAATCTTCCCTTCTCGCCTCTTTGTCACTAAGCGTGAGGGTCCAACAGAAAGTGTTTTAATTTCTGTTGAGTTAATGGCCTCTAGAACAAAAACGTTGTGGTGCTGTTTTCTTGCTTTTTATATCATCTTGTTGTTCCTCTCACTTCCCTCCTTCTTGCTTCTGCATGTTTTAATTCCTATTATTCCTGTTTATCTTGTGTTATACATTTTAATTCCTATTATTCCTGTTTATCTTGTGTTATACATGCTTTCTTTTTCTGTTAGCTTTCTGTGAAGCTTGAGTTTTCTGTCATACAACTTCTGATACAGCTCCTACTCTAGACTTATCCTTACCTTCAGGGCTAGTATCTTGACTTTGGACTCGTAAGTGCTACCAGGATGAAGTATTAGGAGTTAGGCTTGGTTGTGAGTCAAATTGTTTGCAGACAGATTTATTTCTTCCTCTGCCTTTTCTTTTGCTGTTTCCCATTACATTTTACCTCTGCTCATGCCCTTATCTGCTTCTTGCCTTATGTTTCTTTCATCAGCTCTGTTGCTGTTGCTTTTTTGGTATTTAATGAACACTGGCAGTTTAGGACGAGCAAATCACATGACTGCTTTTTCCATTGCTTAGAAAAAAAGCATTGTCCAGGGAAAATGGCACAGGCAGGATGGTTAATAATCTCTGGCAGCTTCTAAGGGGAAAGCTACAGGAAGGTGGTCTGTTAAATGTGTTTTTCTTTTCAGTTTCTTGCTAGGCCAGAGCAGGTCCACTGTGTCTGCCCGTGCCGTGGTTATTCTGGAGCAACAAACCCAGCTACAATTGGTCTTGATCATTTCTGGTGGCATTTCATACTGGGAGCTGTGTGATGTGTCTTGGACTTCCTTAGTACCTTAATTCTGGTACCTTAAATCTGTGGTGTGGATTTAATGTGCTGTGGGTGCTGATACACCTGGCTTCATCCAGGAGAAAGCTTCTTGTGTCCGGCAGAGCCAGCATGGAACTGGAGCCACTGAAGTCCACGATCCTTTCAGTTCTCAGTTCTGTTCCCTTCCTTAAATGTGTGGGTCTGCTTGGTTCAGGGGGTTGACCCGTGTGGCTCTTCAGTTTTGTGTCACTCGTGCTGCACTGCTGTGGATCTTCTTGCCTGGAATGACAAGAAGGCATCGCAGACACTTCTGGGATGAAAGCTGGTTATATTAATTCTTGTGCTTTTAGCCCTAGACCTGATTTCTAACATGTAAGGGGCATGGATATAGGGACTGGGAGAGCACAAGAAGAGGCAGAAACAATGCAAGAAGTGAGCATTAATAAATCACATGGTTTAAAAGTAAATCAAAACCATAGGGAAGTAAGATAGTAGTGTGTTTTTTTGATGAGGTGAGGGAGAATGGGTGTTATCCTGTACTGTCTCTTCCCTGGAAAAAAGCCAGCTGTCCTGGTTACCGTTTATCAGTGGCCTGGAGGAGGTGAGGGAGGATGCCCAAGCTGCAGGTGACAGCCAGCAGTCAGTGTGCTGGAGGCTGCTTGTTCAGAGGGGCTGGACAGCACTGGGCCACACCAGCCCTATGAGATTCAGCAAGCGTGGAGTCCTGTGTCAGGAGTTACTGACATCAGTAGCTCTTTTCCTTCCCTTTTCCTGTGCGTTTTTCCTCTTCAGTTTTCCTTGCTGCCTTTCCCTAAATATGGCCCAAGACTTGTGTGGTTCTCCAGGCTCTTCCCTAGCATTCCACAGTGAGTCTCACAGCCCTGTAGGCATTAGTCCCCCTCATGGGAAAGGTGATCTAGGCTCCAAGGACCCTCGTTGGATTTCAAGCCTCATGTTCTACCAAAAGCTGATTCTGTTTGCAGCAACAGGTTGAACTGGAGACCTCTGAGATCCAACCCTAACTCTAACCTGACTTACCCAGTTATTCTAAAAGTTGCCGCTGAACTGTAAATAAATAAGTTTGAGTTGTTTGCTGTTTGCATCATCACTTGCTGATAATAATCTGTATTTTAAGTCTACATATTGCAGTCTTGTTCAGCCTGTTGATGGCACTTCAGTTACTGATAGGCTGGCAAAATACTTCCATTCTGAATCGCTGCTTGTGTTGGGTTCTTTTGTTAACACATTAGAAGCTGTATACTGTCTCTTAAACCTGATTTTGTCAAATAAGTGTTAGAAACTCCTCAGACTTGTGAACGAGCTTTAAACGAGTTATATTATTTTGTTAAGATGTTACAAATGGTACTTAAAATATGGCAGTATGGCATGCTATTGCATGCTGGATTTTTTACTTTTTCAGAGTCAACTGTGTATCAGAAGTACTTGAGGTCTGAGCTGTGAGGCAAATTCCACTCTAGGGCATCTAAGCCAGGACTTCTTACCTTTTAACTGCATGAATAAATTCAGATATCTGTTCACTGTGTGCTGTGGCTGCATTGTGGGGAGGTGCAGTTGCACATTCACACGGTTAAAACTTCAGCACCCGGGCAGTCTGTGGGTTGGCAGAGTTCTGTTGGTTTGGCACATAAAAGATTGTTGTTTTATTTTTTTTTAAATTAAAAGTTGATGGCGATTCTTAGATGGCTTTGCTTTTCAGGGGTGTGGCAGCTGTGTTGGTGAACATTTAAAGGTGCAAGTGCTCGTGCATGAGGGTGTATGCACGTATGGCTGGCATGGCATAAGAATGACAACTGCAAATGGATGCAAAATTGCTCCTTCCAGGACTTGGAGGATCACAGTCCTAGATTATTCTGTTCATGTGTTCACATAAGTCACTGTGTCTGTAGCATGACTTGCTCAGAGCAGCTGTGTCTTCTGTCAGAGCTAAGGCAGCTCAGAATTTCATCGTGGTGAATTTCATCACATCCATTTTAATCTAAGGGAGTGATAGATCCTCTTCTAATGCCATCACTGCTCTGTTGTGGCAAAGGATTAAAGAAGTCATTTTGTTCTTCAGTAACTCTATTTTAGCTTTACGTGGCTTTATTTGAAATTCCAAAAGAACTTAATAATGTAAGCTCCACGTTTTGATATTTATCAGGACTGTAAATGTTACTTTTGTAAGCCCACAGAGATTGTTTCCTGATGTATTTGGTACATAAGGCATAGAGGGAAAAAGACTATAGAGGGAAGGATCAGCAGTGATTTTTTTGTTGTTGTTGTTTTGATATGTTTTTTAAAAAATTATTCTCTCGATTAAGTTCTGCCTTTCTGCTCACTACTGAGCACATGCCCCACACTCAGCTACCCCAATGCAGGGGCACAGGTTGACTTCTCAAGATTAATGGGGTTTTTTTTTGAGATCTCCCTGTCCAGCTTCTTTCTCAGAGGGAAAAAATGTACCATTTTTATTCATCTTGGCAGAAGTAGGGTTTTGTTTCAGAGAGACAGCCCATTCCTTGTGGGCTTGATCTTGTGTCCATCACTGGGCTTAAGCACTTTGAGGCTGGGTGGGAATTGCTGCAGTTAACATCTTTTGTTAAAGGTATCTTCTTCTTTTTGTCCTTCTTATTTCAGATTTGGCCTTGGAATCTAATCCATCTGATCATCCCAGAGCAAGCACAATTTTCCTGAGCAAGTCACAAACAGATGGTAAGCTAAGGGTTTTTCCAATTTAACAAAAAACGGGAAAAAAATTGGAAAAATAGCCAAAAGTAGCAGCTCAAGAACAGTACTTCAATTCTTTGAAAGCGTTCAGTTATGCATTTACACAGAAATGCGTTTGTACACCATTTTACTTAAAATCACTCGATCTTTAAAATGCTTAAATATCCCATTTCAGAGTGCAGATCCTAGCAGTCAGAAGGAACAAGGCTCTCTTCATTAGTGTAATTCAAGTTTCAAGCAATGGTGGGTTTTTTAATGAGCAAGGACTCTTTCAAAGATTGTTTTGAAGTTAAAAAAATTTGTAGTTGAAAATCACATTTTCTGTAATAGATAGCAAGCCTAAGCCATTAGTTTATACCAGTTGCTTTTGAATACGTTGTTTTAAACTGTTTGAATAGTTTCAGTGGATCAATATTCTCCAGTCCCAGTTTTTAATTATACAGATTTATTGGGATTTTCAATTTCTGTGCAGATCCTGCATTTACCTAAGAACTCAATTTTGAGACAATTGTTGTAGCTTGTGCCTTCCAAAAGGCTGTTAAAAAGCAGAGGCATTTCTGTACTGCACGAATAAAAGCAAATTCTGACAACAGAACATTTTGAAGTTGCAATTTAGGAAGTCGAAGATCCACTTTTTTTAAAAATGCTTTTGTTTCTTTTATAGTTGGTTCTTGTTTGAAGCGCTGCTGTGCTGAGAAAGCGACGCACTCGAGCTTGGGTGCGTTGATGGAAAGCTGCAGTGTGTCTTTTAACCTGGCACAGCTTTGCCACAGGAAATAATGATTTTTGAGGGCTCTGTCAGTTGCCATTCAGTCAGTGGCCAGTGGTAGAACTGTCCCTCGTACCAACCCTGCCCTGCTCAGATAATCTGTGAGCAGTGGGAACGAGCACCGGCTCTCCGGAGGAGACGACCCCAAGGAAATGTGGAGATCCCTTTTTTCAGGGCCCTGAGGTGACTCTTGAAGCAGCCAGAGGGTGTGAGGTGCTCCCCTCCGAGCCCTGTGGGATGAGCAGTGCTGCAGGTGCAGCTCACACGGTTCAGGAGCGCTGGCACTGTGCAGATAACGTTCAGCTACGTCAGAGCCAGCCCTGGGGGGCTGCTATTGCTTCTGAACATCATTTGGCTTCCTTCAAGTGAAGGGTATTGACTTGTGTTAATGTAGCAAACGAGGGTAGTAACTATTAAACTATTCTCTGAAGTTTGTATTAAATTAATTTATTTTTATGGAGAGGTCAGGCAGAATAATTTCTTTTCTAATCTCCCCTTGTTCTTCTTTAGTTGACTTTCCATAGGATTATTAAAATTAATTTCTGTAAGTTCTCGCTCAGGGAGATGTTATCGGGATTATGAGTTTTATTTATGCAATGAGACCAAAAAAAAAGCAGATGCTCTTTTCCAATTGTCCCTTTTCCTGGATATGTAAGAGAAAGTGTCCTGCTAAAGGGTGGTAATGATCTGGGGATAGACCTTTGGAGAGGTGCCTGTCCATGCTGTCACACTCTGAGCACGTGTGCAGCCCTCAGCTCTCCCTGGCACACCATTGAATTGCTGCTGTCACAGCTGGCACTTTAACCTCGGAGTCTCTTTTGAAAGACTAACACAGTTTAGAGAGATCAGATGACAGCTGTATGAGAAACAGGTGCCCAGCTGGTGCCAGCATCTTCTGTATAGTGAGACACCCTTTTACCTGTCTGATAGGAGGAGAGAGAACACGTCAGCAGTGCTGGGCATTCACTTCCTCCCTCGTGCCCTTGGCAGGCTCAGGGTGTGCTGGTTTGCTTCTCTTTGCTGTTGGGTGTTGGAACTGTGTGAAATCATCCTGGTTTTCAAGATAATACACAGCATCTTTTCAAAGCTGAGACATTTTTCCCCTTAGCGTGATGGGAAGTAGTTGTTCTTAAATGTACACGTGAGTAGACAGCAGCAGTGTGCAGCCTATTAGCTGAATAAAAATTGGTGTTAAAATAAATTTATTAGCTGAATAAAAATTTTTCTTCAAACGACTTTTCCAGACACCTAAAGTAAAATTTTAATACTCCCATACTTCAGAAAAGTAGGTTAATATAATGACTTTATTGAATGTAAATTGGGAAACCTTTCAGTTCAGATTCTTTTTCCTTCTTTTTAGTGCGAGAGAAGAGGAAGAGTAACCATATAAATCATGTAAGTAAACCAGATTCTGTGTAATTAATATTAGGATATTGGGCCGAAGACAAATGCAAGGAAACAACTGTAGTAGTTCTAGGTATATGGTCTTACACATGTTCCAAATCCTCCTTAGAAAGGTGAAACTGAATTATCTTTGCCCATCCCTAAGCAATAAACAGGCACAATATCACAAACCATAAAATGGATGATGTCAAAAGAATAAAAATTAATTTTTTTTGTTGCCAACCTTAAGCATTTCAGAACAGTAAAGAAGAATATAAGCCAACCTGTAAGTATTTTTTTTTAACAGAAATAAAACTGCATTAATTTCTCAGCCAAGATGGCAAGTCTTGAATGACTTGCTGATTGAGTATTACTACAGGATTTATTTTAAGAAGTCTCTCCAGTATGAAAAGAGAATAATGAACAAATATCATCAGTATGATAAACGAGTGGTAGTCCATTAGTTTTAAAATCTGAAAATATGTTCTGAGCTTCTTCCACAACTATTAGTCAGTTTGGACACTTCACTCACCAAAAAACCAGCAGCCAAAACAAAAAATATGCAATGTCATGAACAAGTGGGGAAAAAAAACCTCATTGACTAGTAAAGGTAAGAATGGAAGTTAGTAACATAAAGCTTAAAAATATATTTTAAAAAAGTGTTTATTGATAAAGTACTGGTAAGATAATGGTATTTCAAGTCTCTTATTTTACATGATTTTCCGAGTAGTGGGGGTGATTCTTTCCCCTTTTTTTCCTCTTTTTATGTTTTTTTTTTTTTACAATTCCAGCCGTAGTTTGCCAGTACCAAGGTGAAGTGTGATTGGAGTGTTTTTGCTGGCAAACTTCAGCTGGAATGGGAGATATTCCAAGGCAGGTGATGAGTTTTGAAGAGTGCCAACATTTTCATATGGAAGACTTGAAAGTTCTAGACAAAGCATTTAAAAAATAGTGGTGAAAATGAATGGATCTTGAATTGTTTGATTAAAATTCCTCCCTCAATTATTGATGTTCTATCTCTAGTGCAAGGCTTTCTCTGAAAATGCTCAGGGAAGCCTGGGTGGGATTATATTGGAAGATTTCTTACAGTCCAGAATGGACAGGATTAGGATGGATGATGGAGCATATTGCTAGCTCTAAATAATAAGTAAAAGTAAGGCTAAGAGCAGTACTCTGCTCCAGATTCCAGATGCTGAGCAGGACATGTGTGAAGGAAAGGGAACATGTCAGGAAAAGGGTTGTTTGTTTGGGTTTTTTTTGAAACTGTAACATGACAAAACCCCAAATGTGAACCTGGATAACCATAAACTGTGAAGGTATAGGATGTAAAAGAGGGAAGATGACCATGGAGTCACAGGGAAATCTAATAGAGAACGTCACAGAGAAGGAAGACTGGGACATAAACTGACAAGAATGGAATGGGAGAGAACTGTCAAAATCAGGACTCGCTCCTTTAGCTCAGCTATTTCTGCTGCAAATTATCTAAAATCATGTTGTGTATTACAAGGATGGTTTCTAAATGTATTTTACACAAAGGAAACTAGATGGCTGCAGGGTAGCTTACATTGCAGCAGCAACCATCAGCGGGGACCTCCTGTGCAGGGACCACTTGAGGTGTAAAGCCAGTATTCAGTGTGCTGAACAAAAGCTTAGAGAATCCCTCTTCTTGAATGTATTTCAGTTTTGTTCTTTTTTTTTTTTCTTCCTAAGGTTTCTCCTGGGCAGCTTACGAAAAAATACAGCTCATGTTCAACAATATTTATAGATGACAGCACCGTCAGTCAGCCTAACCTTAGAAGCACAATAAAGTGGTAAGGACCCTTGTCAATCAGCAAGGGCTTGAGTGGCATTGTAAGGGTTCTTTGGGATTTTCTGGGGGTCTGTTCTGTTCCCAAGCCACCCGCAGCCTTGAATGGAGAGAAGCACAGCACAGCTTCTGCAGGTTGGTCACGGAAGGGGGGTAGGGCTCTGGGCAGTGGAGGGGTTGTTTCAGTCACAGAGCTCATGGGCTGGCCTGTTCCAAAGCCCTCATGGTGAGGCAGTGCAGAATTGTGGCTTTGGAAGTGTGTGTTGAGATGGGGAGTTCAGTTCACAGCGAAAGCCAAATCATGGAATTCTTCACCTGGGAAAACTTGAAATGGATTTTGTGTGGAGAAGTTGCAGGACTGTGTTTGGTACTTTGCAGTGATATTAGTCTGCCCTCTAGTTGTGGAAAACCAGCACGTTGCTGACTTGGGGTTTAGTTCTGCCTTTCTGCTTTTTCTTCACTTCCTTGTTATTTTAGATAGGTGATAATTATGTTCTCCAGTGTCAAAAATGGCTGTTGGGCCTATTTTTCTGAGTATATTCCAGCAAATCAGTTATTTGCCCTGAGATGATACCAGGTGAGAACTGAGAAGAGGGTTTTATTGTGCTTGAGGGAAAAGGAAGGCTGAGTCGATTGAATCCCAGAAGGCTTTACTGATTTCATAGTGTGGTAGAGTTTGGAAACGTCTACGTTCATTTGTTACTTAAAAATTTGGTTTCAAAGGTGTGTGGCATGTCGCTTCTCCTTTTCTGGAGAAACAAAAGCCTAAAAAGCTATGCTTGTGCCATTTTGGAGTGCTGTACAGCTGACAGCAGATCAGAACTTTTCATGACAGGTTCCTGTGATGGCAGCGCTCCTGTTATCACCATGAGTAAAGAATCTGAAATTTGGCCACAGTAGATGAGAGTTATGTAAGAGGAGGAGGTCACTGCAAAATGGATTTGTAACCTTCTGCTGAATGACAGCTTTTTCAGTGGAGTAGTGTGCATGGAATACGCTTTATTAAATCTTTTTTTTTCTTTTTTTTCTTTTTTTTTAGTGTAACATTAGCAATATTCTACCATATAAAGAACAGGTGAGTGAACTCTTTCTTTGCTGAAATACAATGACTTTCTTTTTGAGACTGGGATATAAAACAGAATCAGTGAGACTGGAAAAAACTCTAAAGATCATAGAGTCAAATACGGTCTTGGTCCCTTCAGTGACCGCTGGTGAGACTCAAAGGAAGTGAAAAATCTGGCATTTCATGCTGTGTCTGTTTCCTCCTTGTACCCAGTCCTGAGCAGCTGTGGAAGGGTCAGTAATGCACCCATCCAGTGGCACATAAAACTCCAGAACAGGGAGTGAGGAAAACACCCTTAACTCGCCACAAATCAGCCTCTGGACTTGGTTTAGCTTTTTCTGAATACAAAGGTATGGATTAGTTCTGATGGGGGAAGGAACACTGTCCATGTACAAATCACTCTTGCCATTACAGATAGATAGTTCCAGCCTATGCTTCTGAATCACAGCTGACTTTTGGAAGTCCTCTGAGTTAATGAGTTTCACCTGGTTTCACATATTCTAGGAAAAGCTGAACTTTAAAATGTATCCCTTGATCCACTTCAGTGAACAACGATTTTTAGTAGAGCACAGCCTTACCAATTAACTCTTATTGCTAAACCAGAGAATTTTGTTTTGCAGAGATTCTGACAGATCTTTGGATATTTTTGATGAAAAATCTCATCCTCTCACGGTAAGTGTAATTTTTTTGTCCTCTGAGTGTGTAACAGTAACATCTTGATTTATATGGTCTAAGTCATAAAAATGTATTAGCACCAGGCCACAAGCAAATTTGCCTTAAATTGTGCCTTTACATATAATACAAAGTGCAAACAGTGACTTTTGAGATCAGCTAGATCATTAACAGAGACCAGGCTAAATGCTACAAACTATTTTTATGCTTTGACTATAAACAGAAGCAAGAATGTGCCTAATTCTTTTGTATTCCATGTCTGAAGTTTCTTGTCTATCTCTTTTCTTCCCCTCTTTAATATTGCTTTATTAGAAGTGTTTTCTGTTTCTTTAGGAAGACATGGTTAGTAGGTCTGTGCCTAAACTTTTAAATGACTGCAGACAGGAGAATATAACACATAAAGCAGGCAACAGTGAGTTTAAAAAACTGGAAAAGGCAGCATTTTAAAGCAAATATGCTTAAGATTGCTTGCAGTGTCAGGAAGGAGCATTCAGGATGTGATTTTAATGTGACTGGTCCTGGTGCACCTTTTTAGACACTCCTGAAAATGCAAAGCCTCGTAGTGCAGGGAAGCTCAAGAGCTTCACATCCAGTTTGAGCACTCCTGTCCTAATGCCTGCCCTAGACAACCACTTTGTTTTTCATGTGAAATTAACTTAGCAAAGATCCAGTGGCTTTAAAAAATTGAATTTGCTCTGGGACTTACCCGAGTTAATGCAGTGTAACCTATTTAATGGAACTCGTTTGTTAATAAACAGATTTTGATAAACAAGTTAATATTTGAAGTTTGTTAAAGCTTCATCCCTAAATATAACCCATTGTGCTAGGAATTGTACAGTACAATATAAATAAATGCAACTATTCAGTTATTAAACCCCAAACTTCAGGACAAGTGCTATATTTAAGATTTCTCGTATGGGCTGTAGCACTTCAGACAAAAAGTGTGGACCCAAAACTATTTTAAATGCCTGAATCTGTTGTTTTGCATTCAAAATTGTTTCTATAAGATGGACTCCATCAGACAATTTCTTTATTTAACAACCTGACATCCTTTGATCCTTTCATGTAGCCTGTCTCCTATTTAATGAGAACATCATCGTGTCCTCTGGGGAACACTGAAAGGTCTCTTCTATCTTACTGCAGCATACAGACAGAAATAGAGTTATGGCTGATTGTCACACTCCTGAGGGAAAGGCTGTTAGTTTCCATAGCAGTGGTGTTTTGTACCTACTGTTCCTTCAGAAAGGTTAATTAGCAGGAAGAAATCTCTGAGCACTTTGTCCTCTGAAGATGCAGTCACAAGGAGTCCACACCAGGCTCTGCTGACCCTAATGGAACCCAGTCACTGGGATCGTGGATTTAGTCACAAATATCAGTCTTGGTGCTTCCTTTCTCAGTTCCAGTGTCTTGGTTTAAGACAATTTAAAATGAGAACACTCTGGCATAAGTTGCCTCCCTGTATAGGTTCAACCAATCCCTTTCCACTAATAAGGAATGAATACAAGTAGATGTAAGTGAAAAAAATAACAGTTTACTAACAAACAAACCAGCAGCAGGCAAAAACTAACACTAAATAACTGCTAAATACTGCTGAAACTCACACCCTGTGAGAACAAGGAGAGCCCCAAAATGCCAGAAATACTCTTCCCAAGATGAGAAAGCCACTAACTGCAGTCTGTCTGAGCCCAGGAAAAAGCACACCAAAGAAGAGAACCCAAAAAGGGGGAAAACCTGTGCTTAAGGCAAGACCAAGCAGCAGGGCCCAGCTGCCCTCCAGAGCTTAAACCAGAGTCTAAAAGAACCTGGGATAGCACCCAGCCATCCCCAGCTTCCTGCAGCGGGGTCCCAAAGAGACCAGGACAGTTTCTGGGCACTGATGGATGGTGAATACAGTAACATCTGGGGTTACCTCGAGACACCCTGTGCAAAAATGTACTTGCAGATGTGCTTTTGTACCATGTGTAGCACAGGAAGGAGCCGTGTTCCTGCTCATGTTATTCCTAATGTTGCAAGTCCCCCTTGCAGAGATAACCTCTGTTTATTAGTGGTGTATTAGAAGGCTGTGTGGGCAGTACAAAGTGAACTTGCCTCTGCATTTTACTTGACAACGTTCCCTGGGTATTTTAAACTACAAAACACTTGCTGCTTTGCTTACCTTAACAACTGCTAACTGAGTGTAAAGCAGGTGTGCTGTGCTCAGCTGCTGTCCTGTAGGTCTAACTCGGCCTGTAGACAGAAATCTATTCAGTATCAGTCTTGCAGAACCAGTGTGCAGAGTGGGAGCTCTTGCATCCCTCCCAGAAAAGTGCTGAATATCAGAACGTATCTCAAATGCTTACCCTAGGATTGCTTTTACAGACTCTTTTTATGTCCGAGTTTTCCTTCTCCCCTGTGTTTGGAAACAGTTTAGCATTGTGTCAGAGTTAAATCTAGTTGTTCATTAGCTTTGTTGCCTTTCTGGAGTCTTAAGAATGAGTCCTATGAAGACAGTGTAAATTACCTTCTAGTTCTACCTGTGACAGAATTTTTGCCACGTGTTCTTCAGTGCTTCCTCAGAGGAGTCTCGTGAAGTCTGTTCATTTTTGAACAGCCATTGTTTTCCTGGGTGTATACGCCTGTGATTTTCTTGCAGGGAGAAGCATTTTCTCTTTTTTTTTTTTAACATATCTTTCAGTTTGAAAAATGTTCCATGGACAATAGCTAGCACCTGCAGTGATGATGGTAGTTCAGGCTCTTTCCTGTTGGCCCTACAGACCAAACAAGCGTTCAGAAGAGAAATTAACAGAGAAAGCTTCTGTGTTTTGTTTGGAACGTGTGCAATATCGCAAGGCTGCTTCTTTCTGTGCATAATTCTATTCTGCCTCTGTGGCAGGAATTGGGCGTGTGCACCTCAGTGAGAACAAACAACCTGTTCTTTCGAGTCGGTGTCACTAAATAATAAAGGTTTCCAGTAATTGCAAGCCCTTTCTTTCAGCGGGAAGAAGTCCCAGATGATTATTACAAGCACGACCCCGACCACAAGCACATCTACCGGTTTGTTCGGACGCTCTTCAGCGCGGCGCAGCTGACAGCCGAGTGTGCGATAGTGACACTGGTAAGAGCTCCAGCTCTGCTCCCCCTCTCCTCCCTCAGAGAACAGGCCCCAACTGACGCTGAAATAGCTTAGAGGATCTCATGAAAGCCTGTTAATGAAGGCAGCGTGCAAGTGAGTTGTGAGTAGTCACAGAAGCGATTCAATAAAAGGGCAGTTCCCTTTTCTGTATATAAATATGTTTGTTTCGTAATACTTAACTCGCTGAAGAAGCTTGAGAAGAGGAGAGCAGTGGGATGCTGTAAACTGTGGGGTGTGATGAGATCGTACACAAATTTTTAATTTCGGCTGTGTGGAGGGGAAGGTAGGAGTTTTGAGTTCATATTAACCAGAACAAGTAATGCTGCCTCAAGAGATCAAGAGTCAGTCCTATAGGAACTCTAGGAGAGGATCTTTCTCCTTATTATGTCCTTCAATTGCCACCTTTCCACCAAACTTATTTTAAATTAAGCCACAGAGGCTATAACATTTTTTCCCAGGTGACATGGAGGTACTTAGAATTTAAGAACAGTATTGAGGTAATCATCTCATTACAGCTTGTTGTTTGATTTCAGAAAACATTACAGATTTAAACATTTATCAGTGATAATTATATATATTTATATTTATATATGTGCGTGTGTGTGCATATATATATATATATGTGTGTGTGTATATATATGGTTTTAAATTTAAAAACTGCAACATGTGTAACTGCTACTTTAGGCTGTCTCTCAAACTGCACTTTGTTGCACACTAAACCTCAGTCTTCATCGTGGCTTCCTTCTGGAAAACAGTGAAAGGAGAACAGAACTGTCACCAAAGGCAGTACAGCAATTAGACAAACTTAGCTTGAAGAACTCTAATAAGGAAAAAAGTAATTAAAAAGGCTGAATATTTAAGAGCTATTGAAACTCTGAAAGCAGTTGGATGTTTTTGCTTTTTCAAAGATAATTTTGACAGAACAAGATGACAGCTAATCCTGGGCAAACTATGTGAAGGGTTTACAAGAAAGAGTTCGTTTTTAAAGGGAATTTTACCACTAGATGGCCCTGTTATTATAGGAACACCTCTGGGCTATTTAAAGGCTACAAGCCAAGAATGGGAAGAAAGCACGGGGAGACCTCAGTGACAAAGATTAATCCTTCCCTTAGACCTTAATAGGTGGAGCTTCCCTTACCCACTAATTTATCTGAAGCCACATTAGAAACTTGGATTTAGATGTGGGAATAGAAAATTAAAAACTATTTATATTCAGATTTGAAAGAGCATATTACTCAGTACCTGGATCATTATAAGAGTGTGAATAATAGAGAACTTTCAAGAAAGAGAGAAATTCAACACCTGGTTTGAGACTGGTTTGAGATCTCATGGGGGGAAAGGCCAAGGCACATCTTTGGGCCTGGCTGTGTCTCACTGCCTGAGCAGCTGGTGATGGAGATGAAGGGATTGAAGTGGGTTCTGTACAGGGTAAAACAGAAATAGCACTAAAGGCCTTTCATTGTGGAAAGACATTAATTAACACATCTTTGTCCCATCACCAGAGACCCAAGTGCGGGTTTTAGCACTTGCTGGTAAGCTCCAAGTGCTGAACCTTAGCCGTGCTGAAAGGCTGATGTGCTGATGAGTGATTTGCTGTCCAGGTAGGCCCTAATGAGAGCCTGCCAGGGATGTGTGACTGGGTGACACAGCTGGAGCAGTGCTCATTGCTCACAACTCACACCTCCTGAGCTTATTGTGTACCCTGGTGCTTCAGCTCTTGTGGGGAAAATAAAACAAGGAACCCCTAACTCCTGGAAATCTGGGTTGTTAAGTGTAAGTAGTAATCACTGATACTTACTGGCACACTTAATAGTAATAGTCATATTGGATTAAGCATGTTTGCTGCTCAGCTCTGCTTCAGGTCTTAATAACACACGTACAAATTGTGGGGTTTTGTTGTTTGTTTGTTTTTTTACCTTCTTCTTTCTCTAGGTTTACTTGGAAAGGCTTTTAACCTATGCAGAGATTGACATATGCCCTAGTAACTGGAAGAGGATAGTCCTAGGAGCTATTCTGCTGGCTTCTAAAGTCTGGGATGATCAAGCTGTGTGGAATGTGGATTATTGCCAAATACTGAAGGACATTACTGTTGAGGACATGTAAGTGCAAGGTTTGGGTAATCTACAGTGGTGGGGGTTTTGGGGTGTTTGTTTGTTTGTGGCTTTTTAAATAGCAATTTTTGTGATCATGCTGAAAAAATATTTCCCTGTTGCTATGTTATGTGTATAAAATACATTTAGTGTCTGGCCTCATTCTCTTTTTTACCTCAAGAAACTTTAGATAATTACCCTACTTTGAGACAAATCTGTATTAATAATTTTAATAACTTGCATGAGTGACATCAAAGTTAGTTTTCTTTACCTTCTTTATCTCCATGATGAGTCATGGAACTAAACTGCCCAAAAGTTACAGTCTCATCAAGAGGTGTTTTTAGAAGGAAAATAGAAAGTGAACTAAAATTTCCCCCTGCCTTTTCTGGTTTAGAATTTGAAGAATTGCAAGGTAAACCATAACTTTTGATTTTTCCTGTGTGTTTGTGCATCCAGTTAAGGCCTAAACATGTCAAGGTCTGAGCTCCCAGTGCTGCTGCTGGCAGACAGGTGGTGTTTGTGTGGGTAGCTGTGTTTGCCTGCTACTGCTACAGCTTATCCTCTCTAGGTGGGTTCTTAGATGTGCCTACAGTGCTGAAAACAAAGTCCTCAGCCTCATGACTGCTTGTTTTTGTAGGCTGTTCCTTAGATATATTTTTGTCTTAGATGCCAGTTTCAGGTTTTCCGAAATTTTGAACCTGCTGTCTTTTTTTTGCTGCACTGAGCTTTAAGCCAGATTCTGCAGTATGGGAGGACATTGATCCTCGTGGCTCCAGGCTCAAACAGGTGTTTGGGTGGACTGCAGTTTTCTGTTTAATTCTTTCTCACCAAGTTCTATTTCAGAGCTTTAAAACATCAACATTTGTGTTTTAATTCAATTTGCCGGCTTGCTCTCCTATTTCTCTTATTATCACAGGTAGAAATGATACAAGTGCAGTTTAAAACACCAGTTTTTGCAGCTTGCTTTCATGGCATGCTTCGTGTGTTTGAGTTGAATTGCAAAGCAGGGACAGCCAGTTCTGGCACAGGAGCAGACTGAGCTGGCAGAGCTCTGCACACAGCACAGGGAGGCTCCTGGTGTCATGGGCCAGTGTTCTTGCCCCAAGCTCTCTTCCCTGGATTCAGGCCAAACTAATGTTTAAAATACAGTAAGTAATAATTCATTAGGGAATCTGTAGGAGGAGGAATATCTAGTTTTCTACTTTTTAGGTGGTAGGCTGTATTTCTAAAAATGAGGGAGTTTTCTGCACCAAAACAATTTTTATTATTCAAACTATTTCACATCTCAAACAGCACCCACTGTTACTTGTTTTATACATACCCCTTGCCTTGGGAGTTCTTTGTCTCAAAATGCAGGACTGTGCCAGCCCTGCTTTCAGGAAAGCATAATTAGTGATTTTATACAATGTACATCTTCACTTCGCCTGGCCCCCGGTGCTCCTCTCTCTGAGGAACGTACTTGAAGCGCTGCTGCAAATAACTCTGAGATGGCTGAAGTGGAGTCAGCAAAGCCAGGAGTGCTGGAGTGTACATCTTGCTCTTTTTGATGTCTCTCTCTTCTTCTAGCCCTGTTTGGGACAAATCAGACTGATAACATTGAAAATAGCTGTGACAAGCAGGATATTTATTCTCTATTACCAATGCTGGGTCTCCTGAAATTGTCAGTACTTGCATTTTCAAAGCAGTGATGGTGGTAAGGAAATTAGATGGAATTTAGGCATATTTTTTCCTCCAATTTGAGGATGGGATTTTGTAATCCCATCTCATTTGAGATGACTTAGACCTTTGAGTTTAGGTATGGGCAGACACTGTACTACCCCCTTCCTGGCAGTGGCACAGGGTGTTCATCCCAGGCTCTGCAACTGGGGAGACTTCACCACTCCTTGGCTGGATAACATCACCTAGGGGACCTTGGAAAACTGCTTCAAATACTTGGCAAAATTGGTTTAAGTTTACAAGTCTGCTTTCAATTCATGGTTGGCACTACAGTCATCGCCAGTTTTAGTAGCTGTAGTATTTCTTAAACCAGTCATTTGATAGTGAGTATTCCAAATACAAGGGTTAATGAGAGAAAATAATTGGCAAAGGATTTCAGTCACAGTTGCATTCTAATGTTGGAGATGGCTGGTGATGCTGCCAAAAAATCCACCCCAAATCCCAGCAGCACTGTTTGGCAGGACTCAGCCAGGTATGGCTCCCTGGGTGGGCCCTTCCTACTGGGGGCAAGTTTTGCTGGTGAACTCCTGTGAATTCTCCTCTTGGCTCTGTGTATCTAGAATGACCTCCCTAACCTGACAGACAGTCTGGTTGAAGCACTGCACGGCTCTGGAGCTGGCAGAAGGTTTTATCTGATTGAGTTTAGGCAGTTTGCAAGTCTCTGTGTGTGTGTGTTTATGTGTGCTTCCAAGATCCAAGCCTGGCTACTGCCACACGTGGTCATTTGCCCTTTGAAGTGTTCACCCTAATTTTTCTATCACAAGCCCCTTTCTGTTTGACTGAGGCAAAGGTGGAGTTTTTAATGAAAGACTTTTTCTTTTGGGTTTTGGGAGATAGTTTTTCTGTTTTACTTATTTTTGATGGGGGAAAAAAAAATCAAAGGAAATTCAGTTGATATTTGGAAGTCATCCTTTGTCAGAACTTGCTAGCTTTGATGAGATCGAATCCATAATTGCTGAAAAATTAACAGTACAGCTGCTAATCTTGCCATGATTGTTTGTAAGGGGACACATGCTGCTCATTCTTTAGACTACATATATTTGTAAATAAGGTACAGAAAAAACATGGGCATTATCCTTTCCCAGGTTTTAAACCACTGTTAATAGACTTGTTAATCCAATGAAGAATTGTATTTTTACAGAATTAAAATGTATTAGCCTAGTGAGTACAAAAGGAGCAGTGAAGAGCATTTATTCACAGGGTAAATCAAGCTCTGATCAGCTGATCATCAAAACATTATCTGATTTACATTTCTATAGGCTTATGACCATATGAACAGGAAATTAATTTTGGCACTAGGTTCAATGATACTCAAGTCTGCTGTGCTAGAAAGAAGCACAAAGCTGCTATTCACATTGAGACCCACCACCCAGTACAGGACAACACGGGTGATTCCTTGATTTATTTGCCCCTGCACTGATAGACAAAGCATCCATTTAAAAAAGCTCCCAAAAAAAAGCAGTAAGAGCCTTGGCACCGACTTGGTGCATCTCATCTTCTGCTGTGTTCACCGCCGACCTGCCCAGCTGCTGAATTCTGTGAACAGATCTGCTACCTGTGGGGACTGTTGTTGAGTTGTTGAACTGAATTTGCTCGGTTTGGGTACCACCAGTTTATTTTTAGGTTAATTTGTAAAACACTGTTTTTCCTCTGGAGAATATCTCTACTTTAGTCGGCCACCCTACAGGAGCTGAAGCAGTTTTTTTCCTGTCATGGCACTCTCTACACTTTCCTCCAAGTATTTTGCCCAGTGAAAACAGACAAGAAGAGAGTAAAAACTGGACAGTGCCCTTTGACACAGTACTTTGTTATCCCGCCTAATGCTATTGAGGAGAAAATTCCTTCTCCCACCTAATGCTGCTTATTTATTTATTTATTGGAGATGAATCCATGTTGCTTCAAGAGGCTTTTTTCCGTGAGATAATAGCAGCAGCTCTTCAGAGATCCATTTGTTGCCGTGGTGATCTGCCTACTCCTTTTGTTAGTCCGCCTCTACTTCAATAAACCCCCTTCCTGTTATCAGCCCGGTGAAAATGTCTGCGAGTTCTTCAGAGCTAATAAACAGCATACATCATTCCTTTCATCTGCTCACTATAGCGTGGGGCCGTAGGAGAGTGAGAATGGCGCATGAATTGTCCAGCTGCACTAATGGAACTCCGAAGAATGAAGCTCCCGAGTGCACGACAGGGCACTGCCTCCCGAGCCGAGCCGGAGGTGCCGGCACTCAAAAGCTGCACCTTGTTTAGAGCTCCAGGGAATGACCTGTCTCTCCAAACTAATAACGCTGAGCTCTCGGTGACCTGGTTCAAAGTTGCTGGGTTTAAAACAAGCTTGAGGTTTCTTCAGTGTTTTCAGCCGGCTAAAACAATATTTTTTTTCTTTTGTCTCCCCGTCCCTTACGCCTCCTAGGAACGAGATGGAAAGACACTTCTTGGAGCTACTGCAGTTTAATATCAATGTTCCTGCCAGTGTTTACGCCAAATACTACTTTGATCTTCGCTCCCTAGCAGATGACAATAACCTGAGCTTTCTGCTGGAGCCTCTCAGTAAAGAGAGAGCACAGAAGCTGGAGGTAAATGGTCGGAGAGCGGCTGAGCAGGGGACTCCTCTGTCTTGTAGGAGCAGTAAGAGCATCTGTTGCTAATCATGTTAAGTGGCAGTTAGAAAAACGAAAAAGCTTTTAGATTACTGTATTACAGGGTAATTTAACCCCTTTGTAAATACGGTTAGCACGTCTAAAACCGTGCCTAGGCTAAGCTAGAATTCGGAGGAAAGGAAGGGTTTTTGGAAGAGATTGCAAAAGTCCAGCAGATAGCAGAATAAAAATGGATGTTATTTTGGGAACTGCAGTTCAGCTAGGCTACTTAAGATTGAAAGGATTAGTGTCATATGTAATGGATTGTCTGTCCTTCCCTGGTCACAGTCTGTATTCCGAGCACCTAGAGACAGTCACACTCAGACCCTTCTAAATACCACCAGCTGAAGGTTTCCCACTGCATCCCAGTGCACAGCTGCTTTTAGATTTAGAGGGAGCACTCGTACTGCTCCCATGCTTTGATAAACAATTTGTCTGGGGGCAGCTGCAGAAATAAGTTGTGGCTTCCCACCTTTTCCAGAGGAAAGTTGCTTTAAGATAAACTTTTGGAATAGCCCTTTCTTGGCAGTCCTTCAGAAGGCCCAGAGGAGTGTAAATGCAGATTACTGTCCCTTACTGCTCCATGGGAAAGGCTGCCCTGGTGGGGAGGCCCGTCAGTCTTCCTAGCTGCTGGAGATACGTAAGACATTTTGGAAATATACAAATCACCTGGGTTCCCAGGGAAATTTCTTGTTGAATCAATGCAACCTTTCATCTGTCCAGGTTTAATTGATGACTCTGCATGTTGTTTTGTTGACCTTTCAACAAAAGCATTACCCCGGGCCCTGTGTACACTGATACCATTGTGCCTTTCAGAGAGGGGTGTGCTGCAGATTCTTGGCTTATATTGTTCCCCCCATAATTCTGCCAAGGACTAGGGATTTTATTTTGTCCCATATATACCTGAACTTCAGGATGGGTGTGATCCCTCCTGGTCCTTTGGAATGGTAAGTATGATATGCCTGTGAATTCCTCTATTTAAAGTTAAGCAATGCAGCTCTTCTGCTTTGTCTCACCCTTGTTACTTGCTCTTTAAGCTAACACTGTCACCGATTGTAAATGTGGTTGTAGGGCAGTTCATAGTCCACAGGAAACTGTTTACTGAACTGCTCAGTGCCAGGGCATAAGTGGATGATTTACAGATTGTGAGCCTGTTTTGTTTCTTCTTTCTTAGTGTTTGGAGGCTTGGTATTTAAAACCAGAGTCATTTTCAGTACAGTATGTAGTTTGCTATCACGCGCTTATTAATGCACCTATATTGGACATTTTGGGGTTTAATTCTAAAATGTGATAAACATTTAGACTAGAATTGCTAAAATTTTTAATCCTACCTTTCGGTGAGAAGCACATAAGCAGCTGATAGAAGCCTGTGTAAAGCAGTGAATTAGGGAATTCCAGAAACTGATTTACACCATATGGGCAAGTGGGGCTAAATGTGTCAGCACAGGTTGCTGTGTGATTGATGTGGTGGCATTAAAGCAGGATGGAGAGTCTGTCTGGTCTTGCACCAGGAGCTCATGCCGCCAGTGTCTCAAAGAATGCCACTCTTGAGCCAAATGCGTGCCTCCAGAAGGTCGGCAGAAATAAATGTAAATAATTATTTTAAAATACACTCCGAACTTTATTCATGCTCAGAGTGCTTTTCACCTTTTGAACTTGCAGAACTCTGGGGCTGTGCTGAATGGGTGCTGCCTTAAAGGGAAGGTGTAGGCTTGTGGCTGATCACAGGACTCTGAAAGTTCATCGAGTGATAGGTGGTAAATTATTAATGGAAGTAAATGTTCAGGGCTGAAATTCGACGTTTTTATTGCAGGTATCCTTATTAATTTGCACTGGTAATACCTGAAGGCTCCAGTCAGAAACAGGCCTTGCAGGGGAGGAGACACAGTATTTTTTTGACAATTGTGTTATTAGGATTTAAATAATTAGGCTTGTTACTAGAATAGCTAGATAAACAGGACTGAGGCAAGCCAATAAATGGATGAAAAAGCAATTCAACACTAGGTTGTCTACACGTGCTAATATTTAATTGCTGTAATAAAGTACCGTGGCTGCCCTCCTTTCTCAGATCCTGGTAAGAAAGAATATTTTGGGAGTGAGGGCATAGAGAAGGTAAAGGCAAAGCAGACACCCTAGTAGAAATTCATTTCCTTGGCTAGCTTGCCCCGAGTGGCCTAGGGCAAGATGCCCGAGGGAGCGCAGAAACCTTTTCAGTTTGAACCTCTCCTCTCAGAGAAATGCCTCTGTGGGTTCCTGCACTGTTAAAAATAAAAGTTTTGTGCTGCTGCATGTACCGGACCCAGCTGCTAGGGATGATTTTCTCCATAACTTCCAGAAACTAGAGTCTGAAATGGATCCAAGTTCTACTCACCCTCTTTATGTCTACCTTTCCCATGGCAGGGGCTCGTGTTGACCTGGGGACAGACCCCCCAGTACTATTTTCCCTCCAGAGCAGTCCTTATTTATTGTCATTCTGGGTAAAAGCCAGGAGTGCAGAGCACCCGTGCTGTTGGTATTGCACCCGTAAGACCTCCCTTGGAATTCCAGCCTTTCCTAACGCGGGCTTTCCATGTTGTGTCTGTGTGTGTGGTGCCCAGGCAATCTCCCGGCTGTGTGAAGACAAATACAAAGACTTGTCCAAAGCTGCTATGAGACGATCGTTCAGCGCTGATAACTTAGTCGGTATCCGCCGTTCTAATGCCATCCTCTCCTGAGGAGAGAGCGAGGTGCAGCACCAGGAACCAGCATCCACAGGGAGCGGAGGAATCCACCACTCCATGCACACAGGCCAGCGGTGATGGTGTCTTCCAGCAAGGGGAGGCGAGGAGTCACTCAGCCGAGGGAGCCCAGAGCTCGAGGAACACACAAGACCTTTGTCAAATCAACTCTCTCCTCCTTCTAATGTATCCAGAGGTGCAAAAACAAACTTCTCTCCTTCTCTCCCCCACAGATGTTTGCTTACTATGTAGGCCTATAGCTGTGAACTCCTAAAGTTTTTAATAAGAAGTAGTTTTAAGTTTTAGAATTTAAACACTAACCACATGACAATAGTTGCAATGTTCTTCCCTCTTCTCCCCTGTCATCCAGAGTCTCACTGCATTTGTATTTCAGGTCAATGCAGTGTTAATAAAACCAACACCCGGGACTCTTAAAGTATAAAGCCACTCTGGAGCTGAAAACAGTAGCGTAGACACGTGTTGATGGCTTTTCCCTGGTTTGGCTACTAAAAGCTGCTATTATTGGTGATGTGTTCATACCAAGAAGCAGGAAGGAATTCCATCTCTGCACCCACAACTTCACTCCAGTAAAGATTGTCAAAAGACTTTGAATGTTTTGACTGGGGGCAGAGATACGGTTTTATGTATTGTTAAAATGTATAGGGTCCATGCTGCATTTCTTGTGAATTATGGTGCTTCTCTCATTTTCTAATACTTCTATTGCTCTGGAAGAGATGTAATCTGTGTATTTTTCTGAGGCATTGAATGAAAAAGTTGGTCTGGAAACATCATCACCATCCCAAACAGTGTAGCAATCCAGTGGTGAATGGCGTGTGTGCAGCACTGCTTCTCTGAGTTCTACTGCAGATCTCTTGTGCTATATACAGTGAGTTCCTAAAGCTGATATTGTGCATCCATCTGGCTCTCCTTGGGTTTCAGTTTCCTGGGAGGAAGTTACATTCATAGTGAGACAATAATGAGTTTGAGAATCCTGGACTACCTGTCAAGGTAGATGGAAAAATATTGTGTTCAACTGACAATTATCAAAAAGCTTTCTATAAACTTTGGGGTTTTTTTGTTGGTTTTGTTTTTTTTTTTTTTCCCAAAGTGAATTTTATCTTGTGCAACTGCTCTAGAGGCTTGGGGGTTGCTCTTTCTGAGACTTTGGAACAGAGCTTACTTTCAGGCTCTGAAACTGAACTCTAAACAGGATAAGTATTAATAGACTCTTCCTGTTACAAGTCTTTGTAGTATCTTCCCTTCTCGGATCCAAATAGGTTCTAGGCAGTGTCCTAGGAGCAGACCTCCCTCCGAATGACACGGGTTTTGGGCACTTCTCTTACTGCCAAGGCCCAGAAACTCACAGTGAACACCGAGTCCATCTGCCTTTGGGAGTGGGGCTGCGTGAGGGCCGCTGCGGCTGCTCTCAGCTGTTCCAATGATGCATACAGCCTTTTGCAGTATGCAAACGTGCCAGCCCCTGGCCCCCAGACCCACGGAACTTGGCACTTCAGGTATTGATCACAAGTCAATATTGAAAATAACACTACATCTTCAGGTGGTTTTCCTTTCTCATGTTTGTATTAAAAGAAAAGCTAATAAACTCTATTTTAATTAAAGTTAAAGGTGAAGGGTGTGTTCTGTACAGCTTTTGGATTTCACTGCCCCTCGGAAAAAAGGGAAAGAGAGAAAAAAAGAGAAGCCCCAGGGGTGTGTGCTAGGGCCTCTCCATTCCTTAAACCAGCCTGTCACCTTCAGCTGGGCCCCACGGGCTGGCAAGGTCTGGCACGGGCAGAGTCCTGGGAGGAGTGCAGCCCTCCGTGGCTGCCCAGCTCTTCCCACCATGGTCTCTGGATTTAGAGCTTGACTCGGGCTGCTCAGATAAACCACGCCCTGACAGTTTCCTTGCAACTTCACTGGTCTTTCAGCAGGGCCAGTCTCTCTGGAGGCGATTCGAGGGTTTTTAAGTCATCCCTTGAGGAGCACTAAATTGGAAGCTGCATGTGAGCAGCTCCTGGATTGATGTGTGACCTAACTGCTAAGGAGCTTTGCTTCCCTCAGCACTGCCAGGTGCCTTCAGCTGCGTGGGATCGCTCGGGTGCACTCTGCTGTGCCTCGCTCACTCACTGGGAGCTGCTCAGCACATCTGGGGGCACTCGTTTCCCTTTTTTGCCGGATGAGATGGAGATTCTTCCCGCTGATCTGCATGGCAGGTGAGTGACATCTCAAGCTGATGGCTGCTTCTGCAATACATCCTGCAGGAGGCAGCTGCTGTGAACCTAATTTTGCTTTGAACATCACCTGGCTTTAGTTTTACTGGAGCCCAGCGCACATTATCGATGGGATTTTTGATCTGTTCAGCAGGCCTGAAATCCAACTCGGTTTTTTAAGGGGAAAGAAATAGCAATTCCATTTTTCATTCTGTTACCCCTAAAAGAGTTAGATTCTGGAACATACAGGTAGTTTATTTCTTAGCTAAACAGTAAAATGTAAAGCATGCAGCTCCCTTTTGAAGTGCTGGGCAGTAATAGTGTTTCAGAAGGAATTACATTCAGGTGGTTCTGCTGGACAATGAACTGTGAAGGGGAAACACCCTCCAATTTGCACTAATTCTATATGCTGGCAACACTTTTCTCAAAGAGGCAAAAGAAAAATTACAGTCATGGCCAGAATGCTGGAATGACAGAGATTGTTACCTACCTCTGCTCCCAGGGCTATGCGATCAGTGTACCTTGTTTTTCTTAATCCAA
The DNA here is from genome assembly GCA_013396955.1 of Regulus satrapa. NCBI lineage: Eukaryota > Metazoa > Chordata > Aves > Passeriformes > Regulidae > Regulus > Regulus satrapa. Next base: position 87,592 of record VWZN01018486.1, read on the forward strand.
CAGCTGAATAATATTTAATCTATGCTGAGGTAACCTCTGCTTGCTTCCAGTTCCAGAGCAGCACTCCCCATCTGTTTGCAGAGCCCATAGCTGTGCTGCAGCCCAGTAAGAGTGCTGTGAGCAGCAGCAGGGCTTAGCAGGAGCAGCGTGTGTTAGCAGGGGCAGGAGGTGTTCATGGGCTACCAGATGCCCTTGGGCTCCAGCAGCCCCTTCCCTTTGTGTACAGGGAATGTGTACTTTGTTTCCAAGGGAATTTTATGAGAACTACTTCAGTTTGGGTTTGGCAGTTAAGAGGACAGGCACTTGAGGGATGGAATAAATATCAAGACCACTGCTCCTGGATAAGAGTATAGGTGTCAAGCATACCCTGAGCAAGCAGAAGTGGACAGAAGAGCCATTGAGGCAAGAGCTTGCACAGGTTGGTTGGCAGGAGTGCTCAGGGCAGGGTGAGCTGCTCCTGTCAGAGCTCAGCATGGGCAGGCTGGGGTTTCCCACAGCGCCCAGAGGAGTACAGGACAGCGCCATGGAACTGGCATTCCGAATTGGTAATAACACCCGCCCCCGAGGGACTGGCAAAAGAGCACTTGAGTGGCAGAGCACGGGCCTGCTTGTCTCAGGATGAGCAGAGCCTGCCTTCACAGACCAGGCGTTTTCTAGGTGAAATAACCACTCTGGCTTCTGAGCTACGATATTAAAACCTACTGGAAGAGCCACACGGTCCCCATGCCATCAGCCACTGTCACTCCCCAGGCCACGTGTGCACCCTGCAGCCCCGGGGAAGCCGGCGACTGCCTCGAGGGCGGCTTCAGTTGACCAAGTGGAACCTGGAGAGCAGGGGAGCACAGCACATCCCAGCTGCGTGGGATCACCTGTGTGTGTTCACGGGGACAGAGTCCTGCAGGTGATTCACACGCTGCCTGCAGGAAAGGCCCTTCCCTTGCTTGGAAACAGTGGCTTGGAGTAGGCGGTGGATGGCAGTGCTGCCAAACTCCTGTTTACTGAGGAGCTGAGGACACAACAGCTTCCTGGCAGGCAAGAAAGAATGACAACAAGGCTGCCAGCAAGGTGCTGGAGACACTTCTGGGAGCAGGCAGCGAGTACCCGCAGCTCCTTGAGACGTTGAAATGGTTCGTGTCCTCTCCACAGCCCAAAACTGCTGCCCTTGAAGGGATAGGATCCATCTCCAGTGGTGAGTTTTGCCTGTACTTGAGCTGTGGGACTGTCAGGTTGATCGCTTCGCGCTGGAATGCTGCTTCCAGGTAACAGATCCTATCTGGTGGGACCTGGTGTGTGCCTACACACCTAACTCGATAGCAGAGTCCTGCACCATTAGTCACTGCCAGCCAGCCTTAACCCCTTGCTGTCCCTCCCCAAGTGCTCCTGGCAACGGGAGAGGTGGCGGCACAGCAGATGGCAACAGGGCCACCCGAGCGGGCCGGATCCCGCTTTGGCTCCGAGCTGTCATCTGCTCGGCCTCAGGAGAACCACGGGGCACCTCTGGAGGGCGTGATCTCCGCACAGGGCAAGGGACGCCCACTGTGCAAACTGCAGAACGCCAATAAAAGTTGATAGTTAACCCTCTTTCAGCAGCGAGGCGTGACCTTGGCCGGTCAGGGACGGCGCTGTCAGCGCGGTCACGGGCGCAGCCAGCGCAGAGCCCGGCGGCACCGCCCAGCCCGGGCACGCTGGCGCTGAGGGCACGGATGTGTGCCATCCTCCGTGCCGAGGGCAGCGCTGCGTGGGGTTTGTGCACATGGAACATGCTATTCCTGTGCCACGCAAGTGGGGTTGCCTCCCCTGTTCCCCACGATCCCCCAGTGATAAGAGCCCTCCAGCACACGCCTCCCCCTCCCCATGACGGGTAAGCTTTTCAGGCAATAAATACCCTAACAGAAGCAGAAGTATAAAAAAAACCCCAAAAAACCAGACACTATTGTTTTTATCCTCATAAATAACTAATCTTGATACTTCTCTTTGAATAAAATTTCTTCAGCTTTTCACATGATATAGTACAGTTATTTAAGCAACATTGAACAGCATCGGTAACGGAAGAGACAAAATCCAACATTGGCTGCAGCAGACAGGGCACACGACAACGGCTGGTTCCCCCCCTCCTGCCACTTGTTGCTGAGAAGCCAGGCTCAAACACGAGTTGATTGTATTACCCTACCATTAGATCAAAGCTGAAAACGCTCTTGCATTTTTCAATAGGCAGCAGTTTGTAGCTAATCTTGGATTTCTTTACACAGTCAGTTGCACTTTGGAAAAAAACAAAACAAAAAAACAGCAAAATGCCACCTTTGACATTGTTTTGTTCATTGTATTGCATGATGTGCGTTTAGCTGTATCTACAAAAGGCACTATAGAGAGAGAGAGGAGTCCAGCAAGGTGTGGGCTGGAGGAGGTTGGAATCATTTAATAATGCCCTGGATTACAGCACGAGACTACCCACGGTATCTCAGTGCCTGACCCGCCTCACTGCTGAGAACACACCTGTCCCTAACCTGTATCAAAGGTCACTACGGCTTCTGTATGTACAAATTAGGCTATAATACAACTATTTACAGCTGTAACACAATATGGTGCAATTCTGTTCACAATAAAGTACTCCAACGTGCTGGAGGGGGTGAGCCCTATTGCGAGAGTGTGGATGGGTGCAGCTGAACCATCCCTGGTGAGCCCTCCCTCCTTGCACCTCTGTCTCCTCTGTCCGGGACACCCCAGGGACACTCATGCAGTACCTTGATCTGGAGATGTGCCACTTGAGGGTTCCCTCACTTCCCAGGTTTTGGTTTTTAAATGAGGTGGGAACCTTTTTTTACTGAAGTGGTCTTTGCAGTGCTGCAGGAGCAAAGCCAGCAGTTGTTCTCCGGTGCTTGAGCAGCTGGGTCACAGTGCCACACTTGAGAGAGGGCAGAAAGGACTCCAGTAATGGCTGGGTAGTTACATACATCACCACTGCTTAGGGCAGGGGGGAAAAAAAAACCACAATTAAAATGCAGGTGTGCTTCCACAAGTGGCCTGAAGCCAGAGGCAGCCAGCCTCATCCCGTGCCACAGCTGGAGCCCCTTGCCCTGTCTGCATTTAGTGACTTTGACAACAGGGCCCCCCCCACCATTATTCTACTTACTGAAACCCAGCTGTCAGCACTGCTTCGTGCCAGGCAGTGGTTCTGTCAGTGCTCAGCTGCCGCCTGATCCAGGGAAGTGAAAAAAGCTGGGGAAGTAGGAGGAAAAGAGGTACGAGCGCTCTGCTAAGTTTCCCTAAATTAACTGCTCCCTCTCAGACCCGGTACTCTCTCTAGCAGAGGCACATCTTTGAAAACAGCAGCAGCAAGTATTGAAGCTGTGTGAAAAACCCAGCGGCTGCTCCGGAGGGACAGCTCGGTGGCTGGGACAGCGCCGTGCAGCCACTGCTCGCTGCAGGGTGCAGCCCCCCTCGCTGGGCTGGCCGTGCCACACGCACAGCTGGCCCCGGCTACCCCAAGCCAGGCGAGAGCAGCCCTGACCCTGGGCAGGGCCCAGGGCAGCTCAGCAGAGCCCCGCTCCCGGTGCCAGGGCTCCGCTCCCGGGGAGCCGGGGCCACCCAGCTGAGCCCGGGGGAGCCGGCTCCTGCCCGCCGCTGAGCCCCTGACTGAAGGGAGCCCAGGGCAGAGGGGGCCGCACGGGATCACCTGGTCCGGCTGGGACCCTGTCCCTGTGGCAGATCCTCTCCACGGCCCCTTCCTCCTGCGCTGCCACCACCCGTGAAGCCCCCGGAGCACGCAGCGCCTCCGCTCCTGCTCAGTGTCTGAGCTGGGCTGCCTCACCCCAGGGCCCCCAGCCTCCTCCTCCTCCTCGACATGCAGCTGCGCCTGGGGGCTCTGGGGGCACCGAGGGCAGTCTCCTGATCTGCCCAGGGCACCCAGGGAGGCAGCACCCCCTGCTAGCTCTGCCTGACCCACTCTCTGGGCTTTAGTGAGGGGCTCAGTGGCAGTGCCAGCCCCCCTGGGGTTGGGGGCCAGCATCCGCCCAGCCTGCTACAGCTCTGCCTTTCACCCCAGCACCAGCAAGACCTGCCCAGAGGCTTGCTGTGCGACACGAATCGGTGCTTGAGGGCTACTGCCACCTGACCGGCCCACGGGCAGCAGCATCCCAGGACCCCAACCGGGATGTGGGACCCTAAACGGCAGTGCCAGGCTCCAGGCCTCCCTGTCCTTCGGCCCCCACACAGCTGGCAGCACCTCCCCCTGCCGTGCCCGGGGCCGCAGCTGCTCCGTGCCCGTGGTCCCAGGCAGCACCACCACGGTGGGGCTGAAGATGCCAGGGGTGGCCCCGCTGTCACCCCCCTCTTCTGTGGCCCGGGGTCTTCGCAACCCTCTCCTCCTCCCTGTGGCTGGGGTCACCGAGGCTCCCTCCGGTCACACATGGGACAGTGGGACCTGCTTGTGGTAGGAGGCCATGCTGGGCAGCACCGTCCTGCCCACCAGCGCCGGGCTGGCCTCACCGTACACCGAGGCGCCCGCGGGCTTCCTGGCCCGGCAGCAGCGCGTGGTGAAGCGCCTCCAGGACTCGAGCGTCTTGCCGGACCAGATCCAAACGCCGGAGGTGATCCCCACCACGAGGCACATGAAGTACTTGAGCATGAAGACGGCATAGTCAGGCTTGGGGCGGTGAAGGTCCCCCGGGCAGGAGCAGTTCTGTGCCTGCTCCCAAGCCTCGCGGTTGTGCTGCTCGTAGATGTAGCAGGCGATGACGATGGTGGCGGGCACGGTGTAAAGCACCGTGAAGATGCCGATACGGATCATCAGCTTCTCCAGCTTGTCGGTTTTGGTGCCGCCCTGCTTGATCACGCTGCGGATGCGAAAGAGCGAGATGAAGCCAGCCAGCAGGAAGAGGCTGCCGGTGAAGAGATAAACCACTAGTGGTGCCAGCACAAAGCCCCGCAGATTCTCCAGGCTCTGGTTGCCCACATAGCAAACCCCGGCCACCGGGTCACCGTCCACAGAGCTCAGTGCCAGAACAGCAATGGATTTGGCGCTGGGGATGAGCCAGGCAGCCAGGTGGAAGTACTGCGAGTAGCTAGCGATGGCCTCGTTGCCCCACTTCATGCCAGCAGCCAGGAACCAGGTGAGGGACAGGATGACCCACCAGATGGAGCTGGCCATGCCGAAGAAGTAGAGGAGAAGGAAAACCACGGTGCAGAGAGCGGGGCCCGTGGTCTCGTAATGGATGTGGTGGTGCTCCGGGTTGCAAGCCACGTTGGCATGCCCTGCCACCAGCCGCACGATGTAGCCCACGGAGACGAAGAGGTAGCAGGCGGAGAGGAAGATGATGGGGCGCTCGGGGTACTTGAAGCGCTCCATGTCAATGAGGAAGGTGGCCACGGTGGTTGAGGTGGAGAGGAAGCAGAGGATGGACCAGAGGCCGATCCAGAAGGTAGCGAAGGTCTTCTCATCCTGGGTGAAGTAGGGCTGGTAGCAGGGGATGGCGCAGTTGAGTACCTTCCCAGTCCTGATGCGGTTGTACAGCGGATGGAACTCCTTGGAGATGGGGATCAGGGGCGCTTTGCACTTGCAAGTCTGACCACAGTCCAGCCCCGAGAGGCGCTGCCCATCAAGCGGTGTCAGGTTTTTGGCCATGTCCTTGGCAGGGCGCGTGGGCTTCCCAAAGAAAGGCGGCAGGGTGGTGGCTTCCGTGTGGTTGTATCCCATGCAAAGCACCTCGGTGTTCCCCAGCACCGGCAGGTTGTCGCAGTTCATCCTCTCGGGCCAGGCAAAGCCGTACTGCTGCATGATGGGCGAGCAGCCGGCCTTGGCTCGCTCGCAGACGGAGCGGCAGGGGGGCAGCGGCTTCGTGTAGTCGGACAGGCAGATGGGGGTGTACATGCTGCAGAGGAAGAAGCGCAGGTCCGGGGAGCACTGGATCTCCACCAGCGGCCAGAACTGGTGCACCTCCAGCCCGGCCTCGTCCTGCGTGTCGTGGTTGAACTGGTTGGGCATGTAGGTGAGGTTGTAGCCGATGCCCTTGCACATCGGCACCGTGA
>VWZN01018486.1:93872-185061 GCA_013396955.1 Regulus satrapa
CCGCCCCTCTTCGCGGGAAGGGGCAGGGCAGCCTCGCCCGCCGTAACGGGACTGGGACGAACGAGGGGAAAGCCTGGGGAGGGGTCCTGGCCGGGTTTGCCGTGCTCCGGCCATGGCACATCAGCCCGGCTACAAGGGGCACTGTAGCACCCACGGGCGCTGCCTCCCGGCGGGGCAGCCATCCCGACCCCCGGAACGCTGAGCCTCGGCGGGAAGGGAAACCCCCCCTGCCCGGGAGCCGGCGGCTGCGCTACCGTATTCCTGCCGCCGGATTGCCGTCGCCATCCGCTCCGCCAGCCCCTTTCTTCCCTCCCAGGCGGGTGGCAGCGCGAACCAAGGACGAGACCGTGCCGGGGCAGAGGGCTCTGCCCAGCGCCCTGGCACCGCCGGCTCCTGCCGGGGCCACCGAGGTGGCCGCGGCTCAGCTGCCAGGAATTCCAGTCCTCCAGGCCACGCATTCTTAAACACCGAAATTGCCAGCCTGGTTTTCGAGCGCTTCCCTGAAAGCCCTGAAGCCCACGGCACGGCACACAGGGCGCACAGACCTGCTTCAGATAACCCATTCAGGGCTCCCAGACTGCAGCTGCTATGGCAGAGCCCTGCTCTGACCACGGCAGAAGGCTGCTCCAAGCCCTTGCACTCCACTACTCACTCCACTTCAGTGGATGTGGATGGAAGGGCAGTTTGGAGTACTTGCATCCACCCCTGGATGTACTACTCAAGACATACCCACAGCAGTCCCAGACACAGACAGCTTGCATTCAAGGCCTGGTGCTGGGGAACACCAGCACCCAAAATACCCCTAACTGCACCCAGAGCCCACCAAGCAGAGACTCAAAGCATGACTTAGCTCCTGCCTTCCTCCCAGAAGCAAAACCCGGGTTGCTTATTGCTCTGAGGCCAGTGGCTGATGCACCCAAGGGCAGAGCACTGCCTGCTGACGACCAAAGTCATCAGGGTCAGGGATGAAATCAGGAATTTTAAGGCGAGACCTGGCGACCACCCCTGAAATCCACATCCACCCAGCCTAGGCATGCGTATTACTTGGCACTGTCAACTTTGATGTTTAACAACATTTTCTTTTAAAAATGAAGAAAAAAAAAAATAACCCTTGCATCCCTCTACCTCTTTGCTTTATGGTGTAAGTTTTTCCTGTAATAGAGCTATACCGAAGAAAATTACAAGTCACACGTTCCTTTGGAAGACAGTGGCATGTCCTTGTAGCAGGAGTCATAACTTTTAATTCTCCTCAACAATGAGTTTCTCTGAACTAGCAGCCCAGCAGAAAGCAATCACAGACAGTTTCATTATGGCTGTCAGTTGATTATCCAAATTATAGCTGAGAGCAGAGGGCAGCCTTTTTATTATCATCATTGCTGTACAATTAGAAAATGCTGATGAAGCTCCATAAGAGCAGAAATTCTTCTTTTTTTTTTGGTTGGCATTTTTCATTTTTATAAGCATTCTCTTGGGCAATATCCTAGTTTGATTTGACACACAATGGGGAACGGGTACATAAGTGGGAAGGGAGAAGATAAGAAGGGGAAAATGGGGCAGCTCTTCATTTCAGTTTATCTATCAACTCTTGTAGCCTGGTTCAGGTTTTGCCACTCCTCCAGATGTATCTAATTCTTAGAGCCTGGCTGTAAATAATGCTGTATTTGCTACACTGGGGACACATAAAATCCAATTAAGAGCCAGGTAGACATCTGTTGGCTTGCTCTGTGCTTCTGTTTCCTTTTTGGTTTTTATGAATATGTAGCAGAACAACCAGAGCAGGATTAAATATGGTATAAGTGCAAGTGCAGTTGATAGGTTTGTTACTCATCTCTCCAGTACAGTATGAGAGTACAGTGCTTTACGTGCATCCAGCACTATTAATAACAGATGTGTCTGCACAAAATTTACTGCGTCAAACCCTGCAGACAATAAAGGAAGTATTTTCTGGCCCCTAAGAAGCTTCTGTAGTTAAAAAATTCTTAAATTATTAAAAATCATTTTACCTTTTATCCATGTGCAGAAGTGTCCATGCCAGACAGGAGGGCTTGGGAGTTCATCTAATCCCTGCTCCAGTGCCTGGCTCCAGCCCAGAGGATACAGGCATGGACTGACAGTAGCGTCCTCGTGGCCATACCTTCCACCCACTGAGGCATTTTCAGGCTGGGTTCCTGGTAGAAGCAGAAAGTAAACAGGTGATAAATATTTCTGTATTTGGTTCTTTCACTGCTGATTGTCAGTGTACACTGTTTACCTGGACAAAGTGCTTTTGTGAAGGATACCGTGACTTTTTAAAAGACTTCAGAAAAGGACTAAGCGAGTTTCCTTTGTAAAGACTGGCTATTGCCCTTGCCCTTGTTAGAGGACTCGGCAGACTTTTGCAAAGAGCTTTTCAGCCCAGGCTTTGGGCAGGGACAAAGCCCGAGACCACCGATCTCGCTCTTGGCTTTGCCGGTACCAAAGCAGGGCAGGAACCTCCTGCCCCTCTTGTCATAGGATCAGCACATCACCCCTTGGCCCTCGACCCCTCTTGCTTGAAGCAGCAAATCCTGGTTTTGTCTGCACTGCTGACAAGTCTCCAGCTCCCAGGAAGGGAGCAGCAGGGGGGGAAGGCTCAGCACAGGTGACTCCGGTCTCCCGGTGCTGGTGGACAGCCTGCCAGTCACCCCAGCTGGAGGCTGGAATTAGCAGTGACCCCTGATAACAAACTGCTTGAGAGAGGGGGTGCTGGGGACCATGAGGTGGTTTGCAGCAGCACCAGCCTGTGCCTCACTGCCCGTCACCAGCACAGGAACAGACACCACTTTTGGCATCGTGGTGCAGCCCCCAGGCAGCGCCAGCACAGCAGACCACCGTGTACTGGTACAGAAGGATAATACCAGTGTGTGCCCCGCACTGAGGACAAGGCTGGGGTGCTTCTGCTTCCGCCCATGGCGAGTGTTTGCCTTCCCTCCTGAGAGCTGCAGCTCCAGGCTGCCTGTGCTGCAAACCCCAGCACCAGGACTGACCTCGGGTAACAGCGCCTGGAGCTCCTACCAAGAGTAAGACCAAGGTTCTGGCTGCACTACAGGCAGGAGGGACCTGACAGCCGGGGAGACAGAGGGACTCCTGGCCCTCTGCAAGCAGGCAGAGCACAGTGAGAATCACTGCCAGCATTTACAGAGGCACCCTGCCACCCAAATCCTTGCTGAAGTGTAACAGCAGCAGGGGTGAACATTTCTCACGTGCCCAGATGAATTAAAGGGTGTGGCACAGGGATAGGAATTCGGATTTAAATCACTTGAATGCTTTTCGCCATGCTCTGCTGAAATTCCCTTAAAAATCATAGCTTGCATCAACACAATTTGTTTTCGTGTACACCTGTGTAATTACACACCTTAATATACTGCAGGAAAACAAAACCACGCCCAAAACTGTAGCCATACCCAAAAAGTTAGGTGGAACTTGAAAACTTCTGGGTGAATTAATAGAAAACTTGATTTCTAACAGTGACACAGATTTTAGCAGCACCTGCCACAAGTGCCACAGTTTGTAAAATTCCTTTGTAAGTTCCGGTAAGTAAGACCAAAGTAAAATCAGGAAGAGTGGCTGCACATAAAACTAATCATGCCAAACTCATCACTTATTAACTAACTATATTTGTACATATAAAATGCATATGAAGCAGTGGAGTTTCTTACATCTGATTTTCTTGGGGGGGGGTATAGTGCAGCCTGAAACATCTGAAACTTTTCAGATATGTAGTTTTTGAAACACATCACATTATGCTTTTTTTTCCTTTTCTTTTTTTTTTTTCTCTCATGGGCCTTTGAAAAGAAAACAGTCCCCATAGTGAAGTTGACATGATAAATTAGCATGGCCCTGGCAAAGCCCTCACTCTTCATTTGGCAAATACTTATTTACGGACTTTCAATTTGTGGCTTATGTAACAACAGGGTGAGTGACTTTCAAAAAAGCTCCACCATGTATTGACCTGATACAGCCTAATGGGTCCTTCAGAGCAATTAGGATTTATTGTGTTAGCGTCTATTGTGTATAGAGACCATTTTAAAAACATGTGTTATTTACCCAGAAAGCAGTAATGACTGTTTAAATACAGTGAGATTGTTTCTTAAAACTCTTGCTCCTCTATACATTGCAAATAAGTTACTCCAAATATTTTTCAGAGTTCAATACTTTGCTTCAGTGGGATTTCCAAGCTGGATTATTGTATGGCACATGTATTTGTATGCCTATAGCATACAATAGTCTGTTCACATAGTAAGTGAACCGAGCTCTCAGGACAGCTGCAAAAAGGAGCAGCCTTGAAGCATGGAATATGAGATTTTTTTTCCTCAACCAAGGGGCCAATGCTTTCCACTCTAGTGGTCTGAGCAGCTCAGGCCTTTTCCTAACTTAGAGAGCAGGGCATTCCCATGAACCCACACGAGTTCTTCCCTGTCTGATCTGAAAATCCAGCAAAAGTGACCTAAGAGCCACGCAGCTGTGGCTTGCCTCACAGCAACATCTAACCCTGGACAAAGCACATGAGGTGGGGCCAGCACCACTTCCCTGTCACCTCCCCGGGGGCCAGCATGCAAGGACACGAGTGTTGGCTTCTGAAGAACTCTGCAGGTGTGAGAAGCCAAAGCCCTGGCCGGGCTCCTGAGCCGTCCTGAAGGAGCACAGCTCTGCAGCCCAGCAGGGATCAGCACGGACTTACACCAGAGCACAGCAACCCCCAGCTCATACATGGGGGCCATGGGGTGCCTCTGTGAAACAATAACAATACAGACTAATTACTGCTTGACTTCTCTTCGGACCAATGCTGTTTTGGTCAGCGCTATCTCAAAAAAGACTTCTTTCCTTTTCTGCCTTTTTGCCTGCCCTCTCCTTTGCTGGGTGAGACCTTCGGGGTGAAAATGCTCAAAGCAGTTCTTCTTTGGCAAAATGTTTTTCCTGCCCTGCTTCAGATCACAGCCTTTGGAGACTTGTTTCTATCTGCTTGTTTTACACCAAAATTAACATATTATCTGTTATAGCTGCAGAGACAGAAGTACTGAGCAGTTTTTTTGTTCCAGAAAAAAGAGGGACATGCTAGAGGACCCTCTGGCTGAAAAAAATTGTGGCAAGTATTGCAGAGTTAGGATGCAAGTTTGTAATGGCCAACCCTCTGGAGAGCAGTCAGGCAGCCTAGAGTGAAGCTGGCTGTAACTCATGATTTCTGTTTTGTGGAAAATTCCGACATTAAAAAACAATGTAAAACACACCAGTTTGTTCCAAACAGGGCAAGCTGCCCGTACTTCTGAGCCATCCTGCAGCACTGGGGAAAGCCAGAAGGTTTCTTCTCAAAACATGGAGAATTCCTGGAAGCCCCCTGCCCAGGAAGGCCTTAGGAGCACAGGATGGGGGAGGACCTGGAGTGGGGGACGTGGGAATCCTGGAGTTACACACCTTGCTGGCAAACTGGGCAGACTTCAGGCAGGAATCTGCCTGGTGAGCATTTGTCTCTTAGGTCCTGCCTGATTTTCAGAGAAAGTTGGTCAGTCAAAACAGAAATGCTTCCAAGAAATTTTCTGTCTCAGCTGAACTGACAATTTACAAAGAAACTGCTCTCAGTATGAACATCTGCAGTTATGGGTGGTCCCTCCTGACCTTAAAATTCAATGAATTGGTGCGAAACATATGATAACCACTGTTGCTGTTTAAAGGAACTTCAGTCTGTGTTCAGAATAGTTCGAGTTCAGTCTGTCTTTTCCTGAAAACACAGAGTTTATTTAAAGTATGTTGCAGTTTGACTGCATTTCTTCACTAACCTCTCAAGATATGGTGATCAAGACCTTCCAGATGCAGTGATTCTGGACTCTCCTGAGGCAATCTTAAGGGAACTTTATTTCTAGAAATGACACTCCTTTACAGCGTGCCATATTGCTCACTTAAGAGCAGAAGTAATAAAAGATTATGCATTTCAAAGCTTCACCCTGTATGCGGACTTATGCACATTACCCTAGGAGGAGAACATTCACACATGCTTCACACAAAACACACACGTGTTTTCGTGTTTTGTATGGACCAGAAAGTATCGAAGCCAGACACCTCCTGAAACAATGTCCTCTACCTGACCTTTTAGGCATTCTTGCTAAGATCAGGCACTTCAGATTTTCACTATCTGCTTTTGATATCCTTGAAGTGCTTGACACAGAGCTAGAGGAATATTTAGAACTAAGATTTAGCGAGTCATGTAATTTACCTCACATGAACGAAATGATGTCGAAATACAGATTTTAAATCCCTACATAATCAACATTTATTGGACACAATAAAAAGAGCAAGAAACAGATGAAAAGGCAATTAGCACTAGCTAGAACTATACACATTTTGATTACTTCCTTCTGCAAGTCATTCACTGCATAATATAATACACAGGTCAAAGTGATTTTGGAAAGGTTGTTGCTAGCAATCTTCCCATTCAGGTATTAGTCAGATGTGAAGGATTAACAGGTGCAAGTGACCTTTACATGCTGTAGTGGAATGGAAACAGGGAGCAGTCTGCAGCAGGAGCCAGAATGGTCTTTTTCCAGCTCAAGGTTGAGTGGTTGATTTCCAAGCTTTCTGTGGCCGTAAGGGCGGGGACTAACGTTAACAGAATTGGAGCAAATCAGGAAATTTGCTGGGCAAAAGAAAGAATCCATCCTCTAAATCCTGTACCCCACTGCCACGTACAGCAACATTGAGCACGATTATGTTATCCTGCCTGGGATATGACCTGGTGATTCAAGAAAGCACTCCAAAATATTCTACCAGGGTTAGCATAGAGTGACCAAAAATACTGATGGCAAGGTTGTGTAGTCCTCTTACAGGCTTTTTTTTTTTACACACTGATAGAATCAAACTGATTCTGTATAAGTAGCAAGCTGACACAAAAGGTGGCACAATTGCTGCCAAGATGGGGCTCACATAGGTCAGCATCTTCCTTATGGCCTGAAAATGCTGAAGTAGCTCAGTTCAGCTTTTGGGCAGAAAAGTCTGTCCAACTGCAGGAGAATTCATGCTGGATGTGTATTTCCCTTCTGCTGGTGAGTTAACTATCCCACTGTTTGGGACAAAGGAGAAGCTGTGCCAGGTGCTGAATGTACCTGCGGTTCAAACTGTTCTTGGGCTGAGCAGACAGGGAACACACACAAAAAAAAAAATCAATAAACAAAAACAAACCAGGAGAAAGGAAAGGTAATTCTTGTTTTTGCAGACACAAAAGGTCTGTAGTTTGTCTCTATGGCCAGAGAGAGCTGTGAAATCAACCCCACAGTCCTAAGGTGGAAAAATACCATTCTGGCTCCTGCTGCAGATGCTGTTCCCTGTCTCTGTTCCACTAGAGCACACGAGACTGACAACCTCTGTCTCTCTGCTGCAGGGAGGCAAGGCTGCACCTCCCTTCAGTCAGGGCCAGACTTAATGTCCCAAAGACAAAATCCATCTTCCAGTCTGGAGGGAAACAAGGCAGATGCCTTACCTGGGCCAGCCAGCCTGCATCCTGACAGGACCAAACATCCCTCTTTGGGGGAGGAAGGGATAGAGCAAGGTGAGAAGACAGTGAAATCCTTTCAGCTGAGACTTTGCCAAGGATGTTGCTAATTAGCAGAGAGAGGATGTACCGTGGCTGGTGAGAGACAGACACGTTCTGTGTTGTGAGACAGAGCCTTCAACCAGCTCTATCTGTGAGACACTGTGAACTCCCTGATTGTGTTTGTATTGCAGGAGCCATCCCAGCAACACCAGCTGAGCCCTTGATGCCCGCTGGGCTGCCCACAGCCTCGTATTAAATCCTTGATGGGATTCCAGACAGACAAAAAGTCTTGGTTGTAAATCTTATTTTCACTGTTCTAATACAACTAAACCTATTTTTGTATAGATACACAGAGTGGCTGTGGCTTCCAGGTCATAGAAAAAAACTGGCACTAGAGCAGCATCTGTATTTCCTAGGCTTGCTTGGATAGCTACAAGATAGGAGAGTATTTTATTTGTAGCTACCAGAGGAAACAGAGGAATTTGCAATCTTTACCAGCAGTGAGATGGTGGTCCAGAACTGTGTGTGTGTGTGTCTCACCATTTCCAGCTGAGACTACTAAATTGGGTCAGCTGGTGTCTGGTCTAACCCAAGTGTCTAACCACTGAGCTTAATCTGCAGGAGCCCAGTTTAAATTTGTGGGACTGTGTGTGGTTGTGCCTGACATGAGCACCTGTTCTAGCCACTCCGTATTCAAGGACAGCTGAAACATACATCCATTAGCTAAGAAGAGCCAACAAACTAACCATCAGACCCACAGCTTTCTTCTCTAGATTGTATTTCGATTCCCTGACAACATAAAAGAAATTATTCTTTATTCTGTGCCTCTGTGTACTTCCCACTGGGGCTAAGATGCCCTGAATTTCTCCTCAATACTTAACCACGTTTATGAAAGATCAAACCTGCCTTGTGGCTCTTTTAATTTGGCCTATTACCAAGACAAACTAACATTAACAGAATTGGAGCAAATCAGGAAATTTGCTGGGCAAAAGAAAGAATCTCTGCTGGACACATAGGCTCCTGACTAAACCTAGCACAAGAAGTTCAAGAGATGAGCTGAGACTGATAACAGCAGCAATCTGATCTCTACAGGAGTAGCGATTAAACGTATTTACCTGCACCCTAATGCAGCTGCCTAAGACAATCCCAAGGCGTGCTGGGCCAAAATGTTCTTTAAGAGCTTCTGTATGTACCGAGGAAGGCCTTAGTGTGATTGAGAGCTGGCACGGATATGAGGGACGTGAGGGGAGCGAGGCTGAGGCAAGCCCTGTTTGCACTGTGCAGACTTTTGGAAGGGTGGGCAAGGTTTGGTCTTCAGCCTGAGCAGATTCCTCACTTTTGCTAAGCTGACTGAGGTACTATCAGGCCTTTCCCTAAATAGATCATAAAAACCCGTGCAGGTTATTGTTATATGAACAAAGGGGGAAACAACAGAAGCAAAACAACAGCAGTGGCCTCCAAGTCTCTGCTGGGGAAAGAGGGACAGACAAACAGCCCAGCCTCAAGGCGCGTCCTGCCGGGCTGCAAGAAGGGACAGGACCGTTTAAAGGTCCTTGACGCGGGCACGGGTGCTGACTCTAAAACCATCCAGTTTGGATGCAAAGTACCTCCTGTAACTGCCTACGAGCTTTAGAGAACGAAATCCAATTTACCTGCCACAAAGAAGAGCTTGGGGAGGCCTCCCCAGGGCCGGTGGGTAAGGGAGGGCCGCCAGTTCCCACCCCCGAGCTGCTCCCCTGCCAGCCAGAGCGAAGGGGGAAGGGGCAGCTATGGCAGTAAGTGCAGGAACAATTCCCTGGAGAGCCACGGTGCGCTTTGCAGTTTGCCCACTAATTACTATTAAGCCCCGGTTCCTTTTTGTGTTCCAAGGGGCGTCTTCAATGTGGCACTGCTTCTTGGGCCTTTCATGCGGCTGGGCTAACCCCTGAATAGCGGCCTCCCCCCCACACACACACACACCCACCCACCCCTCGCTACCTCTCCCTTTTTCTTTCCCCCTTTTGCTTTTCTGATAGTATTTTCTGTCCATGTTGTGTAAGGCCCTAAATGAATCTTGACTGCCCCTACAGCCGACTGGAGCCGCACAAAAGCGGCCCATTCCAGCGGCCACAGCGCCATTGTGTGCCCTAACAATGCACTAATTGGCGGTGACAATTGTGCGGCTGGGGGAGAAGAGGGGGCCGTGTGTGTGTGTGTGTGTGAGGGGGGTGGAACACGGGACGTGAGTCCTTCCCAATCACTGAGGCGGGCCCGGAGGAGAAAAAAGAAAAGAAAAAAAAAGTGTGAGCAACGAGTAGCACGCTCAGGCAGCTTGGGACAGGCAAGGCCCGAGCCAGGCGTCGCAGTTTTTCACCTTCCACGTCCATGCAGGACGCGGTGCAGTGATGACATGGACATCACGGAGCTATTCATGGGGAAAAGGTCACGCACACGAAGCCAAGAAGATGCTGGTGCTGGAGCACTCTGCTCTGGGTACACATGGGAGACTGCTCACCTCTTTCTAAACTGAGCTTGACATATCGGTATTTTGCACCAGGACAGTGGGATCCTACAGCACTCTGTTGGGGTAGGTGCTGCTCCTTGTGGTGTAGGAACCTGTGGTGCTGTTGGGAGTAGGGGAATGAATCTGGGGCTGCATCTCCAACACCAGCGAAGGGATGAAAGGGACGACAGGTGCCATGGGACTGAAGGTGTTTATTGCCACTGTGACACCACCCAGGACCAGGAGGGACTAACTCAGTCTCACTCTGAAACATGGCAGGAATGAGCCCATGGACTTTGAAGGCTGTCCCAGGGTGAAGTTAGCCCTGGAGTTTGAAAGCTGATGTAGCTGACAAGTGAGAGACACATTTCGGCTCGATTCATTAGCTTTTAAGATAAAATATGGGGCAGGAAATGGTATGGACAATGCTTTTGAGAAAGAAGTATGGAAGGCTCATCCAGTTGCTTTGGCTAAAAATTAATTTGGACAGTTGACAGACATGGGGTCAGATGCTGAAGGGCTCAACACCCACCCATCTGTTTTCCAAACAGCTCCTATCAGCTTCCTCAGAGAACAGTGAAGACCAGCAGGTGTGGAACACTCCGATTCCTGACAGAGAAAACAAGGCAAACCAGGCTGGCAGCAATACTCAAGTTTATGAAGGGCTCTGAAATGTCTTCTTGACAGAGATGTTTCTCTTATTTGAAGCTGACTGAGCTGTGAGAAGCATTGTCCAAAGCAGGGTCAGGAAGCAGGTAATTCTCCTGCTCCTCTCAGGACGGCTGTGGGACTGTTGTGGAGGAGGAGACTTCTACTAGATGTTTTGATAAAGAAGAATTACCTCCTGCACCTGGCAAGAAGCAAGAAAACACCTTCCCATACAGTGGTATCTAAATAGGGAACATAGAAGCCATCTCTAGTGGAAAAGCAACACTTTTCTAGAAAGCCCCATGCATCAGCACAGCTTGGAGAAGCAATCTTGCAATAACCTCAGGAAGGGCAGACACAATAAGCAGGGAGGACAAACTGGAGCTACAAACCCACGGACAGGACAGGCAGGCACCGTGCCTGGATCTAAACTCCCTGGAGCTCTGACTGATTGGGACTGGCGTTTCAGTTTGGTCCACTACATATAAACACTAAATTGGGCCGAGAAGTCTGGTTCTGCAGCCAAAATGCTGAGGGGAAGCCTACTGTGAGCCCAGTGTGAGTAGCAGAGTTGCAACAGCCTAGAGCTGGAAGTGTGCAGAGTCCAGAGTACACTGTGTAGAAACCCTGGGACACTGGACTCTTGGCCTTTTCACCTTGTGGCCACCTGGAGCACAGTAGTTCTCTTACTGTAATCTCTCAGATTTTATGGGTCCTTGTCAGCATGTCTATGAAACACCAAAGGACATCCCTGCTGCCAGGAGGAACCCAAACCTCTCAGCTTATTGCAAGGTGGACTTATCAGCTGTGTTAGCTCCTAGAATTTGGTGGTAGCAATATCCTCCCCGAGACACAAAATCATGAGTTACCTGCTCTAAACACAGTAAATGTGCTTCTGCTTGCCCTCCCCTAGCAGGCCTCCACACAACTCCTGCTGACAACTATGGAAACATTCCCATGGATTACCACAGATGCAGGAGGAGGGCCTTATATAGTGAGACTTCTCTGCCTCCCCTTTGCCCTAAAGCCCTTCACAGAAGTACTTTATTGTTTTATGACAGTGCAGTTAACACTTGACATAAATCTCTAAGCACAGCTAACAATGTCGATACTGTGTAAACACCTACAGTAGAGACCTGTATTTTATTATGCTTTTGCCCTCTTTTACCTGTTATCACCCAGGGTTAACTCTGTGCTAGATGCACTGGTGTTTCACAAGGAATCTGCCAATTTTATCACTGCTACAGCTCCTGTCTTTAAATACTGAGAGCCCAGCTCCGGCTCTTTGACAAACTGCAGCTTTCACTGGGGCCAGCAGATTTTGGATCTGCTTAAAGGATCAGACACGCTGTCTGTTGAATCTGAAAGAAGAGTCCTTCAGAAATGCGGAGTCCAAGCCAGAACAGGACATTTTGCAATATGTACACAACAAATTACCCACCAGTCCCACACGCCATGGCGTGACGATGTCTGATGACGGGAAGGTGTTGGCATTTGTTTTCCACCCTAGCCTTGCTTTTGTGGGCATCTGCACCCCTGCCCTTCTCAGAAATCATTGCAGGGGAAGGTACAAACTGAGGGAGGGACACAGAATCACAGAATAAGCTTTGTTAGAAGGGACCCACTCCCTGACACCCAACATAAACCCCTCCCCTGACCCAACTTCGGGACAGTCCCTCGGGTGTTGTCCCTGGTCACCACAGAGATCAGTGCCTGCCCCTCCTTCCCCTCCCAGGGGAGTTGTGACTGCAGTGAGGTCTCCCCTCAGTCTCCTCCAGGACGGAGTGACCTCAGCCACTCCCATACAGCTTCCCCTCAAAGCCCTTCATCATCTTTTTTGCCCTCCTCTTGGATGCTCTCTAATATCCTAATGTCTTATTTATATTGTAAGTAAGTGTAAAGTGTAAAACTGCACACTCCTCGTGTTTTATTATTTTGTTGCTGCACTTCAGATTATTTGCCTGCAGTGTGAGTCAGAAATGGGATTAATTTATAATCTTATATAAATTTATAATCTTAAATGCTAGGAAAGCACTTTGGACTGAACTGCTCCGTGCATGCCGATTACATCTATTAATTGCTTACACTGATGCAGTAATTTGCACTTCCTTATTTTTTAACAGTACCTAACTCTGTTAATAATTCCTTCTTACTTACCCCTAAATGTATTACATTGTATCTATATGATAAACACCTGAGAATTTTCAAGTCAATGAAAGTTTGGTCCCTTAACACAAGCTCTCATCTGACTTGCCTTGCTTTCCAGATGAGCCTTACAACTTAATTTTTAATATCTATATGAATGCTAATGCATTGAACTAAATTATAGAAAACGGAAAGTCCCTTACTATAAACAATGGACTTACTTTTAAAAAGCACTTTTGCAGCTTCAATGCCAAGTTTTCTATTTGTCTATGCTTAAAAATGATGGAATTTACTCCTACTTGCCTCGGAGACTTCGGTTTTAATTGTAACACTTGATTATGTGAGATGCTTTTCACCACTTGCTTCTCATAGTGGTAATAATCAGGCCTCTAGATGGGTCCATTATTTTGGAGAGTATTTGTTAAACAAGAACTCTTTTAACAAGACAGCCCAGAGCTACGTACACACACTCCCAGAATATTTTCATCTGCCCTCAGCATGCTTTCACTGAAAAGGTATGGTAAGCTGGAGAGCTCAGTCCCTAAGGAAAGAAGGAAGGTGCTAGCTCCATTCTTTCAGAAAACCAGTCGACTTCACATATTAACCCAAACATTATTAATTTTGGTCTGACAGCTAGAAGGGTAGCTTTTTAAAAACTCATTATCCAGACGTTAAGAGAAGAGCTGGAGCTTAGATTGGCATGCTCTTCCCAGGGCTCCACAGACGCCGCGTGGATGCTCCTTCACACCATCTCTTCCAGGGTGGAGTGAGGAGGGGAGGTGGCAGTGAAAGGGGAAGGAGATGTCATAACCAAATTTGCTCACCTTGTAAAGCAAATAAGGAGGAAGAGAAGGTCTTGCACACGGTTTCCTTGTGCAGCTTGTGTGGTCCTGGTCAAACATTAACTCATTGCTTGTAGCCGATTTCATCACAGGGATGAAGTCCAAAGGTTCCTGCAGGAGAGAGGATGGACATTCCTGATGGACTTCTGGTCTTTCTAAGGAGGGGCAGGAGGATCATGAAGGAAGGAAATATTCTTCTCTTTGAAAGCTGCCAGAGCATAGGCCTGGGTGTGGAATGCTCTGGGGAGTCTCAGGCAGGGATTTTAGCCCTAGGAGCTCTACCACAGCTCTGTGCTGCAATCTTTAGTCATCAAATCCAGATTCAAGGAGCTGCAGGAGCTCCTTAGCTGCTGCGCTGCAAGAAACAACCAAGGAGAACAACAATCCTGCCTGCTTCTGCATCCACAGGTGTGAGAACCTTTATAACATGGGCAAAGTTCTGCCCTTCCCAGCCCCTCAGTGGTCCCCTCAGTCCCCTTCTGTACTTGGAATTCAAGGTCCTGGCCTTGGACCTTCTGGCAGAGGTCCACGTGGCAGCCACACAGTAAGCAGCTGCCTCCTGCAAGCTTCCCAGGAGCTCTGTATCCAAGAGCCACAGTAAGATCCCCTGGGAGCTTGTGGCAAGGGTCAGCACCATTAAAAATCTAGGAATTTGTGGCTTTCCAAAACCACAAGATTTTACTGGGAATCCAAACCCCCAGAGCCTGATGCAGACTGTACTTCCAGAGGCCCTCCTGGCTGAGATCTGGGAACAGTATCATATTTTCTTAGTTCCAGCAAAATTTAGCCAGCAGAGAAGCATTTTAAAGAGGACTATCACTCTTTCATAGCTCACCTTACCCATGGTACAGCACCCACCAGAAGGCAGATTAAAAAGGACAAGGAACATTTATTTTAGTGTTTATTGAGAGTTGCCTTTATACAGGAGGGACTGGTGCTCTGATGCAGTCACGAGTGAACCCAAATAAACCCTGCTCAAGTGTCAACAAGCAATTCAACTCAATGGATTTAAATTATAACATCATGACACATCAATAATAAATTAAGACTACTGCCCAGTAGTTGCAGATAATTCAAAAAAATCTTTGTCAAAAGTAAAAAAAAAAACAAACCAACACTGCAAACACAAGAACAATGAAACACACATAATAATAATAATACTGCAAATAAGTTAACATAGTAGCATACACACCTATGGTATTCCAAAAACTCAGGGGGCACTGCCAGCAATGCTAAAATTCACTGTAAGTGGTGAACAGAGCTGGTGCTCTGTCAGGAAGGAAAGCCCAGGCTGTCAGGGACCACATCAGCCACTGTGCTCTCTGCTCACACCTGGCTCTCCCTGGCTTTGAATTGCCTTGACTGAACTAAAGTTGATTTGGAAGCTGCCTTTATCACTGAATACCCGTGAAACACACCTTTTGCTCATTAATTTACTTTTGCTTACCTCAAGTCTAGCAGAGACTTGTATAAAGTAACTTGGTATCACAGGTATTAATTAAAAATCAGCCTTAAATCACAGTTTAGTTTAAGCAAAACCAACTTGGTAGGCAAGTGCAAAAGCAAAAACTGAAACAAATCCTTTTTTTCCACCAAAACAATGCTGTGTATTCAAGGATTTCTACTGGTTTAACATGTAGATTAGACAGGAATAAATAAATAATTAAGCCACTGACACTTGTGCACAAAGATAAAGTCTAATACACTTTTGGTCCTAGACTGCTGATATCTCTGATGCTGACCACAAGAGGCATCTCTGCAATTCGGATTAATGTCCACCCTAAGGAATCTGGGAGAAATTGTTATTTTGAGATACGACTCAAGCCATCATGGCCACACCAGGGTTTTCAAGTAAAGGACTTTGCACATTATTATCCAGCTTGTCTCCTCACTGTACTGCTAAAATGCAGTAACAGCACTGCCACTGTCAAATGGGATTCCTGCTACTGCTGTCAAATGTGGACTTTCAAAATCACAGCTAGTATGGACACGTGCCCCAGGCTGACACATGCCACATAATTCAGCAAATATTGCTCAAATTTCAACGGGTTAAGCCCTCTCTCTAAGGTAGGGCTGACCAAACCCCCACTGGGTCAGCCTTCTGGGAGCCAGACTGCATTAAAATGGAGCTTTGAGGAAACACCTTCACTCCCACAGCACTGGATCCAGCTGTGCAAGCAAGCTGGGAGCTCTGTATGGGAGTCCCTGGCCACGTTGTGTGGACTGGCCAGGGGTTCTGGGAGGAGCAAAACTGCATGTGACCCGACCCTGGTTTAATTCTCTGTACTTGACGTTATCATAGATGCACGGCTTCTGAAGGTCTTGCAAAACTGCATCTCAGGCTAAGCAGCCCAGCTTGTCTCAAAAATACACACAGTAAGAACCAAAACCTTCTCCACGATATTCTCTCTCATAATGCCCTCACAAAGCACAGACAGTAAACAAATTGTATGGTAACCATTCCTAGCAAGATGGAGACTGTCATGAGCAAGGGTTTTAAGCTCCAATGCCAAACACATTGCATCACGGCAGAGCATTTCTAAAAAAAGTACTTCTCAAAATTTAAGGCACCAAAATGAACAAAAGCGAGGAGTTCCCACACAGCTTGGTGTCTTCAGAGCTCACTTCATGAGGGCAGAACAAGAAAACTGATTTGCTCAGCTGCTCCTGCAAAAGAGCAGGCACGGCCACAGGAGAGTTTCACTTTAAGTCTACAAGTTAATAAAACAGCAGATGCAATCAGGAAATCCAAAACAGGAAGAGAGAAGCTAATATACAGTACTGTAAGGCACTCCTACTGGGAAGGGAAAATTGGAAGGCAAATTATGAAGGAGAGAATGATTGGACTCAACTGGTTCAAAAGCAGCACAATGAGCTATGAAGCTCAGAGTCTGGCTACAGACTCAGTACTGCGAGTAAGGACACGGACAGAGACAGTAGAGAGAGGAGACTGGCTTGCAACTGAGCAGCAGAAAAAAAAAAATTAGATTATGAAGATTATTCAATTAATTCCTTTTGCACAGATCAAGTCAGCTGCAATCCAGGCAGTGACCTTGGGAAGCCTAGGAAACTCGGTAGCTTCTGTTGCTACATGGAGAAAGCAAAATTCAACCGGGCAGGCTCCTCATTTCATTGTAAACAGACATGCTCTGCTCTTTTCAAAAATCTTTCATGACTTTATCATCAATCCATTATAATACACACACTATCCTAATAGTAAGAGAAGCCTTGACAAGAGGATACCCTGATGATTCACTCCTAAGAGAGCCATCAGAGCCTGTGCAATACTGCAAAAGTTCCTCATGGAAAAGTATCCTCCCTCACATCTGCCAATTCCTATCGATCTCAGCAGCGAGCTCACGTTGGTATGTGCCAGCCAGGGTATTTTGTCACATCACGAACCCATCATTTTCCACCACGTGAGACAGACAGAAAACAAGAAAAGCAATAGGAGGAGTCCTACACAAGAAACACGAATTTCTCTTTTTATGGACTGATAATACAAAAGGAACTGCAGTTTGCATCCCCTAGGTAGGCCCATCTTCCCATTAAAGGAAAGGTCGATGGTTAGGATGAAGAGGAAAAGAGACTTGAATAAGGTCTCAATAGTGTCCTAGATTAAGAGAATATCAGACTAACAACTGTAAGTACCTGTAGAGAGTGAAGCTATGGTCCGCTGCAGTTAAGATCCCATTTTTACACTGCGAACAAGTTCTGTACAAAGCAAAAACAGTAACTGCGTTACAGACCAATTCCTTCTCAGTCAGCTATGAAAGCATCTTCTCTTTGAAGAAGACAAACAGCATATTTTATTCTTGACTCACAATGAAATGGCATCGCTCAAATTCATTTCATGAGCGGGTAGGACAAGACTGAAGCACTAATACATCATTTCACCTGGGGCGGGGTGCGGGCAGAGCCGTGCAATCTGCAAAGCTCCCAGGAACTTGAGCAGCTGATGCTCCTCCAGAAGTCTGCAGAGCAGAGCCGTGTGCAGGCTGTGAGCTGCAGAACGGGCAGAGAGCAGCAGTGGGGACCAGCACGGAGCACTGTTGGTACAGCAGAGACAGCCACGCAAGGGTACAGCGCTCCCTGAAACCCAAACCACCTGCAGAAAATCGGCTGAGGGCAGGATTAAGCCTTTCATTAGGCTTACAAAAATTGGTGACACAATACTTGATCTTACCTATTCATAAGGAATAACTGGTTTTGAATAGGAGCTGGGCATCCCTGAGAGGACATCATCTTCCACATTACAGCCTGCTCCTAGAGCTACCCTGAAGCTGTTATCACTTTTCCAAAGCAGAAATGAATATCTGTCCATTTTAGGAACTAGCTGGTTTACATCAACACTGGATATCAAAGCAAATAGCATGATCTGTATTGTATCCTTTTACATAAAGCTCTGGGCACTGACAGAATACCATACCATGCTCTTGCACTATGTCATTGGTAATGGCAGTGGTTTCAGACCCAGGACTAATTTCAGCAGTTTTGCCAACATCATACTCTTTTTATCCTTTAAATCTGTTAGCAAAGAAACTGTTACTGTAATATCCGTACAAACCCCGAGCAACTCCAATGCTGTCTGTGTTGTTATTCCAGAATTCAATTCCAATATCTAACCACCCACATGACTGGTACTTTGGAGACAGGACATCTGTCAAAGTAACTAATATTTTGCAATGTCTGAACCTCGATTCCTTGACTCCACATGGTTTTTGAGAGTGCACTCAAGCAGCCTTTTCTATAAACTGAGCTGGACATGAACCAGCACTGTGAGGTGTCATAAATACCAGAGCATGATGATATGAAAAACACCACCATTTTTTTTTTCTTTAATGACCTAACATTGTGTCTACAGATAATTCAAAATAGTACCTGCCAGATGCTGACAGTTTCAGAGCTACTGGCTTTGCCACAGGAGTAATTGTAGTGATAGAGGCTGAAAAACATGGGAGCGTTCTGTTTATTCAGCCAGTACCAGTGCAGTTCCTGTTTGCCTGACTAATTCCACAATACTTCCCCAGTGTTTGCATTTCTGAACACACACGGAATTCTTTGCATGGGAATGGATTTGCAAGGAACATTATACCTTTAAGGGTGATAGCCAAAGGCAACTCATTTCCCATGAGGAACAGTGAGCTGAGACAGAGACACCATTGTGTATGGGGAGTATTAATTTTAGTGACAAAGGTGCATGATTCACCAGGTTTATTAAGTATGGGAATCCCTACAGCACTTTGCCAAGAACATGGAAAAACCCTCACTTCCTTCTAAAGAATCCCAATGAAAGAAGGATTTCTGGAAAAGAAAGGCACTGGTTGTCTAACATATACAGATATAAACATGCTTCTATATATATATAGTAGTTGCACTCCGATTTGAGAAAGCTACTTTTTCTTTGACTGGAGGCTAGAAAATGTAACCACTTATATTCCAGTACAAGGCAACTTATTGTAGCATTTTTACCTTTTAATGTAAGCATGATGTACCCTGTTCTTCATTTAAAATACCTCAGCAATTACTGAGATGCTTCAACAATCAAAACGGCTTTCTGCCTTGAATACAACAGTCTGTAGATTATATAGGAAGCAAAAATCAGTATTCCATATTTTCACAAACCTATGTGAGGAGAGGAAAAATACACATGCATTATTTTCCTGAAACCATATTTGCTTTCTGTATATACATGTGTGCATGTGTGTGTGTATATATATACGAATGCTTTCATAGGTATGTAATACACATATCACTGCAGGGTGTGGAAAAGAGTCAGGAATGTGAAATGAGAATCTAGCTGCTCATTGGAGGTGATCTCTCCATGAATTAAACATACTGCCAGTAATGACATGCACCTCCTCAGTTAAATCCATCATGTACTTCCCTTTACAAAATAATTCACTGTGTTTCATACTTCCCTGTGTTCCAGGTGTTTGGAGCAGATTCATACCTCGAGGAACTTCACTGTCCACCATGGAAGTCATTACAGAACTATAAATGCCTTGGAGCTCAAAGAGAATGCAGGACACAAGATGCATATGAGAAGGGCAAAGTAGTGTTTCGCAATTTTGGAGGTATATTTGCTAACTAAAATGGGCAAGACCACTTTTCCTGACTTATCAGTTTAACAGGCTCAGATTAGAAAAACATTTGAAGTGAATTTCATGAAATAAAAAGAAAACTAATGTGAAGACTTAAAATGCCCTAAAGTTTCAGACTGGAAGGAGGAGAACCAACATCATGTTACTACAGACAAGGACATAGCCTCCCATAAATCAAGAGTAACCAGCACAAATCCCAAAGGACTTCAGTGACAGAGCTTAAGTGATATTCCCAGCCTGAACAAAAAGAGTAGCAGGTCCCATGCTTCTCTGAATATGGAGCAGTTCACTGGAGTGGTTATAAATATATAAACATAACTGAGGGAATTATTCTGCGTCTCATGTTTGTAAGCACCCCGAATAAGGTTTAATGGGAGATCCTTTACTTTCCTTGGCAAGGAGATCTTTTACAATGTAAATGCACTAATCCTTTAAGACAGTTCTCTGAAAACGTGAGGAAATGGAACCATGTGTCCGTATCAGGAGGAGCCAGTGGATTTAAAATAATTCCTGCTCTACTGGGTTCTGTGAAACACCTCACCAGAACCTCTGCCAAGGCTACTAATAAATAAATAATACACATAAATAAGTAGATGATTCATCAATTCTAAATGAACCACATAAAAAATAATGCAGTCATGGCAGCAAATATTTTCTGCCTTGAGATAAAGTCTTCTCCAGAGGTGGAAAAGAAAGTTGGGTACTTCATTAGCTAAACCTAAAGCATTTCTCGTAAACCACATTTTGTGTGAGAGCTAATGGCTGGAATTCAATGCAGTTAAGCCACTGGTATTTCAAAGCCAAGGAGGCTTTATGGCCACTTTGGCAGCTCTTATTCACAGATGAAGAAGGTCAGGTAATATTTTTCAAAAAAAATTCTGCCTGTCTAAGCTGAGAACTTGCTTGAGCTGGCAGATGGGAGAGGGATTCTCTTCAGGCTGGCCACTGCCTTAAGGAACTCATGTGTTCTGATAGGACAATTCAAACATGTTGCAAGAGTCTTCGAAGTTCTCATCCATATTCAGTTGCCTCCAGAAGGATTTCTGCTTCTTCTGCAATTCTTTACGCACACACCTGGGGCATGGCACAGCCTTCACTTTGCACTCAGAGTGGAAGACAGCACCACAGCTTTCACACCTGCAAACACAAATTAGTGTCAAAATGGAATCACAAAACAGGACCAGAGCATGCAACAAGGCTTCACGTGGGCTGTAGGCAGTATTCCTTGACACATTCTGGGAGCCTTACGCTTCATTACAGTGGTGTTGTGAAAGACACTGGTATGGACACACCTCTGCTGGTGTGAAGTTACTCAGGAGCACCAAAATGAACTGACTTGCATTCATTTTGCAGTTGCTGAGAGTCTGTCCCAGCACTTCACGAACAAGTTTTTAGAAGGATTAACACTTATCTTCTTAGTAACCAGTATTCAGGTATATCACTGAAAAGACATTAACTTTGTTTTATGAAAGACAAGTTTCGTTTTGTTTGCAAATGAGGACTGACTATATTATTTTCCAATAAAGTATAGTTCAGCATTTGCAGAAGCAGAGTCTGTGATTTGCAACAGCCAAGATAGGACATGTTTCTCATTGAAGCTCCAGTGGAAAGAGTAAAGAACAGTCCACTCCAACAGCAGGAGAAGTTGTCATTTCAAAAGTAAGTGATATTGTCTGCCCTGTGTCCCATGGAAGACTAGTCTAGATGAACACAACTGATCTCTGTTGATCAATACACTGAGCTATGCCTCTGGCATTCAAAACTCTGTTATTCTGTCCTCAAATGCGACATGAAGACTTCAAACCAATCAACTGCACGAACAAGATGACTGGTTTACTTTTGGGGCATTGTGAGGGGAATGAACTTAATGTCACAGCAGATCAAGCCCCAGCTGCAGATGGATGCCAAGCAATGAAACATCTGGAGATCATGAGAGAGCTACCACTGAACGGTTGGACACTCTCAATGCCAAGTAACCATCTGTAGTGATGAGTTGTCACTACAGCTTTGTGGCCAAAGGAAAAAGTAAAAGGAGGACTGTCAGAGGTTAAAAGTCTTAGATTTCAGTTGGATAATCAAATAACAAAAGCAGCAAAACGTGGAACTGTAGAGTAATCCTGAAATACAAACAACGGGTGTTTGTCACTCCTGATGATTCTGTAGGACTCCTTGAAACTCCTTGCACTTTTCTTTCCCTTCTTGTAGCTATTGTAGTCAAATGACTATATCAGAATCCAAGTGCCCATTGTTATAACTTTAGTGGGGTATTTTGTTGGTTTGGTTTGAACCTATTTTTCCTAGAAATAAGGTTCTTGTCTTCAAGACTGTGAAGAAAAATTGAAAACAGGAAGAAAGAAACCCCCAAAAAGTGAGAAGCCATAAGGCATGTGAGAGAAGTCCATAAGCTAACACTACCTGTTAGCTGTATCAGCTGCAACTCACCTGTAACTTTCTTAAAAACTCTTCCTGGTCTGGCTGCACTTGAAGTTTTATGCATGGGTCGAGTCATGGTCTAAATTTTAATAACTGCAGAGCTTTGAGAAGGCTGTGCAGAGATTTAAGGAGGCACACTTCTAACTAGCATAAACTGATAAAACTCAAGTATGAGTAAGAAAAGGCAGGTGAACAAGGCTAAGTATAGAGCAGTATATGCCTTCCATGCTCTCTTGCAATAAAACTTGACTGTTAGATTTCTCAGTCCCTCTACAATCTTAAATCTGGTTTTGAATCAAGAAACCAGCTCACACAGAGATATTTACAATTTCTGTGCTCAGAGAGTGTGTTATTGCCCTTATCCACTGAAGCACATGCACACATGCTTAGGACTCATATCCTACTGATTTCTTTGGGATTACTGATCTGCCTTCCATTAATTGTGCTTTGCTGGGTTGGGATCTCCACAAACAGACACACTAATGGGCACAGAAGACACAGAAGACAGCAGTGTCTTTAAAACTTTTACTCCTCCTGAACTGACACTAATGGTGATTTTATCAAGCTAATTCTCCCTTGTTAGTCAGCAGTTTACCCGTGCCCTGGAAGTTGCTAGAGGGTAATGATTGATGAGAAGTGTAATTTTGTGCTCTCACATCGCCACTCCCTACGCTAGGCCAATATTTCTCTGCAGCATGAGTGGAAGTGACAAAACCTATGAGAAATTGCTGCTGAAATGGATTGAGCGGGATGAGAGGGGAGCCAGCACACCTGTTCTCTCAAGTCAAAGGCCATCAGCAGAGCAAACAGAGACTGATGGTGTTCAAATTAATACAAATTCATTTTTCAGAAATAAGGTCAGTGGAAAAGATGAACAAACCTTTTTTTTCCCCCATCGCTCAGAATCAAAACAGAGAGAAAAACCGTCTGAAGCGTTATTCATTAGAGCTGGAGCAGTGGCTGAAGCTCTGCCCAGGACCCCACATGGTCAGGCACTAAGCAGAGGCAGAGCAAAGAGCCAGCCCTGATCTCACAGTCACTGCACTGGCACCCACTGCCACCACGGTTGGTCCATTCTGGGGCTCCACCCCGACTGCTGCTCTGATGACCGATTTTCTGCCTTCTCTTGTGAAGGTAGAGCCCAGCCAAGGGGTGCAGAAGACAACAAAGCAGCAGCAGGAGGAAGGGTGCTCTGAGTTGGAGAACAAATCCGCCTGTAGCTCTGCACAGGAACAGGTAGAGAGGACACCCCTATCAGCCTTCGCTGGGTGCTTGTGTCCCCCTCACTGACAAAGAAAGGGCAGGGGGGCAATGCTCACCTTGCTTCGTGCAACTGGCAAGTTACTCCTCTTAAAGTGGTGCAGCTAGACCTACACAGCTTTGCTTTTCCTCATATCAAATACAGTCAGGCTTAGCCGGCCCTGGAATTCCAGCTGGTTGACCATTTCTAACCTCACTGCGAGAGACTCCCCGGTGATACCAAAAACTCCACCAACTTCATATTCCTTTCTAGAATATTACTAACAGATTGCTTCCCAGTTAATTCTGAGATCTAATTTTTATCTCCACATGTGAATTCCATTAGGACTTTTTGTTGTTTTCAAGCTTCAGTGTATCAAAACTGTTTTATTTCTCTGGAGAAATAAAATATATTTGTAGGCTATAAAAGGCTCACTTAATAGTTCACTACACTTACTTATCTTTCCCTTAACCCTTGTTGTTGTCATAAGTAATACACAGTTCAGGTGCTATTTCTGAATCCTGACTTATTCTTTGTCTAGAGGCCAAAAAGTCCCTCCATCCTTTGTGAGAATGCTATTCACCACTGATAATAAGCTGATGAGCCCGTAGCCGTTCAGGCCTTTCATGTTTCCTTCTTTAATGAATGATATTGTGACACTGCGCATTAATAGCATCTTGCTATTTTTCACACAGTATTTGAAGACTTAGTGAACATTGTGTGTTGTTTTCACACAGACTTGCAGTCTTCTAAGAAGGCAGCTGAAATAGCTTCCTCTCTGTTTTGGTGTTTTCTGGGGTTTTTTTTTTCCCCTCTTTCCTGACCTAACTCGATTTCTGTGGTGACTTTAGGGGGTATTTTATGTTTTAAGGATGTTTTACTTGTATGGAGTAAAAAAAAAAATGCAGAGAATGACTGACTCCTCTAAATAATTTCTATTGCGCTGGAAAGTGTNCTGACCTAACTCGATTTCTGTGGTGACTTTAGGGGGTATTTTATGTTTTAAGGATGTTTTACTTGTATGGAGTAAAAAAAAAAATGCAGAGAATTACTCCTCTAAATAATTTCTATTGCACTGGAAAGTGTAAGAGAAAGGGCAAAGCTCTCCACAGCCAGAGAGGCATTATAATGCTCTTCTTATTATTATCATTACTAGTTACAAAAGAAAAGCCTTTCTACATTAAAAGCATATAATCATTCCTTGTATGCTGAGGAAATGCTGATGTTAGTATCTCCCATTACGTCTGGGCATATCAATACTTAATTAATTGTAACTTCTGGCATGTTCTTTTCATGCTTTCCATCTATCTTTCCCAGGATTATAGATCAAGTAATTCTAGATGCTGCACAACCAATTGATTATGTTCATATTTCTCCCTGTACTTCACCACCATTAAGTGCCCCTGAGGAGAATCAGGTGCCTGAAGTGGAGGGTACAACACAAAGAGGCCTCAAAGACCTTTCACCTTAAACAGACAAATATATATATATATATCACCATTCCCACCTCACAACAGGAAGCAAGAGGTGAACTGGCTTGCTCAAGGTCAGCAAGGGGCTCCTAGCACAGCTGAGAAGGGCAAAGAGCTCCCTGTCCCACTGCAGTGCCATACTCACCCACCACCCTTTCTTTCAAAATTTTTTTAATATTAGCTTTCATTTTCTTATTAAAAAAACTCACTTCCTTTGTGCCAGACCTTGCACACATTTGGTCAAGTGAGTAATCCCTTGGAAAGAAATTTCAACAAGGATTTGATTTAGGGGTGAACCCTCCACTGACTAAACTCTTCAGTTTCTTCCTTCCTGCCATGCAGAGCAAAACCAGGATTAAATTGGGTTATTCATTATGTTTTCCTTAGATGATGCTAAACATTCACCAAGCATCCAAAACACTAAACCACAGGTAACTTGGCTACAAAAAAAACCAAAAAAAAACCAACCCAAAGAGCAAACCACACGCTGAAGTAAGCCTTGCCTGGGGCTTCCAGCATGATCACCACCCCACACTATGCACATGTGCCTGTCTGCAAGCATTTCTGAACTGCTCAGCTGTGAATATCACACACAGGCCCTTCAAACTCCCAGCCTTTAGCAGCACACAAAGAAAAGGAAAAAGGACTAGCCTGTGTTCACTTACAGCACAAAAAAAGCCCCAAAGGCAATCAATGCCTGACACACACGTGCAGCAATATTATTCCAGTTGCTTAGGAACCAGTGCAAGTAGCCTGCCTAGTGAGGGATGCCCACATAGTAAATGAATGGAAGAAAGTTGGCACTAATATGACATTGATTGAACATTCTAGTTAAAAACCACTGTGACATGAGGCAAACAAAACCAACCTCTAAAGCTAATTAAGCTGCAAAAGACAATACTTTATGAAAAAGCTGGTATACTTTATTGGTTTTTGTTTACCTTTTCCAGATAACATTACTGTGCTACCTTGCACAAACAAAAATAAAACAACCTGGGCCAGAAGATTTTGATCAGTTTTGACAGATTCAGGTGAAATTAAATTACCAAGAGATCTTCACATCCACCTAGGTGCCTACATTTCCTCAAAGAAGTGCTGAGCAGATCACTTCAGAGTGCTTTGAACTAACTATCAGCATCTGATAGGCTAAGCTCTTTCAAAAATTAGGTACTAAACCACTGGCACTACTCAGTTGAGCCAGGCCTGGGCAAAAGCTTTCTAGTATAAGACAAACCAATCAGAGCAAGAGGGAAAACGATGTATTTTGAGTGGTGCCTTTGACCAAGGTATTTCCTGCAAACGCTGTGTACTCCACATTTCAGTCTCTCCACCTAACACCTGTCCTTAACATTCTCCCAAACGCCCCGAGTTGCATTTGTCCAGTGACACAGCATCCATAACGCAGTAAGCTGTAACTCTGCAAAGACTTTGGCATGCACAGCCCCAGAGCCTTTAGTAAGACTTGTCACTATGTGCAAAGCACATTCACAGGTCTTATCAGGATGGTGGCCAAAGATTATGGAGGCATCCGAGCTGGTTGATATAGTCAAGCCTGTTCCGTGGCACATCTATTTTAAACTTGGGCCTTCTGGTTTGTATCTTAAAAGGTCTACATGTCTTAACTGATCAGCAGAACAAATTAACTTAGCGAAGTGAAAACAGTTTAACCTTGATAAATGAATATGAACACAAAAGAGCAACTCTCCGTGGTTCACATACATCCACAGGCAGCACATAAAAGGAAAGGAATGGACTAAATTGTTCTTAACAAGCAAGTAACTTTACCAGCAAAACACAACGAATTTAACTGCCTGTGGAAGTAATCACTACACTGATGACAGGTAAGACCAAACCTTTATTAACTGGATAACATAAAATAATCTTAATCATAACCACGATTGCTTAATTATCTGATGGGACAGAAAATACGTGATAATGAATTCTACTCTCATGCCAAAGGTAATTTTCTCAGTATTCCTTAAGATTTTAAAACTGTGAAAAAATTGTTCTGAGTTATAAGGCAAATACAGCCTCTACTATAGACAACAGTGCCACTACACAGACTTCACTTCTGTTGTGTGGTTGTTGGTCTTTTTTTAGTTTTAGGAGAAAGAAACAAAACTTTTTCCCCACATTAGTGAAGAACAAGCAAAATCAAGGCAACTTGAGGGGAAGTGCCTGCTTGCTAATAGGCAAGGATAGCTCTAAGAAGCCAATTTAGAGCCAAGGACATTTAAAGTCATTTCATAACACCTGTAAATATAAAATAAGTGATATACTATGATAATTTTATGTTTACTCACTGAATATAAGCTTGGGACCAATTTAGTCCAAGAAATAAAAGAGGAGGTAGATGCTCAGTTTGTTTACGTTGCCAGAACTCCAGCAAAAGCAGAGCTCTGAGAGTTTACATTAGCTGAAAATTTGGTCCATTAAATGTGCAATTAATTCAAGAGGCTTTAAATAGTTCTCATGATTTAAAGGCCTTTAAAACAAAGGTGAAACTGTGAAATTTTGAAAGAACCCTGATTAAGTATGATATAAATATGGGTAAGACTGAAAAGAAGGAAATAAGGGACATAAGAATCAAACTGACTGGAAGAGGCATCAAAAGGATGGGACAATTTTTAAGAAATTGTTTCGCTACCGAATCACAGCTTTCATTAAGATCTGTGCAGAGTGGCCACCTCCCAAGAAAAGCCAGAGAAAGGATGTATCATTAGAAAGCTTATGACTTTGTGAGCCCACCCTTACATTCAAGGCAGCAAACTGTTGTGCTGTATTGTTGAGGAGGATGTAAAGAGCCTGCCAAGCACAGCCCACAGACCCGCTAATTAAGTGAACTGATTGTGTTTGTTTTGGAACCGTTTGCCAACAAAGGAATGTGTCACACTGATTAGTGGGAGAAGGGTATGTAATATATGTGTATTCAAACCCCGAGGAGTGCATAACCCAGGTATTCACTCTGTTTGCCCAAGGACTGACAAAAATTATTCTCAAGCAAATAACCAGGCCAAAGAGAAACTCCAGTCCTCAAGAGGGGCCCTCTTTTCCTCTCAGCTGTATCTATCTAAAGAATACCCATCCTTCATAAATTCCTGCTGAACGCTGTGCCAGAAACTGCTGAGAATATTTCGGAGAGAAACAATCTCTTCACCTCTAAGCTGACCTAAGAGAACCATGAGGATGACAAGTTAACAGCCAGCTGAGAATCACCTTGGAATTATAATGGCCACTCTGACTTCTGTCACTCTGCTCTCCAAAGAGCAGGAAAGGTCAAGGAGGTAGCCAAAAACCAAAATGCCAGCTCAACACAGACATACACATATACATACACACACACAAAAGCAGGCTTCGCTTTTCAAACATGCAGCAAAGGCCTGAAGTCTGCAAAACATGCCATGCACTCACTTTTGAATATTTCTAACCTAACAGCCCAGTTTGCTGGTAGAGTTAATAGCTCAAAAGTGAACAAACATTCAAATGCAAAAAGAGAAGCATGGTCTTCAGAGTTCAGCAGCTCTTTCCTCCTCAACTCACCAACCTCAGCTGGGATACCTGGCAGTCCAGGTACAAAATACAAATACTATGCTGTACATAGCAATTCCAGAAAACCAGGATGGAAAATAGGCAGTTGTAGTCAATCATCCCTGTACACTGTGGACTCAGAATGGTACAACTGCATCACAAATCTGAGCTCTTTACTCAGAGCTCTGTATGACAACTGACAAGGAAAGCTGAACACACCATGAGAATTTTCAGGTATAATTGCAAGTCTTCACATGGAGCTTTTAGGACTTGCCATTCCATTTGCCACAGGTTAGTCTGTACATCTCCCTATTTCTAACTAGCCTACTCACCTTACACTTGTCTTTGCAAACACAAAATGCCTCCCCCTGGCCTTCTCCCTCACTGTTTAGGAGCTGATGGAGCTGCACAGTAAAGCATACAACTCCTCTGCTGGTGTAACTTTCCCCCAGAGCAAAAATATGGACCTGAAATAATCTGGTTAGTTCCACGTAGGTTCCTGGGTAGTAATGAGTTGAGAAAACTAACCAGGAAGGGAAACAGAAAATGCTGGGGATAAAACAAGGTTTAGTTATAAGGAATACAAAAGGAGTAAGCAGAACAATGAAATAAGAAAGAGAAGTATGGGAGAACCTTTCATGCTGATTGTGCTTTAATTAAAACAAGTAACAAAGACCGCTCTCTTTGGCATGACATCAACCATAACTTCACATCTGTGAAACATGAACACGAGTCCTTTCTGGCTTCTAACTCGCATAAATGCAGGAGCTAGAGCAGCTTCTGTTGGCTTGAACTGCTGACATATTCTGTTTGATTCCAGAGGGTTTTGAACTCTGTAATTGCAAGGTATGTCAGATCTCAGCTGAAGGACAAGGAAACAATATACACCCAGTAATGTTTTTGTGACCAAAAATCCCCCAGACAAAACAAATTTTAATGTAAACTCGTCCCAAATCTTCCTTCCATTCTCATTAATCTTTTGGGAATAGCTTCAATTGCCTTTTATGCAGTCTCAACAGACATGTTATATTTTATGCCATCTTAGCCTTTCTTTTTAATTCTGCCTATCTCACCATGCATCCTTTCTTAAAAATTGTCTATAGAACTCAACCCCAAGCCTTGTTTAGCTTTTATCCCCTGCTTGGTCAACAACATTTTTTAGAATAAGATTCTGGAAAAACAATGTGCAAACAACCTTTGAAACTCAGATCAGACTGAAAATCCCTTAAGAGAGGCCTTGGTTACTTGTAATTTAACATCTTTGTGCATGCAAGGGAACCAGATTCTTAACAAACTCTTTTAATAGGTTGGTCCTAATTGTTTCCAAAGGTGGATCCTTGATATTTTCCCCTTTCAAATGAACATTTTGGAGAACAAATTACAATGACTGTATTTGAAACAGCCAAAAAAAGCATTTATCTGTGGATGAGCGCTCTGTTGTCAGATATACTGTCTTTCTGCTAAGGGTGAAAAAAATGTATCTCCTTTTATCCAAAATCCAAGACACTGCTGAAAAAGAATAGTAATACTGCTGTGTTGCCAAGTCTGCTTTGGTTTCCTGCATTTTGCTTCTAGGTCTTCCATGTGACTCCTGTCCCTGACCTGGCATCCAGTGCTCCACATGATGAGGAATAAATGGTTTCTTTGCTTAGTTTAGGACTCACACACCCTTATACTTACTTTGTTGCCACCTCAGAATAGCAATATCATTAAAAAAAAGAAAATCTTGCCTACACAGGCACAGAGGAATAAGCAGACAAAGAGCAGAGAACTAGCCATAACATTTCATGGGGAAGACTTCAGGATGGATGGTTATTGTTTTATAATGGATGATCCCTGTACATGATGGGTCCAGCAATACCAGTGACCAGAAAAATATCTGAGATCACTCCAGAAAAATCATTTGGCTTTTCAGGACGCTTTGCAAACTCAGAAGAGCTTTGGATAAATCACGCTGTGTGATGATACTGAGGGGTCTTCCCTTTTTGAAGAGCAATTCTGAGATTTACAGAGCTTTGGGAAGTAGCACTTTTAATTTGTTTCCATGTATGCTCATGGTGGCCTCCCTGGAGCAGTGATCTACTGTAGCTGCCCAAAAATCTGCATTAGTGGAATCTAGTCGCTAATTATTTAAATAAAAGGTCATGAGGCTGAGAGTTCTCAAGGCTTTAACACTCAGATCAAATGTATGACTGACATTACCACATTGGAGTACCTGCTTGTAGAAATGTCCTCAAAGGGGTAAAGGATTTCTCCATTGTTGCAAATCTCACAGATGAAACCCTTTTGGCTACAAAGGCTGCAGCTGTACACATGAGAGGTGGCAAATTTAATCACCTTCCCCAAGAAAGGAGCCAGCTTTCCTTCAATAACCTGGAATGAGAAGACAATATTGAATGAAACCCCCCCAGAAATAACCAGGATGCCCTGAAGGACTGAGACAATATTTATTACTACAGAAATGCATCTGCATGCTGTTGGTTAAAACAACAGGAAAGTTAGTTCCCAACAATTATAGCTCCATGAAAACACAAGTGATAATAGCAGTCAATGAAGCAGCAACGATCTGAACATGAAAACTAACTTAGCATCTCTCTGTAAGTCTCTACGTGGCAGTAACAAAATATTAGCAGTAGTTTTAGGTACAAAAAGGCATTCATACAATAAGGCATGAAGAAGTAAATAGGAAATGAGTTTAGAGCTTCCACATTATCTCTGACAGCTATGAATACTGCCTTACAATTTTCACATCTTACTTTTTATGCTCATATCACAATCTTGGTTTTGTTTCTTTTCCTTCAAAGTACAAGTTTTTTGCATGTATTTTGTGAACAGAGTCCACTGAAAACCTTTCAAATATAATGTTCTGCTCCTTGCCAAAATGAGTAACTTCTTAGGTAAAGTCTTGAAGAGGAACGTGGGGTTTTTTTTCCTTTTAGTGTCCACTTCTCACATCAAAAAGTCCCAGAGAATCCTGCTAGACCATTAGAAGTGATTAGCATTCCTCATCTTGGTGTGGAAAAAAATGACCAAGCCATACACCTTAAACTGCTAATCACAACACTCATCTCA
This sequence comes from Regulus satrapa, assembly GCA_013396955.1. Taxonomy (NCBI): domain Eukaryota; kingdom Metazoa; phylum Chordata; class Aves; order Passeriformes; family Regulidae; genus Regulus; species Regulus satrapa. The sequence continues at coordinate 125,379 of VWZN01018486.1, forward strand.
ATCTGTGACTTGGACACAATGCCTCAATAAGGGGTGCTATTCAGGCAAAATACTTTCCTTTCAGATCAAACTTCTAGAGACTTTAAGGAATTCTGCTGCTGTAGGGAAGAATGAAGATGGAACAAGGCCCTAAGTGTATATTCTTCTCTCCTGGGCTTCCTGTGGACTGAATGGCAGCTTGCCAGATTAGTGATAGAAACGTGTCATGGGATTTGACAGCAACCTCCTGTAAAAAGGAAAAAGAATGCAGTAATTGCTCACTGAAGACTTGCATGGGGCTGTGCCCTGAAACCCAAAAGTGGGGAGTTTTACATTTAAATGAATGTCAGACTCAGTTCAGGCATCCCTTCCCTAAATACGGTAACGCACCACTTGTAACTTGGGTTCAGTGTAAATAAATCTAGAGAAAGCAGAGATATCAAGGCAAAGAAGAACAACAGAGAGTTTGGAAGGAAATGCCAGGTAGTAAGGAAATAAACTTGTGTTCCAGGGCGACTTCCTGCCCACTAACCAAGACAGCCACTATTAACAAGTCCAGCTAGAAAAGGAGGTGCACGGGGAGTGCTGGTGTTGATGGCAGCGATTGGCACGGGCTGAAATGGGCCCTTTCTTTGCCTTCAGCTCCAGCCTGCTAACAACACCTGCAACAACAGGAAGCAGCAATGTTATTGCTACTGCTGCAGATAGGACATCTGCCCATGTCAGAGGAAAAATATGACGTTCCTATTGCATCCTGGTATAGGAAGATCCCCTTCAACTGCAATATAAACAGTGCAGAGGAGCTGCTGCATGAAATACGAAGATGAAGCCATAGTTCAAGGTAGTGATACTGCTAACTTTCTAACAGATGGCCAGAAGCTAATTTAGCTCCCCTAGGCTAGGGTTCGTTTTTCATTTTGAGGGAAGGAATATTTTGCTCGCAGACTCCTCAGTTACAGAGGGGAGACATGGAAGTTGACAATATTCAATAAACAGAAAGAAAGAAATAGTGAAGCCACCCAGCTAGTGACAAGGCTATGGTCACCCCCTCCAAAAACCCACTTAGGCACTAATCGATGAAATATACATACAAAAATAATAAATAAACCACAATGCGTATGAGTTTTCCAGAGAATTTTCATGCTATGGCCATCACCTCAGGCCACAAGTGTTCAGCTTAAAATGCCATGCTAAAGACACGCTGCAAACAAACTCTAAATCTGAACTAATGTCACTGTCAGCAAGGATTAAAAAGCTAAATCTCTGAATTTACATTATATAAAATATGCATTTTACACAATGCAATAAACACAATTATCATAATCCATTACCTCCCTAAGCAGTGGGGCTGAATTTAAGGAATTTAAGGAATTCAATGCAAGGAATAAAAGCTTTCCTTGTGCTGAAGAGTTCACAACCTAAGCAAGACACCAGTCGAGTGGGCAGCTGCCCTGAGGAGATGGTGTTATTAGTCCCTTTTTTTTTATTTATTTGTGGGGCTTGTTGTAGCACTGTAGTGGGTGGGCTTTACTCTGGCCACTGCACATACACGAGGAAGATGATATCTTCAAAGAGCCACGCATGCCAATTTTGCAATGTGAATTACAGGCCATTTTACTGTATTATAGAAGGAAGACAAAATGCAGCATCAAATCGATGTTATCACTAGTTTTAGCATCTGTAGATTTTGTGTTATTTTGTTTCATCAGAGACCTCAAGGCTGTACACAAGATGATCTTTCCTTGCAGCCCTCTCTCATTCTTGTTTGTAGCTAATAAGAATAAAATCCTCATTTTCATTTTATGCTTTGCTGTCTACTCACTGTTTTGTGGTAACAGTTTCACAGTGAGGGTTTTATGGCTTGGGAAAAGGAGGACAGAACATGTCATCAAAGGTTTTAAAACTTCTCCTGTAACTGCCAGAGGTGGTCAGTTTAGACATCCCAGAACCTCGATAGAAGAGTCCCAGGATCTTTTCCCAGTTGTTGCCAGAATCTGATTTTGAGTTTCAAGGAAACGCAAGTGATTAAAGAACAGAAGTGTGATAGTTAAATCATTAATCAGATATCAGGGAAATTATGGGAGGAAAAGAAAGAACTCAAGAGGCTGTCTTGGCAGAGCCACCAATATTTATATCACTCTTTACAGCTGTATCTGTTCCTAAAGCCTTCCAGTGATGAGGACTTCACAGGCCCCATGCAGTCTAATCCAGCACACGTCTGTTCTCACTGCTGGAGTCACTCCTAAGCTTTGACCTGACCCTTTCCTAAGAACATTTCAGTTTACAAAATAAGTTTACAAAACAGAGAAACTGTGAAATCACACACTACATAAGCTGCAGAAAAGTGCATCACATTTCAGAAGTGTGGCAATTTAGCACAAAACTAAGTTAAGAGTATGCCAAAAGAACAGAAATCAAAATTTTTACCCTTATCTCTTTAATATAGAGGATGTCTCAGCATACACCTGGCAAAGGCTTAAAAATATATGCCTGTGTTTTAAAAAGAAAAGAGCATCAAGCTTAAATGAAAATTTTGCTGAGTTCAGATTCTCTTCTACTTACAACACACATAAAGCACTAGGTCTGTTTCAAATCCAAATTCTTTGTACAGCAAGCAATTGTTTAATTAGTCAAAACTATGAGTGAGAGATGATTGATGAGGCATCACAGTCAGCTATTGACAGAGGGTACAATGCAGCTTCTTCTTCCTTAACTGGTCAAAGAATCCATCCCAACATCATTTTGGACACAGAGCCACGCTTATCACTGCTGGACCCGGAATACTTGGGGTACACTACTTGGTGACAACGGGAGGAAAACAGTTGTTTCCAGAGACCCAAAGCAAGCTGCGTTTCTGAATAGCCCCAGTGTTCAGATCAGAATCACTGTTAATCTCTGCATCAGGAAAAACATTTCTCTAAGCTTCCGCAAGACAGAAAGCCGTGGCTTTGCACACTGTGTGTGTGTCACATTGTGAACTGTATAAAAATACACACCCACATGTACATACATAAAAACCAGGCCCTGCCCTCAAAGCACTTACAATTCAAACCAGCAAAGCAAACACTGCTTTTTACAGCAACTGCCACCTATCTCCCACCTGAAAGGGGACAAGCTGTGTTTTTGGAGGAACCTCCCATCCAGGTTCCCTGCCCATACTGCAAAGCATCTCTCTGGCCAGAGTTTGGCTGCGGGTGCCAGGGCTGCCAGGAAGAGATGGGAAACAGGAGAAGCAGCAGGAGCAGCCACCTGCCCCTCTGCCCAGCCTCCTGAACCCAGCTTGGGAAAGCTCAAGCTGTGCTGAAGAGCAAGAGGGGAAGGCAGATATTTGTCTGCAGCAGTGGGAGAAACAAAAGGGGTACAAGTATCTGAAAGGGTGGTGGCACAATTGTTTCAGATGATTTCCGAAACAGGCTTCTCGTTAAAATTTTTTATGAATAAAAGTAAATCAAACTTTCTTCTTGGTATATTTTTGTGTTCAGTTGGGGAGCAGTATCATTCTGAAGAAACAATTGCTCAGAATAAGTGAGGTGAGGGCAAAATACAGGGACTGCCAAACACCAGCAGACAATGTTAGCAAAGGCTGCGAGAGTCTTGTGCAGTGGGAAGGCGGGACACGTGCACTGGGGGATGTTCCCTGATTCACCAGGAAGACAGAAGATAAAAGGCAGCAGTGGCTATGGTACAAGTCGAAGTCCCTTTAGAAACATCACATAAATATGATTATGAGGGCAATGTGTGATCACTCAAAGTTGAACTATCTGTCAGGAGGGCTGCTCGCGCCCAGAGGTTTCCTGATCTTTCTATTCAAAGACTGGAAGTTACTAAACCCTTGCTGTATCAAGGTGATGTTTTCACAAACAAACGGGCAAGCCAGCTGTCCCCAGAGCAGGAGAACTGCAAAGGCCACAGACCAGAGCATCCACCAAGCCAGAGAAATCCCACTATGTGCACAACAGGGCTCTTGCTCACAGACGACTTTCAGAAGCAGCACGTGAGCAGTGTCCCCGTGTCTGACCCTCACCAAGCGTTTCTGAGCCCCCAGCCCTGCCCTGCACTGCAGGAGAGGCAGTCCCCTCACCTCTGAGACACGCTGAGCCCCAGCTCAGCCTGCTGCCATGCCTCAGCCCGGCTCCCTGGGCCCAGCACAGGGCTGGCACAAATCCACCTGTGAAGGGCCCAGAGCCAGCTGTGCCTCTGTGCAGCACAAGCCCCCAGCCCCCTTTACACACAGAACACAAAGTCAAGTCACTTTTTGTCTTCCCTGTTCAGTCAACAAAAACTCCTTGCATGAGAACCTACTTACCAGCATGAAGGAGGGTTGCACAAACCAGTCCCATGGGAGAGCAGTGCAGTGAACGTGGTGTTGCAATATATGCTTTCATATTTAAAACCAAACTAGAAAAGTGGCCAAGGGAACGGTTGGCAGAACTTCTCAAGTACGTTGAGAGTTTTAACCCAGAGAGATGGTAACCTAAACTCATGACTTGGAGTAACTTTCTGTTTGGGAAACAGAGCAAGACCAAAAACTAGGCATGAAAAAACCTTACGATGGTATTAGAGTTTGTTCTGGTTCCTCAGACTGGTTCAAATTACAAAATAGAAGTCTCTGTCTGGGCTAATTGAAAAGCAATCAAATATTGATTAGACAAGGCAAGCATGGAAGACCCCTCCTGACTCAGACTGTCATTTCCATAGATGAAATATCCCAACAACTTTAGCAGGAACTACAGGACAGATGTGTAGAAACAGAAGGACAAATGAGTTAGGTGTAATCCATTAGCACTTAAATAATGCTTGCAACAACAGCCTTCCACCCACCTGTTAGATCAGGGCCAAAGAAATACCCAAACTTTGCATCATGGCCACATAAATCAGTACCAAAGTCTATCAGGTATGATGAACTTTCTGGACAGGAAAAAAAACAAAAAAAAACCAGCACAATGAGTAGACATTTCTGAGGGCAGTGAGTGTTGGTTTTGAGGGCAGGGCTCCTGTCAGCAATGCTAGATAAGAAGCAAAAGGTACTGAGTAAGACCTCCATCCCTGCAGGTATCTCTGCTGTGAATTTGAGCGAGAGTCATCAAAACTCCTACCCTGTCTGTGCATTTTTACCAACTTCTAAAAGTGGAGTAAATGTTTACATAGAATGGAGATCATAAATACCTTTGATCACCTACATTAGGACTGTCAGAACAGACAGAAAAGGGAATACAGCTTGCTGAGCTTTCAGATACACTGTTCCACTCAATGTAAGAAACTGCCACGGTTAAGAAGTCTCGATTCCCAACAGTGTCAGGGCATATTACAATCACAGAAAGCATTTCTGGATTTAAATAATTTTCAAATTAAATTTACGACTCTGAGTAATCCCTACCATATGATAATAAAAGTAAAATCTGACACAGTCTAAACAAAAAAAATCCTTTATTAAGATCCAAGATCATGGAAAAACAACGGATGAAGGATATTTTAACGGAAGCTATCCAGAATCTAAGAATAGGAAGACCAATCTACACACATCTTTGGATAGATATTCTGCCAACTCTGGCACAAGGGGCAATCGACCAGAGGCACCATGTCAGAGTGTATCTGTAAATGCTGTCATGTCACTGTGGCTAAGGGAATAAACACTGAGATGGGAACTCGTGAAACGAGGAGTTCAGCACTCCTGAATCCTCAGATCCTGCAATTTCCTCAGGTACCAGAAGCACTGGAGGAAACTCTGGTTATTATCATCATAAAGGAGAACCTGCTGCTACTGCTCTGCCTAAGAGTCTGGCCACCAGGGTTAAGTATTAAAGGTAAAGTAATAAAAATACTGTAAAATTCAGGTTCTCCATTCCTGCCACTGTGAGACAAGCTAAATTTGCCAAATGGCTTTGTGACCCCACCCTTGTAAATCAGCTTGTTAATCATTATCGTCATAGAGGCGATAAAGTTGTTTTATGAGCCAACACTGAAGCAGTAACATTAACTACTTATGCAGAGGCTGGTGTATTTCTCTGCAGATAACATTTATTAGAAGGCACTCTCTTTAAAGGCACGGGTTTGCTTCATAATCTTTTGGAGCACTGAGCAATCTGTTCCTCTTATTCCTCCAGTCTGATCTACATGTCAGACACAAGTGATGCCTGGAGGGTATGGGTTAAGTGATGTGAAATCCCTAAAACACCTTGAACTACAGGTTCAAATCTAAACTGGATTGTCCTGGCCTCTCCTCCTGACAGGACAAAATTTATGATTGTTTCTCAAGGCCAGACGCACACTTGGCTCTATCTGGGAGACAGACATAGACAGAATTTGCCAGGAGGCACTGACGCAATGCAGAAGAGACATGAAAGGCCGAGAGGCACCGAGAAAATACAAGGGGTGGTGGACATGAAACTCATTCATGATTCCCAATTATGCAAATTGAAGAGATAGAAAGTACTTCAATTCACAGGAATAATGTCACAAGCATGTCTGGTAGAAGGAAGCTACCTGAAGGAGCAGTCATCGACTACGCACAGCTTTCCACCACCTCCTAAAGACAAAGTTTCTACCCCCATTGCTTGTTTTCTTTCTACCTCTCCAGAAACAGCTAGTCTGGATGAGGCCTTTTCTTAAAAAATTTAGAGGTAAGCTCTGGCTTTGCCTAGACCTTAAAGCGTCACAGAGAATATGATTCTTGGACTGAATAAAAGGGCAGATAAAATATCCTGAACAGACCGTCTTCAATTCACCACTTGGATGCTCACTACACTTCAAATTCCATCCGTGGAAGTTTTGTGGAAGAGGACTAACCATTCAATAATCTTTTTTCACCTCCAGGACAGGTGGGAAATACACTTTTAAAAGAACTACCAAGGATACAAGGAAATCGGTCTAGAAAAAACACCAGTTTGCTCCTGACCCTGCAGCACAACCAAAATGACTGACTTGCTTAAAAACTTCTCACCAGAGAGATCCCACGACAGTCCAGTGCTCAGAACAACTGGAAAGTTGTTCCTAATGCCTGCCTCCAATCTCTTTTGCTGCAGTCAGGATCTTTACTTTACACTCCACATCCTATCCTTACATTGCAACATCTATTTCAGAAACCATTTTCTGACAAATTCTCTTGTCTGTCACAGGTAATCTTTGTCACAAGCCAGGACAAGCAGAAGTGGACTGGGAGTGCAGGAATAATTCCCTTTACCTATTTCTTTACTGGATAACAAGCAGGTGTTTTCTGCATTCATTAAACGTGGAAGTTGGGCATTAAAGCTGAAATGGTAAATGCAATTCTGTCCCACAAAAATTTCAGTGGGGTCAGGACTTCTGGGATATAAAAACACAGACTTGTAAAGAAGTGTGCTACAATATGCTTAGGTAAGGATAATGCAAGTTGCACAGAAAATAAAGGGAAAACATTCCTTGGCTGGGAAGTTCCCAGTCATTTATATCTAGGGAACAGACAATGCTTGTGGACTGCTAATTTCCTTGAGGATTTTTTCTCTTCCGTTGGCCAGATTCTTAACGCCACAAATTCTTGTTCTGATTTCAATGCACAATTAATCTTCAGTTCAGAGGAAAAGGAAATGGAAGGAGGAAGGATGATCATGAGGTAAAAGTCGCAGAGAGCCATATATCAGATCTTAGGCCCCATCTTTTGTGCAATATACTGGTCAGCTGGCTCGCCTTGCTCCATTTTGACCCCCAGTCATCTCTTACAGACTGCCTGTCTTGTTTATTTAAATCAGAGACGATTTAAGGGAAGAATGATCTCTTACTGTTTGTGTGCACGCGCATTAGAATCACTGTGCACTGCTATGAAACAAATCTTAAAAGGACACAGCAGCAACTTTAGAAGAGCCCCATCTTTGGTTGGGACAGTCGTGCCACGGGCCACAATCCCAGCTGCCAAGAGCAAGAGTGATACCACCCCACCCTCTGCCTCCTCTTCCCTTTACAGCCTCCACAGGTCCCTCGCTGGCCCAAAAGCCTGCTCAGCCTGTGGTACAGGTGACAGCAGGGTGGGCAGGAGCAGGCCAGGCCAGGGACTCTGTTCACCCACTGCTGACACCAGCACACATCGTGCCACGCCAGCTCCTCACCCACGCAGGGCAGAGAGCTACCCGAAAGGAAACCTTGCAATAAACACGGCCAAGAACAAAAAGAACCCCACAAAACCAACCGCCAGATAAATCAAACGAAAGCAGAGCAAACTAAATGAGTGAGATTTGACTAAACAGAAATCATAAGCCCTTTTGACTTGTGTGCATCAGGCAGTCGGCGCTGACGGCAGAGCCATTTGCTGTGTGCAGCCCTTCCTGAGTAAACCCCTGAATATGTTTCACTTTAATTTGGTATTAAACAGATAATAACTCCACAAACTAGCCCCTAACTAAAACAGTCGCTGGGAAGAGGAAGAAATACAAGGTCAAGAGCAAACACTGGTAATCTCTGACAAGCCCACATAGGCAGGGGGCAAGGTGAAGATGGAGTTTTACATTGGCTGGGGGAGAGAAAAAACAAACTGGTGACAGTTCAGGTCAATTTATAGCAGGAGCCAGAGAGGATGACAAGGTTTCTCCAGGCCCTCCCCCACTCTTCTCATTGAAAGGAAGAAATGCCAAAAATTTCAGCAGGTTCTCTGGGTGCAAGCTGACACAAGTGAAGAGGAGATGGAATTGTCTCAGTATAAACAACGTGCCTGGAAATCACCTGTGCCAGCTCCCCCACCAGCTCTGCAACAAAACTCACACTCACTTGTGTTTCAATCGTCTTTCCTCCTCTCTCCTTCCCTCAAGGTTTCCAGGCAGCTACATGCCAATTTTGTCACACTCCAAGTTCTCCTGATCTTGTTACAGGGATGAATTATAGGTTGTTTTAAGAAAAAGGTATTCATGCAAAGGTTAAAGGCTGTTTTAATCAAACAAGGTTGAAAGAGTACCAGGAATTTGGCTGGTAGAAAACAGAAAGCACTTTACTTAGCTTAAAAACATATGTGACTCTAAATACAGAAGCAAATATGCATTCAGGCAGAGAGCATATACATGCTTTTTTTTTTAAAGATTAAGCAGGCAATTGCATGCAGAGTTATTAACTGACTCTACATGCCCACTGAGTTTCATGAGTGTATTTCATGAGTGAGAGCACAAAATTAGAAACTTTCCTGCCTTACATAGGACTGAATATGGGCATTTTAAAGAGAAGTCCTCTGAAGGATTTTAGAACAAGAATGCTACATACCAAGAAAATGGCTAGGGCTACTCTGAAAAAAAAAATCTCTGAGAGTACAAAGTATATTTAAAAGAAAAAATCTGAAAAAAATATTCTTCTCTCATCCAAGCAAGTAGCCCTGAGACGGTATTTTATTTCTCGAGAAATCTGGTTTCTTGGGATGTTATTCCTGAAGGAACACCCAGCTGGCTCTCCCAAATCATCATTTTATGTCAAGTAGAGCAATGAGTTCAGAGCCCAATCTTTCACACTGCTAACCCGCATCTCCAGTACTGGGCTTTTCATTCTGCACAGCAGAAAATAACAAAAGAAACCCCTTTAGCACAGGGCAGCAGAAAAGGATAACTTATATTACTGCTGCTGCTTCTGCAGGCTGATGAAAGTTAAAATACCTCTGGAGATCTCAACTCAAAAGCTCCTGTGAATCCCTGGCACCATTACTGGGTCATTTTAAACAGAGTTTCATTCTAAAAAGCCACACTTACCCCAAGTGGCCTAGATTACATATTCACATGGAAAAAGACTGCAAGTATTTAATAGACCCTGTTAAAAACTCTGGTTTCACTCAGTGCTGGAACCAGTCCTACTATTAAAAAATATCTACTAGCAATCTTGCTAGATCTCTAGACTTTGCCTGCAACACCTAATTCAGATGAACTTGTCTTGCTGACAGCCACCTGCTAAAATGCTCCTAACCAGCTTTTCATCCCCGAGCCTGGCTGGCTCTGCCATGCCCTCTGCCCGACCATTAGCCACTCTGAACGACTGCAACTCCCTTCCCCAGCAGAGCTGAGGGAAAAAGCAAATGCCAGTAAGACCATTGCCATTACCACTAATTGTAAGCAGAGCTGTCAGCGCTTTGGGGAATTACTCACACTCTGGGAATATCAGCCAACCTGAAACTTCCTGTTCTGCTGAAAGACAGCTCAGTGCTGGCAAACTCCAGGGAGTGACAGGAATAAATGATGTGCCAGGTGCTTTGAGATGACCCTGCTTGAGCAGGGCGGTTGGACCAGGTGACACACTGTGGTGCTTCCAACCTCACCCATTCTGTGATTCAGTGATAAAGGAGCCACAGCCACAGGAAAGCAGACAAGCTGTTTAACTGCTGCTTTGCTATCAGATCTTTTAATATTTATGGAGGTGTACACTGCGTATTTTTCCCATCCTAGGACTATTTTGATATTTCTCTATTCCTATACTTACTTTAGAACGCTGTCAATCGGGCACAGGTCATAAAGGATGTTATAAAGACACCTGTTGTGGTGCAAGATGCATCTTTACACAGTTTATGTAGAGAACTATCTGGAATGATTACACTGGTAGGAACACAGTGCAGGACTTGCACCTCTGTCACACATGCTGTGCCAACCCTCGCTCGGGAGGCTGGGGATGTGAATCGGTGCTTCCCCAGCAGTGCTGAACTCAGAACTGTCACAGCTACGGCACAGATGATGTGCCTGGCATTCTGCTGCCCTTAGTTGAGCACAGTCAATTCCCACAGAGAAATGGGACAGACAAATCTTCAGTCAGCATTGCCAGGCCTGCCCAAAACCTAATTTTCCTTCTCATTTTCCACCTCCTGCCCCTTAAGCAGAAAAAGGGCATGCCTAAAATTAAAAGAATCTGCTGGTACAGCTACACGGGTAAACCTCTTTGGCAAACGGACAATTAAGATGATACAGCTCACACTGAATCACTGAATGACACAAATGACAGCAACAGACTTTCTCATTGATATACCTGAGTTTATACTCGTGATTTCACTGCCTCAGCTACAGACACTAAGAGCAGGAGGGTGTTTGTCATGAACCTAATTCATGTAATACTACCTAATACTTCTAAAAGTAGCCCAAGCCCAAAGTATGTTGGCCAAACCCCATTTTTTTCAATCAATACAGCCACATGCACAGGCCCTGTGTGGGTTAGATGCTACATCCCATCCTTTTACTGCATGAATCAAAAGGAACTGCTGGGCAGGGACACCACCGTGGGTGGGCTTCGAATTCACCAGGCTGCATGTTACAAATCTATACTAAGCATCCATCAGCAGTTGTAGGAGGGCCTGAGTTATCAGAAAAGAAGTTTCACTTCTGAAAAAAAACCCAGCAAGTAAAAGGCATTCTTTGCTATTGTTGGGACTGATGAAACAACTTTTCTACATGAACCTAAAGCTTTGCATACATACAAACAGTAGAAAGAGCATCTCCAATCTCCTCCTTCACTTCTGTCTAGGAGGTGCAATGAAAGTACAACGTGGATAAAAGCCTGGAGGAGTGAAAGAGACCTAATGCTTTCTTTGCTCTTCCAAGACTTCCTAATCCTAATTTAACAATATATTAGGCTCAAATTAGGTAATTCCATTTCATTGAAGTTCATTTTTTCCCCCACACTCTTGTTAGGGAGCCTTATATGCAGAAAAGCTTAACCAGAAACATGAAGATTTCTCAGGGAGGAATGCTTCTGAGACCAATGGTCCAGCAAGCCCAAAATGCTCCCAGGAACTGTAATCAGTGCTGTACATGTTACAAACGTCAGAGGAAGATGAAATCATTGCTCTGTCTGTCAGCAGGGGAGACATCTTCCTAATCCCTTCAGTATAGTATGTCTAGTCTGAAATCTTATAATCCCTTTATTTTATGTACTGTAACTGTGGATATTCTCATTATGGATACTTAATCCTCTCAAAGATGATACATTTCTGGCCTCAGCAACACTATTGTGGCATTAAACTCCTCATAGTCTCTGTGTTCTGCAAAGAGGGCTTTCATTAAGCATTTTTATGTGTCCCTCACACTCCCTGTATGATCTGTGCCATATTATTGTGAGAACAGGGCTCTCCTGTTCATCCTTTGTCTGCACTGTTCTTCACATTATTTGTAGGTTCATCTACAGGTAGTCAGGAAAGTTGAATCTGAAGTCAATAATGTTGTAACTACATTTCAACAGATTCGTTTATCTACAATGTTAAAATGGAAAAATTATACTGCATTAAATCCCTGTATGGACATACACATTCAGAATGAAAACAGCCTTAATACAACTTATGTCACTTTACTTCCAAAGTAAATGGAATTAAACCAAATGGAAGCCACTTTCATTTTGAATAACAGTATTTACACAGTGATTCAAAGTAATTGAACTCATCTTCTTAAATTCCCATGTTTTGTCACTTCATGATTTTTCTCTGAATGTTCCTGTATAAACAAGTCTTCAAATTATCATCTTTTTTATCATCTCCCATCTTGCTCACAATTTCCATCCTTGACATCCAGTAATTTTTGCACTTACGTGGATACTTTTCATTTTATTGTATCTTTGAGAGTTGGTAGAACCAGGATGAAATAATTGCCATGACTAAGAGAGTTTCTACAGTAAAGACCCTCCCAGAATCACAGAATGGGTAAGGCTGAAAGGGTCCATGGCAGGTAATCTGGCCTGACCTCCCTGCTCAAGCAGGTTTATTCCAGAGCATGTGGCATGGAACTGTGTCCAGGCAGTTCTTGAATATCTCTACAGAAGGAAAACTCCACAATCTCTGGGCAACTGGTTCCCAGGCATAGTCACTGCACAGTAAAGTTCTTCCTCACATTTAGGTGGAATTCCTGTGCATCACTGTAATAATTTTTGTACACTTGTGTGTTTTTGCTATTTAACTTAAAAATAGAAGGAAGACATTAGGTAACTCTCTATGGATGAGCCATCTGAATTTGGAAATCACCATAATAGCCCCTTCTAGTCTTTTATTTCAAAAGCTCCCATGAACATGTTATGCAGTGTAAGTAGCATGAATTCCTTTTCATAAGAAATACAAGACTCTTGTCTGAGTCAACTTTGGTCCAAACCAACATTTAGCAGTGTAAAAATTGTCAGTTTCAACAAAAGCAGCCCCATATTCACATCTGTAAAACCTTTCAGAGATAATCTTTCGATAGTTTTATCTCCTGTTGCATGAACTCTGTCCACACATGCACAAAAGCACTGATATGTTCATCAGTAATGTCAGCAGAGAACTGAGTTTACACCTCCAGCAGGTTTAGGATGAAACTACCCTGGACTGTAACAGCACATCATGGTCTACAAGACGAATCCATTTCTCCAATGTACCATGTCTGCTAAAACCAGCAAACTCAGGAGTGAACATTTGCTTCCTAACAAGTGGAGATCTCCCTCTTGAAAGCTTTCATTGACTGGAATAACCCTGGATAAACTGTCTAACAGAGATGCAGAGGGCTGTGGGTGATGCAGGGCAGAAGGCACGAGGTTACAAAGACGAGCAAGTGTAGAGGCAGAGCAGGCAAGCTGTGGAGTTTGTTCCCATTAAATCACACGCTTGGTGCCTCTGCCTATTCAATCTGAACACACCTAATCTGTTATCTGGTCTGCTGACACCTCCAGTGACACTGGGATTCTGAGAACATATACCTCACAGGAATGCCCACAGATAGACTTCTGTCAGCTTTAATGTGCTCCCCGGGGCTGTGGTCTGCAGCAAAACCTTCTGGAGTCCATTTGTGTGCACGTACAAATAGAGATTGTCACTTGCTGCCTCTCTGGTTACTCATATCTGCACTACAAGCATATGTTAAATGAGCCAAGTACTAGCAAAAAACACTGCCTCCTCACCAGGATTTGAGAAATTTCCACAATTAAGGCCATTTTGTTCCAGATTTTTTTTTTCTCTGCTTTTAATCTCACAGTAAAGTCTTCCCCCCTAGAACCTTTTCCAAGCAACAACCATCCCCAGACCACCAGACAGCTCAAAAAGATACTCTGCTAGATTCATAATATCTAGGCCCTGTTAAGCTTGGAAAGAGATTTATATTGGATTTTTTTTTTTTTTTAATAGTATTATAAGCTGCTNCCACCAGACCGCTCAAAAAGATACTCTGCGAGATTCATAATATCTAGGCCCTGTTAAGCTTGGAAAGAAAATTATTTTGGATTTTTTTTTTTTTTTTAATAGTATTATAAGCTGCTTCATCTACTGGCAAACAGGCATTTTAACTTTTTTGCAGCCAAGAACAGACCCTCAAACTCCATTTTTGAAACTCAGCTGCTTGGTAGGAAGCAACCATGTTTTCTAGGATCTTTAAAGGGAACTTGGCCAGGAAACAAATCAGAATTGAGCTGGGACTAACCAGGGTAAAGGTTGCTTATATCTGCAGATTACCCCTCTCTGCTTTTCTAATTCACTCACCATGCCTTATCTTTCCATTAATCTTTAATAAACCTTTTAGTTAATTCCCCAAACACATGCAATCTACATGACAGCAGGATACAGTGCAAAAGCAGTCCATGGTTACAAGGAAATAGGCAGCAGAGGAATCAAAAGAAGGACAAACTTTCAGGATTAAAACTACCCAAACTGCAGGGCAGTAGAAAATGATGAGCAACTAGGAAAAAACAGCAGTAAGGGGCAAAGCAGACAGGAGGGAGGAGCTGTTAAGGATATTATCTGACCATTGGATTCATTCCCACAACAGGGCCCTCCTCTCTTTTCCACTCTGGATCCACTTCGACAAAAACAGGCAATCCAATTTCAAACTTGGAGCCTCTGAAATGTGGAAAACCCTCTCCATGCTGACAACAAGGATATAGCTAGATTAAAAGGTAAATGTAATTTAACCCACCCCAGCAGAAATGGTAATCAAATTATATTGCCTCTAAATATGATAAGTTTGGGACTGGGGCCCTCAGGGGAAGAGAAGGTGTCTTGCAAACACAAACACAAAGAAACATGTTAAAGGAAAGTGCTTAATCAATGCATGAATTATGACTTCTACCATCCTTCTCTCCCCCAGGGTGCTTGATAAGCTGCTGATTGCTTCTAAAATATCTACTACCTATGTTAGGAACTGATTAAGCAGCTTACAAAGCACTGGGGGCTAATAGACAGGCCCACCAGGGAGACTGCAGCTCTGGAGTTAAGTAGCTCACTTTTTCATGGCTTGATTATTAAAGATGAGATAGCAGAACATGCTGAAAAGATGTGGAAACTGTTTCAGACCTCAGGCATCTGGCCTTTTTATTTTATTTATGGAATCATTTCTACTCTGTGATTTCATCAACCAACAAAAACTACATTTCCTCTTGTTCTGTAGCCTCCAGCTCTGAGGGACACCTGAACTACCTCAACTCAATGTGTCAACTGAACATCCAGAACTGA
This sequence comes from Regulus satrapa, assembly GCA_013396955.1. Classification (NCBI taxonomy): domain Eukaryota; kingdom Metazoa; phylum Chordata; class Aves; order Passeriformes; family Regulidae; genus Regulus; species Regulus satrapa. The sequence continues at coordinate 140,734 of VWZN01018486.1, forward strand.
CTGTGCTACCCTTGTCCTGCAAAAAAGGCACCACTAGAGAGGGGAAACGTAGGTGAAATCAGCTTAAAATACTGTGTTTTACAAACCACTGGCAATTGCATTAGTGGGAACACAGAGGTGCCCAGGTGAGCCAGCACACTTCACCTCATTGCTTCCTCCACTGTGCATCTGAGCATTGCAGCACATTCACCTCAGATTCCCTATACTCCCTTTTCAGCTCTTTTTTTTTTTCCAAACTCTTCTAGTTTAATCTGTTACATAATAAAATTCTGCCGTTCATGTAAATGTGCTTCAAGGTTCTTGTTTGTTGAATCAGTATCTGTGCAAAGACAAATTCTGCTGGCACATTACCTCTTCCATGGTTGCATCTGTCGTGGTAACACAGCTTTGTGTGGGCTGGCTGAGGTTTGGCTCCCCTCACCTCCTCCTCATGGCAATGCCCGGCACACTTTGTAAATAATCATCTTGCACTAGGGACTTTACAAACTTCCAAAATTCCTGAACAAATACTCTTTCAAGCAAAGAAATAAATACCACTTGTCACCTGCAGGCTGAGACTTTAATGAGAATTTATTGAGCAGATGAAAAATTTCTCATAGCAGACTACAGTTTTCTTTCACAGCCTCTTTCCATCCCTATTTGAACACTGATGTTCGAGGCTTTCATCCCTAACCAATGCCACTATTAACACATTTTTATACTAAACCACAAGGCATAGACACAACTTGGAAGTCCAGGTATTTATGCTATGAATAGCTACAAGAGAAATGCACAATTAGCTCTGAAGGTGAGAACAGGCTCCATGTGTAACAGGCAGAATTAACCAAAGACACTCACCTGCTGAAGGTCTGCCAGAGAATAAAGATGGATTTGCTGAAGAAGATACTCTCTGGGAAAGATCCTGAAAAGAGAAAAATGGATGTGTGTTACAACTTTTTGACTGGGAAACTTGAAAGTTTCCTCTCCCCACCAAATAACGGCAGGACAGTGACGTTAGAGAGAAGGAAACTAGAATTATATCACCCTCTAAGCACCAGCTATTTTTACAGTTTTCTGCATGGGCACAACAGTCCCACAATAAAAATAAATAAAACTTCAGTGTCAGTGTCATTCTCTAATTGTCAGGTCATATACTGAGACATTAACAGCCACTGAAAGCTTTTTCTGACTACAAATGATGTTTCTTTAAACACTTAATGCAGCAATAAAAACAAGTAACACAAACTACACATTAGAAGTACTTCTTATGAAGGGAGACAAGATTCCTGGTCTGCTACAACGCTGTAACTCTTAGTTTCAGATGTGATTTATGGTTTTGTAACTGAACTAACTCTGTTGGGGAAAAGGCCAGGCAGGTGCTGTTCTTCCATTATGAAGTTAAATAATATCAATTCCCCTTTCCATACAGAAATATATGTATTGGTATAGACTCTAAAATGACTTACTTAAGAAAGCACTATTTACACCTTACAGAAGCCAAGGTTTCAGGCAATTCAGGAAGACCATAGCTGAGAGACCATACTGACAGAGACCTCATAAGTAAAGCTAAATTACAGGAAACTGAACAGAGATGAGATGCCCTAATTAGAGTGATTGGCAGTAAAATGAAAAACTGGGTTAATATAACCACAGAGGAAAAAAAGGACATTGGAACATTAAGTGGATATTAGGCAAAGGAGTCTATGAAAACATATGTATCTGCTCTAAAGCTGTCAGGAACAAAAAGAATTCAATCTATCTTTGTGTGCAGGCACAGAGAAACAACAATGTGACCAGCTTTACTTTCCACCCATGCAGAACAAATACACCACCACACTCAGGTCCTCCTGGGGAGGGGAGATTACTCTTGTACTCTTGCAAAAAAAAGCAACCAAGGGTCTTAAAAAGTGAAACAATTTTCCACTATATCTTCTCTTTCCGATCCCAAATTGTAAATCCAGCTCTTAAATCTCAATCACATTGTTTTAAGGCGATACAGAAACGAAACTCTTTATAATATTAAATGCATGAACAAAGCTCTGGCAAAGACTGGTTTGTAAGGGTAGAGTTGAATGGCAGTGAACAGAGAGACGTGTTCAGAAACACCCCAAAGATAGTGAAAGGCCAATATGAACTTACATGGTATCTTGGTATGAGACTACTGAGAAAGCACAAAGTAGCTCAAAGAAGAGATTTTAGAAGCTGCAACAACATAACCAGCTAAACCACAGACCAAGTGAACAAGACAATCAAATGCAATCTTTCCAGAGAAGACAGATTCTAAGAAATAATGAAAATACCCCTGTTTCTGATATTCCATTAGCTGTCTTTAAAAATAGCCTTGTTTTCAATAGTTTCAAATAGTTTCAATAGCTTTCAAAGCTGTATGTACTGAAGGGACTAGGACTTCTCCCTGCTGCTAAGGTGGACAGTACAAATAATTAGCAATTCCTTTTGTACTTATGGAAAAAAAAAAAAGTATGATTTATTGGGGTGGGAGGGGAAGAGTTTCAAAGACCACTGGAAAACAGTCAAAATCCAGACAAGATATGATGCTGGAATTCCTCATTTGCACATAGGAGTCAACTCTGAACAGCATTTTGAAGCACTACTATTTTTTCAGCTCAGATTTCTCAGAATTTCTTTCATTAAAATTTACCCATCATTCTCCCTTGATCACACAGGCAGAAATAGTATTATTTGCTGATGCCCTTACAGCACTGCTACGGAAAACAAGCAGCTAATGAAACATTTACTTTTTCAGGAAATAGCCTGAATAGTCCATAATGCAAAACCTGTACATGACTAGTACTGATGACTAACACCACATTCTCCTGCCTTCACGGATGGCATTTTATTTCCTTATTTCCTGCAAGTTCTAACTCCTAGTAAAAAGTGTGCAGGTGAAAAGCAAACTCAAATTCCTTTGTCAGGTGAGTCCCAGCCAGCATAGGCCCTGGTGACTAATTTTATCCCTGAACCTGTCCTCTTCTTTAAAACATGCTAATTTGCAGCAATAGCTCTGCGGGGCTGGTATCCAACAAACCTCCTCCCTTCCAAATCTATTTACAGGAAAGAAAAGTAGGCACTGCCCTCCCAGTTTTACACAAAACATAAATATATATAAAATTTCTATTGCTACAGAAACTGAGAGATTAAAAAAATCCCTCAGTAAGTAAGGCTGGCCCAGCTTCAGATTTGTAGTCTTTCTATTGACTTGAAAAATTAAAACTGGTTCTCTGTGGTAGGCCACAGAGAAACAGCTGGGCAGCCAAAGCTCACAAATGCAGCAGCGTTTACAGAAGTCATGAAGCAACTGGGCCAGTCCCTGCATGATTCCCAATAAATGCAGAGGTGCAAAACACTCCTTCAACATTTGCTCACACCACCAAAGGTGGAAACCATACAGCTCCACGGCTGTGAAACCCTAAAATTGCCTAAAAGGAGGCAGCTCAACCCCCACCCATATATAAATGAAATGCTTTCGCCACACCTGTGGCAAGCTGAGCAACTCCTTCAAGCACAGATCTTGCTGTGCTGCATGTCTCCCGGTAAGTTCTCCTCCAGAAAATTTCTATTTAGTCCCATTTGGAAAGAAAAACCCAAAGCTCAACAGCTACCTGAATGTAACTAGTGAAGCCACCTCTCAAAAGTGCATCTGTTCATTGCCAGTTTTTGTCAGCTTCTAGTGGATGGTGAACAAGAGTAAAACAAGCACCAAAATACCAGAGCCAAACCCCTTTTTCAAAAACACTCATCATAAAATGCAATCAGATCAGTTGGGGCAGGAAATCCATACAGACCAAGTACTCCAGTGAGCAAGAAAATGACTGATGGCCATTTTCCAACCATTTGCTTGCCTGCACAGGTCATGGCTTATATAAAGTCCTTTCCAGGAGGCACACAGGACTAATTCAGAGCCTCTTGCTTCCCAACCTGAATGCCTCCTCTCGTGTATCTAGTAGGAAAACAGTGTCTATGATGTCTCTGTCCCTCGCTCATCTACACCTGGAATTGCTCAAAGGAAGCCAAGGTCAGCAGAGAACAACAGGCAAGATGGGGGGCACACAAACACCATGCCATGGCATTAGCATCCAGACTAAGTACTAGGAGACATCCAGACCAGCCAAAAATCACACTCAATGTCCAAAAATCTCACAGAGACCCAGAGCAGGCTAAGATGATACTCAGGAACACTTCACTAGAAAATAGTTTCTGCACGAGGTCGCATCAGGAGCTTTGAGCATGCTTGGATTAAACAAGGCCTTGATACAAAAAGACCAAAACGTGCTTGAATTTTGCTTTTCCCTTAACATATAGCTCCTTTATAAACACCAAATGGGAAATCTCTAATTAGTCATATGAAAGCAAAATAAAAGATGTCAGTTTTGTAAATCTTTTGATTGATGTGCTACAACTAACTATATATTTTTTTTTTTAAGTTGGTCAATTAAAAGCATTCAATAAACAGCAGCCTTTCAGTCAAATCTTAACACAGAAAAGAAAATGGAGTGAACTAGGCAGAGGTCAAACACAAGATGTTAAGACTCATCACGGTAAAAAACCTCAAACCTCTGCAGCTTCAGAATGTGACCTGTGACCCTTGAGAGGCAAATGGCATCAAGTGCACGTCGCACTGAAAGCATCTCCTAAGCCCTCCCAGCTTGGAAACTCCCGGAGCAGTTTGGCCATTGATGAGTCACAGGGCTGCTGTGCTGTAAACCACGGCTACCAGTCAGGGCTTAGCCTGCCATGAACGAACCGAGTTCACTGCTAACCAGCCTCTAGCTTTGCCAGTTGCTATGAACAATGAAATCCAAAGTCCTGCGGTGAAAGGTCTCTAAATTGCTTTATTGTTATGTCCTAGATATAAAGGCAATCGATGTAAGCAGAAAAGAAACACACCATCCAACACTTTTAATGCAACTAAAAGAAAGAAGTGAGCATTCTCAGCTTCTGATTATTATTCTTTTTTGCTTGATACTTTGTAATCTGAAGTATAACCTTCAGGCAAGACAGAAATTTCATCTGTTCCCTCTCGGATGATCTTATCAGGTAAGTATTTGCACAAACAAAGGTTATCTTTCGGTGTCCTCCTGCAAACAGAACCACCGATAAGAGTTTGCTTTTTGCATTTGGATAAAGTGTGCAGTCACGGTGCTTTGTTAGCACTAAGTAATTGCTCTGCATTTAAAGCCTGTTTATCACCAGCGTAGGTAATTTTTCTTCAATGGGTTAAATACCCTGACAGCTCTGCTAAAGCTACAGCCAATTAATCTGCCTATGCCTGACACTATAACCAAAGTACAAACGTGATAAGCAGGAGGAACTCTTCTTTTTATACTGCAATCAAAAGAAATCGAGTTAGCTGGCAGGTGGGCACAACCAAGTCTCCTTTATACCAAAAAGCCTCTTAAAACCCGGGATGTGAGGGGGGGAGGGAGGGTGGAAGGGAGGAGAAGCTGGCACCATGTGCCAGCCAGGAGCGTCTGGTTTGACCAGGTTGAGAAGGGTATGACTGAGCTGTGACTCACAGGGGACGCAGATGACCCGGGTGCAGCGCAGCCTCCTCTCCACCCCTCTGCAGGGAGCTGCCACACCCGGGGCTGGCACAGCACCAGGGAGTCCGCTGCCCCATCCAGCACAGCCCCTGCGCCAGCTCACGCCGCAGACTAAAGCAGCTGAAGGCCAGCCCGTGCCCATTGTCGCCTGTCCCGTGGCTTTTTGGTCCTGAACAAGGGGCAAGAGCTCTCTCTGGTCCTGTCCCATGCACCATCACCAGCCAGGTGTGGAGGGGACGGGCAGGACTCTCACTGAGAGCAACTCCAATTTTTCAGAGTCGCTATTCGGTTCTAAAAGTAGAGAGTTATCAGTGAATTTCCAGTTATGCCAAATATTCACAGCAAGGTAAATAACATTTCTTGCTGGGTTTTCTTTTCTCTTGCAATTCATTGTCAATTTAATGAAGAGAATGGCACCAGAGGTGAGGGGGAAAGATAGGACTTTTTTCCAGTGTTGCTAATTCTCACTGTTTTCCTCAGGCCTTTCATTATGTATTTCCTTAGAAATCTTTGCTCCTGGAAGTTTGCTGGGAGAGAAGAACCCAAACTTTCCAGCCAACAAAAGTTATTCAGAAAAGTAGAGCTTTGGGAAACTTAGTGATTTNCACTGTTTTCCTCAGGCCTTTCATTTTGTGTTCCTTAGAAATCCTTGCTCCTGGAAGTTTGCTGGGAGAGAAGAACCCAAACTTTCCAGCCAACAAAAGTTATTCAGAAAAGTAGAGCTTTGGGAAACTTAGTGATTTTTTAGATCAAAAGATAAAAATAAATAAATTCATTTAAACCAAATCAAAACACTATTTATTCATTTAGTCCTTGTGACATTATACCAGATTTTTTTTTTCCTAATTCTATGAGTTTATGCAAAAAAGCATTTGTGAATCATTTCACATTCATGAGGTATGAACACTTCTGGTTATGTTCTGGGAACAGCCACACTCCCACATACCTTCAGCCCACACTAAGTGCCAGATTTATTAGCAAGCACGTCCAGGTAAGGTATAATTTCATGCTGTTACGAAATTCTCCACGAGCATCCCTATGTTAAAACAGTTACTCTTCTCATCCATCAGCAATCCTGAACCAGTTTATAAACTTCCTACTAAAATGCAGTACACCAACTTTCCTTTATGGTTCCTTGAGCAAGGTTACGGTAACATTGTGAAAGGCAAGAATTACTACAGATCTAACCCACAAATCAAGTACCACTGTTACTAAAAGCAGAACAGAGAATTAGAGACACAGCTTCATTTTGAAATCAAAACAGTTTAGAGCCTCCAACTGACTTGAAATTAAGAATAAGAAAGTGGTCTTTGCTTTTGTCAGGCACTCTTGATCCTTTGCAATTTGCTGCTGGAAGTTTGGATATAAAAACACAGGGATAAAAATAGCACAAGTCGTATTTATCATGGTGTCCACATCTAACAGGACTTTGTTTTTAAATCATTGGGTTTTTTTGAAAGCAACCTGGTCTCAAAAGGTGCATGGAAATTACCATTGTGAAAGAGATGAAATATTACTCATCTCTTTGACAAGGAGACACAGGTGTGCCCCCTAGACCGTAAAACGCTAACATGAACTGAAAGTCCCACCTGTCTTCTGGAAGACTTACCATGGAAAGCCCTGGCAGATTCCTCAGCTGGATGCTTACCATGGTAGAGCATTAGCTTGTGCTTTTGACCTTCCCTTGACATGAACAGACAGCAGCACTGCCTCCACCCTGGCTGCTCTGGCACATCTCAGTGCTTCAGTTTGTTACCTCTAATTGGAATGAAGCTCAAATTCAACCTTCACACTACCCCCTCGGTTTTAGCAAAACACATTTTAAGATACTAATTTGCAAAGATCCTGTATGCGTGGATGGTTACTTCTTCCAAAAGAGAGAAGAGCTGAAGCAAAGAGGTAAAGGTCCTCTGTTTGTATGAGCTACATCAACAGGCAACTTTTTTCCAGCTACTGCGATGACTACGGGCATGCAGGATTTAAATAAAACATGCTGGTGCATACTTCTCTGCGTTTACTTTCTCAGATTTCCTCACTTTGGGTTGTGGCTTGGTCCTAACACGGGTTCCTCCTCTCATGATATGTAGATATCCTCTTTGAATGAGCTTCCCTCTCTCACCCTCTTTCCAACCACCCATACAACAAATTTTCATCCTCTGTTGGTCTTGTCATTATCTCAAGAGCCCTGAAACCACATCCTCCTGTTTCTTCCCTGGTCAAACTTTCTTTTTGCAGTTTACTGCTTTCAGAACCTGTATCTTTGTTCTCCTGCTTTGGAATTTTTCACTCCCCAAATGGCCTAAACATTGCAAAGAAAATGGAGAGTCTCCTTTGACAGCCTGGAGATGACTTAATGACCTTCTGTTGTCCTTGGTCGGAGAGATGACATAGCCCCAGCTTCACGTACATGAGGTATTTGGAGGTGTAGTGATTGCATTAGATCAATCAGGATTCCTGAGATGTGTTTAGACAGGTTCCCCAACCGCCACACAAATATTTTGAAAGTAATCTACTCCTGTGTCAGAAGTGCTATGTCTAAGGCCTCTCTGTAGGAAGTGACAGGACTCTATTGTTCAGTTGTTCAGCAGAACTGTCATTCTGCTTGTTTTACCTCGTGCTGACAGACCAGCAGGCTCAGCCAGGACCTGCAGCACTGGAGGTGTACCTTTAACCTCCTGCTGCTATACAGGGAGATCAAACTAGAGCCTGCTAAAGTGATGCATCCAGCACTGGAGTTTTGCTGGGGTAAGACTCTTGTATTGCTGTTCTGGAGCTGACAGACAAATGGTATCTGACAGAGATGAGTCACAAGAGGGAAGTTTTTCCATATGGTTTCTTCAGACTTAAAAGCATTAGAATCAAACCGTTCCGATTTGCTTACAGAACAAAGGCACTACAACAAGCACTAATGCATAGGGGAATGCACTGCAAAACATTTACCTGGCGTCACTGCCATCTGCCTAAAGTATCTGGGCTAGCAGCACCTGAACTGAAAGTTTAGACATACAGCTGAGAGAGCAGAGAGCCCGGGAGGCTCCCCAGATGGAGCCCCGAGGTTGGCCTAGGTTGCCCTACCCTACAGTAGATATGCAGGCACCTGAACACTGCCCCCAAAATCATTCTGACAGTCCCTGGACCCGAAGAATCTTCAGTGATGACAAGAACAAAGCAAACCCAGAACAGAACTTGCATGGTTTCATAGAATACCCTCACTATTTAATGGGCTCAGAGATTCCGTTTCCTTCCCAGCCATCAATTTTATTGACTCCACCTCGGTTTTTCTGGGCCATTCATTCACCATCTGCACGTAGTGGTGGCATCTGCAAGCTCCCCTTGCACTAATCTGTGCTGGCTCTGGGTTTCAGTTCTGTATGGCTCTGCCTGAACAGCATCCACATGAGCAAGGCAACAAAAACAAGTGAGAGCTTGTCCAGTAAAGACATTTGAGGCAAATGATGTTTTGCAATACTGAGGTGACAGTTACAGCTAACTGGGCACAACAACATCCCTTGTAAAACAGGGAGCTCAGCAACTGGCTGGGAACCTCATCTGGCTATTATCAGAGGAACACTGCTGATATGTGCTGGTGGAGGGCCTTATTTCACCTCCCAGCCAAGTCCATGTTCCTTATTTTTTTTCCCCTGCAAATATAAAAGCGTGGGATCCAGTGGAGCAATAGGTGAGAATAAATCACTATAACTGACAAAGACCCTTTTTACTGTGAGCCTTCTAGCTACCTTAAGGATTTCTTCTCTCTTTCCTTTCCTTCCTTTTCTTCTTCCTTTCTTTCTACTTCATCATTTGCATCTTCAAGTTTCACAGTGTGGTTTCAGTCCTGAGTTCCCTGCTAGATGCCAAGTTTCAAAGTTCCCAAAGTACCTATCCAGGCACACCAAACATCATAAATAACATTTTTACATTTAAGCTAACTGGATCCTGAGCTAACCTGGTTTATAGCCATCTGGAATTTTTCAGAAAAAGTGACTGCAAGCATTGTAAACAGTTTTGTCTTCACAGATGACACCAACAGTTTCCAGCTTCATTGCCATCTTCATTTTGTGATCTGGGTTGAAGAGCAAGGTATAGATTTAAAGTAGATGATAATGCAAATAGTATTAATAAAAGAAACCTCAGAGTGATCTGCTTTTCCCTAATAAGGCAGGCTCTATCAGTGTCCCAGAGGCAGCGAGGTGCCAATACAATTAATCAGTCTGTTTTTAGTTCCCTGTAGACAGCAATATTAACAGTTTGTTTCAGTCTGTTTATATGGGTCTGACAGGTCTTCAAGATGCTGTGTTCACTCTCTTGTGATTAATAGTTATTCACATACTAAGGTAAAGACCAAGCAGAAGAAAAATGTTTTTAGAGCCGGACAGATAACTGGATTCTCTCTCTCCATCTCTCACTTTTAATTAGGAAACAGTACTAAATTTAGGAATGCTGTCTCACCATACTGTTTAAACTCTTCCTCTTCTTGCACCTTGCCCCCGTGATGAGCCAAAGGAAAATTTAAATCACGTATTTTCTTTGCTTCCTTTTCAGCTGTGCTCTATACAGTCATCACACCGGTAGTGAACCGGGGTACAAGATGAAGGCAGCAAATCCATTTGGAACATTTTTGAGCAAGGAATAAATCCTTATGGGAAAAGAACTTCCTTCTTCTCATCTCTGCGACCTCTTAGGGGACATCTGAGGGGAACGACTGAGCACCAAAGCCACCTCAACGGAGACTTCACAAGCCAAGAAGGAGCTGGACCCTAAGGTGTGTATTGTGCATTCCTTCAGTGGCTTTTATGCTTGTAGCAAGTCCTACCAAACTGGAGATGCTTCCCTGGTACAAAACCAAACCCTTCTTGGGCTGGAGTCCTTCTCTCCACCAAGCAGCTTCAATTGGAGATGGTGTGAAGAAACTCTTAGATAAGGAAAAGGAGCATTAGGAGCATTGTTTCCGAGTTTCTCCTTCTGCCCTCCTGGGTGTTTCATTTTAACACAGGGATGTTTTCTCTCTCCTCTCTGCTCCAAGAAAAGAGCATGCTCACATTTCTACACTAAATTTGGTCTACTCTCTCTTCTATTTCCTTAGCAATTGTCATCTCTCCATTTTGAAGGCAGATTTGGGGTTGCTCCTCCTTTGTCCTGGTTTCTTCGTTAACTCAAGGAGATTTCTTCCTTATTTGAAATTCCTTCTCCTGGCTTTCCTTCATCCTTTTTTTTTAACCTCTAGTCAGTTGATTGCTACGCTAGGCCCCCTTTAAACTCTCTTCTTTTACTGTCTTACCCAAGTGCATTGCGTTCCTTGCCTCCTTCTGCCTATTTTAATACAATAATCATTTTTTTTCAATACTAATCAGAAAGCTTAATTTTTTCCGCTACTTTTTCTGAACGACCTTCAAAAATCTTCTTTTCCCCTTAGTTTTATTGAAGAGGATAGCATAGAAAACCAGCTCTGCAAGAAAACACCATTCTCTGGAAAAAAAATGAAAACCATCCTAATTTTTAAAATGCTGTAAGTTGCCTGAGCAAATAATAGGAATTGAGCAGTAACACGCAAACACATATTAACCCACAGTGCATCTCACACAAGAGCTCAATAATGCTCTCCATAAACCAGTTGCTGTATCCTTCTTCTACTTGTTCTAGGTAGTTCATCAAAGCAATGGCATAGGTTATGTACCAAACAGCAGACCAGCTCTCCTTACCTGGGATAAAGGCACCAGTGCAGCCTCCTCTCTCCTCCAAAGAATTCAGGTCCCTAGAACACCGTGTTCAAAATACAGTCACTGATGTCACCTGCTTCCTTGCCCTTTGGCAGCTCACGTTTTCAAAGCAGTAGCTTTCCTACTTGCAGTCTTGCCTTAAAAATTGGGGTATACAAATGCTTACAGATGCACCAGGTAAGCTGCGTGTGCCCAGAGCCACCCACCTCACAGTATGGCATGGGCAGAGACACCTCCTCATCTCTTTTGGAGACCCAAAAACTACCTGGCCTTTTTAAGATCGCAGCTGTGGCTCGACAGTTTTAAGAAAATTGTTCCTTTTTAGCTTGTTAGAAAAATGCAGCAGCAGCTGAATGAACAAAGATACAACACTTTTAAAATGAAGCTCCCTTTTGATAAAACTCCTCTTTTCACCACAGCAAACTCAGTATGAAACACCTTTTGCTGTGCTGTGACCATGTATTTGCCAATAAACAAAACATTCAGCGCAGCCATGTCATGGATACTGGCTGAGCGAGAGACCAGCATAAATCCAGCTGGGAACTACATCTGACCTCTGCCTTTGGCTGAGGTCATACCACACAGGAGAGCAGAAGTGCTGGGAAGGTGATTGACTCTGGCCCCCCTCATGTTTTGAGGTGTTTCAAAGGTCCCAGCAGTGGCTACCTCACTGTGATGGCATGGCAGGGGACATGAAGTAAAAGATCTAACAGAGAATTACCCACACACAGCCAGAAAGCCTGAGGAGGAATAAAAGACATTCACCACAATGTGCAATGTGCAATAGCTACCAAGAACAATTTCAGATATCCAGACCCTGTAAAATCATTTTTCTTCAGCAGAGGATAACCCAGCTTCCCGGAGAAGTCACATACACGCACACCTTTCTAATCGGGTAAGGCCTTCAGAGCGTGAGAGAAAACAGAACAGCAGCAGGAGAAGCAACGCACCAAAGAAGCTCCACCCTTGTGCTGTAGGTTGGCTGTGGCTCTTACCTTCTACGCAGATCTTCAGCCACTGCTGCCCTGCAGCTGAACAAGTAGGCTCGCAGAGATTTCAGCTGCTGTCTCAGGCGGACAACAGTTGCCAGAGGTTCAACGTGATTGTACAACATGGGATTTTCCTGCTGGATATCAATTAATGGCTCCTCATAAACATATTCCAGGAATTCTTTGGCTTGCTTTGATACCTAAAGAAATAAAACAGTTTCGTTAGGTTTTTGTCCCGGCTCTTTTTAAGCAGATCTCCCCCTCTGTGATCTGCTGGCATCTGAAAACGTACTGTGTTACCAATTACAAATGGAGACAGCTGAGAGAGATACAACTCTCTCCGCCGAGTCAAACTTCATCAAGCCCTTCAAAATCGAATGTGTCAGACAGCTACTTACCCAAAATACAGTGATATCTGCAATCACATATGCTTTTTCTGCAGAGTAACATCGCTTACTAGCTTTTTTAAGGTCTAAATTCTGAATAACCAGTTTCGTCTGTTAATATTTTTTTTTGTTTGTTCACTGCTTCCTTTTTGTCAAAAAGCAAGCCGTGCTTTTTAAAATACAGATAAATACAATTTAATCTTACTGGTATTACTCCCGAAGTTCCATCTGCAAGAAGTTTTTCATGACGGTGCCCTGTTTTATCTCCACCTGCAAAAAGCTACTGTAATGTCAATAAACGAATGGGACTCATTCCATTAGAAAAGATTCTCCTGCTCCTTAAGTGAACAGGCCAAAAATCCCCTCTCATTCCTGATTCCTGTATTTTATCACAGCTGGAAGAGAGAAGATGGGATTACATGAAACGAGCTGCAAATCACCAGAAACTCTGCTACAGAAATATTACTGTTCCATGATTCAATTAGGCCTCCCGGACCTCTGAGTCAATGTTTACACTGAGACAAGGGAGGGATGAGTTAGGCTAACAAAAGCAGAAAGGGCACACACGCCACAGCCTCTTGAGATTTAAGAAGTTATTTCTCTTCTGGGGCTGCAAGTAAGAACAACACACATCCTTATAAATAGCACCACTTCCAAAACCAGCACGAGCAACTGGCTATTGACAGGGGAAGCCAGCCCCAGATGTAACCTTTTCAGAACATTTAGTACAAATCTCAGAAATATGCCAAGGCCAGCCTTCCCACTGATAACTACACAGATAACTGCATGTGCAATTTTTAATACAGCAGACCGTAATTCCACGGTTTTTCCAGGTCCTGAAGCTGTACTAAATATCCCGCCTATTTAAACACCCCAGTCGTTTAATTTTTCTTTTTTTAAAATTTAAATATCCCGCATGTACAAGGAACAGAGTCATCTAAGTGGAATCAGAACTAACATTACAACACAAGCACCTTGGATTTTGTAAAAAAACCCAAAAACTTATCAAGATTGCTTAACACTAGCAATCTTGATATTTTATTATGTTTATTGCAGTGCATTAAAACACTGCAGTTACACAACCTGTTTTTACAATCATTAACCATCTGAACTGCAGTATCTCAGCAATCCACTGGCAACTTCTGTATCTATAGCAATTATTAGTCCTCTATCCACCAATTAGCAAATTAAAGCACTTATTCCATGATTCCCTAGGAGGTGTGTGAATGCTTGGCACGGTGACTAGCTCCTCTCACCGGGAGGACCAGGTGCTCAGCGCTCTCTTTGTCTCCTTGCTTAATTTAAGCCTCTGTTGAAATGATGGGCTCCTCATCCACCTGGCCTCTCTCTAGGGAACTGGAGGGTGGTTCCTGTCCCACACTCACACCTGATCCCACGTTGGGCATCTCTCCTGAGGCATGATGAGCACAGAAACAAAGAGGTGCCACAGCTGAGGTCCCCTGAGAGACTCTGCCATATGCAGGCACTACAGCAACCGAGCATGGCTGTGCTGCACTGGTGCTGCACTGGTGCTACTTTTAGCCTGCGAGCAGAGAGGAGCCAAGCAAACCTTTCCCTCTCCTTGCCAACACAATGCACCCAGGGAGTGCTGATGGCAGGAAAAGCAGCTTTGGCCAGCATCACTGGCTGACAGATAGGTGTCAGTCCACTCTGCACGGCTGACACAGGCACAACACATCTGTAAAACATTAACTCACGTGGCCAAACGCAGCAACGGTACAAGAGGCTGAAACACAGACTTCAAATGGGAAGTGCTCGGGCAGTCACAGTAATTCAGTATTTCAGTATACATCCTAGCACACTCACAGTCCCCCAGCTTTACTGGGCAGCACAATAATCCTATTAAATCAGCCAGAAGGAGTGAGAAGATGCAAAGTGCAACGGGGTTTCAGCTTTAAATGTCATACACGGATGGATGCTAACATTTCCAGGCCTTTCCTTTCTAGAGCCAACAAATTTACAGTTCAAAATTCAATTTACCATAAGTCAGCTTCTCTTGAAATCTTCTGGCACAGGGGGTTCATTTCCTACAGTGTTTGCCTGGCATTTTGTGCAGGCTGAAGCCACCTGAAACAAACTCCAGTATTTAGTGGGCTTTGCATACAAAACACTTGGCCTAAGCAAAAGGAAGAAAGACTGCTCACAAAACTGCCTCTTTTCTTTTGCCTTCACACAAACACGTGAAAAATACAAATATGAAAACCGTAGGACAAAAGGGGGGAAAAGCTAACCTGGGGACTGAGCTGCAGCTTTGCTTCTGACAGAAGAAACATGGCAAAAAGCACTGCCAAGTCCTTTCAAAGAGCTTCTAGTGCAGCCAAGAGGATTTCTTTTCCTACCCATGTGCTACCAGATGTTAAGTGCATTGTTGTTTTTCAGGATTCTGGGTATGGGAAGAAGACAACTCTAGAGAGGTTTATTGTTTCTGTTTTTCGTGACCTGTCTTGCCAAAAGCAGACAAGAACCTCTCAATTTCCAAACTTGATTGATGCCACAGCTTATTTTACAGCTGCTGCTCAGATGTTGAGCTCGTGAAACATAAAGAAAAACATGCCCAGTTACACTGTAAAAGCTCATGTTTTACAGCACCTTTTGGTACTTGTTTTACCAGAAACAGGACAGACCCCAGAAACTCCTGAGAAGGTGGGGAACAGACAGTGGAAAGGAGTGCAGGTTTGCAAAGTCTTCATTCAATTGGCTTCCAATTCAATAGACTGACAGACACATTTCAAACTGTGCAAAACAAAAAAGCTTTTGAATCCTGGAGTCCTCTTTCACTCCTGACCATCAAATGTGCTATGTGCTTATTTTCTGCAGGACCTCTTTGGGATGTGCAGCCAGAAGTACAGGCAGGAGCAGGGCAGTGTGTGCTCATCTTCACCTTCCCTTCCTGCCTTAGTTCCTGCTCTAATAGTTGGGGATGTTTTCCTACCTGAAGGGTTGTGCTCCTTTCTTAAAATCACCTCTCTGAGCACTTTCACACAAAGACAGGTAAAACAGCTGCACAGAATTTGCTTGTCTTTCCAAGGCACCTCATACCTCTTCTGACTATAAAAAGTGCAGAACGAAATTTCTCACTATGACAGTGAGAGGACAATAAATTAAGTTTTCAATGAATGCTTAAGCTTTAAAATCCTGTTTCTTTTTGTGCCTCAGCTATCTATATACCACAGGAAACAGACTAGAGCATAGTTTTTACACTGCAGGTTTAGAAACAAACCCCACCTAATTTTCTTGGCAGTATTACTGACAGCTTGATATGAGGTCTCTTTGCCTTACCATCCACTAGTCCCATATCATGTCTACTTATACCACCTTGTGCTAGCAAGTTTAGTCCTTGGTAAAAGCATCAAAAAAAAAAAAACAAAACCCACTTTTAAATATTCTGAACTTCTAGGCAAGGGAGGGCTTTTTGTCTCCACACCTTGGAGCTTTGCAACTTTGAAGAATGTTGCATTTCACAGAGCAAGACTATCATTTTTCTGATGGCAGGCTCTGGCTACCTTTTAATAATCTCCCCATCTGACAAATTTTCTTCAAGAGACCTGCTTTTCCTCTAATAGGGCATTTACTGGTTATTTTTTTTCCTTTTCAAGTAGCACATAATAATAATATTCGCAGAGACAAAACATCAAACAGCCTCTCCTAACAGTGGCTGCTAGGTCTGAAGCTCTAGCATGGTCTGGATTCCTTATGAGTTTGTTATTCTTTCAGCATATACTGCCTGAGATGGCAAAACAACAAAACTGTTACTGTGTTTGCTGGTATAATGCTTTGAGGCATGTAATCAGTGCCCCTATCTAGCCACCAGCCACCGAGGCTAGCAGCAAATAGCAGATTATAAAAGTTTTAGAAAAGCTCTTGTGTGGCAAGTGAACAACTGTAGAATTTTCTCACTATGTGACTTTCATCTGTGTGGTTCAATCAAGTGCTACAGCAATGTCCTTCTAGTGTCCTCAAAATGCTCATGCCAAAAAATAAATAAATTGGATAAGCCAGTTTCCTACAGGCATTTCATTTAGCATCCACCACTAAGCAGTGCCAATCCTTAGTCCCTGGTGGTCGTGAAACAGGTACTCCTCAAGAGTGCAATAACTGCAAGGATTAGAGCTAAAAGAGAGTTATTGTGTGCTACCTCTTCCTGTCTCTTGAACAGCCCGATAAGCACTGATGAAAAAGATGCCACCAAGGAGGAACACGGCTGCTCCTGTGGAGGAACACCTTAGATCTGGCCAAGGAAAGCGATTCAAACGTGTCTTGTTGAGAGCCTGTGGCTCATTTTGTCAAGAGGGACAAAGAAGACAGCATTACCAATCAATGCTTGCAACCCTCAGGCTGTTGTGTTTTTATCAGCAATGCAGTTCACCTGCTAGCACTGCAACCTGCAGGGAGATTACCTTGTACTTGGAAGTGTCCCAGTTATGGACCAGCCGTGCAGGGATGAGGAAGTTGTCATCCACATGGCAGGTGCTGCAGTAATACCATCCACTGTAGCTGCACACCTTGGCTTTCCCATTGGACAAACCTATGGAGCGCTGACAGCCTGCAGAAAAGAGAGGGGCAAAAAAGTCTGGGTTTGTACACCAAGCTAGAGATACACATTCAGGACAGAGTCAGAGAAGCATTCCTCCATTTGAGATCCTTTTAATATTTTATTTCTTTTACTCGAGAGACATTTCTCATTCCACAAAAAAAAACCTGAGAAATAAGTATCAGTATCCTTGGGCTGAAAAAGCACATACTAACTTGGGCATCTGTGACAAAGAATTCAGACAGCAGCCAAAAAACACTTAGCACATCTCAAGAAACAAAGGCAGAAGACTTGCTTGTGAGACACTGAGCATTTTAAAAGCCACGACCATCTGAAAACCACGGCCTGAAGCTTAGACAGGCCACACTCTACTGGATGCTTGTTCCAGAGAGCTCCCATTTGGCCCTCAGCAGAATGGGCCAGCCCTGCCTGCAAGCCAGCTCCCGCTGACAGCCACAGGGGATGCTGACTTGGCAGGTAAGAGTCAGCACAGGATCAGCACAGCCAAGGCAATCCACAGTCAGATCATGAATAATCACTGAGCAGCAGTCACAAGGAGAATGAGTGCACTGACCAGCAGTGTGACACAGCTCAGTTTCCAGCAGGTTTGGTTTTTGGGTTTTTTTTCCCTTATGACAGCGTTGCTCTGACTTACAAGGTCTGAAGTCTGCCTGACACTTTTTTCACAGCTAGATCCCTTGCTTCTTCCCATGCCCTCTTGTGTGGAGTCCCTGGGGAAAAACAATGTATTCAAAAGCTGCTGCTTTAGTTGGAAAGAACTAATGCAGAGATCTGCTTCACCTGACCACCTGTTTTCACAAAATACATAAACACTCGACATACTTGACACTTCTGTCTTTCAATAGTCACTAAAATGAACCAAGAGGTTCATATAATATTAGAGTGGATGGCTGAAGACAGACAGCACAGTCACATTAAACAACCTGCTCAGGTAGTTTTCTCACACTACTAAGTGATTACATGGAGTTTCTTGGGAAAAGTAAATATATAAACAGGTCAGTTGATTAAAAGAAATATAATTATGTTCATGTCTTCTCCTTTGCCCTTCATAAGACCAGAGCATAAGTATTAATGAAGTTCTAGTGCTAAAGCTGTGTCTGAATGCAAACAGTCTCCCAAGCCAATGTCATTGGAACCTTATAAATATTCCCCACTAGCCAGCACTTACTTGTCTGGGGAGGAGGATGGGACAAGATCTACTGATTGCCCCCAACTAGCACCATGCATCCCCTGCCTGCTACCTTGCCTTAATGCTCTAACTCCTGTCTATTAGACTGAAGGCAAGAATAACCTAAAGTCCAGTTTGAACTGCCAAAAATTCTAAATTAAAACATTTGCAGTGGAGAATTCACCACTTTAAGGCCTAATTTCTTGCAGCCTTCTAGAGCCAGAAACTCATTCCAGTCCACGAAGAAAGTTTTCTCAGGAGAGGAGTGACAATGCAGAGAAATGCTGGGGGACTTCTCTATGTCCAGCCCATCAGAACTGCAGTTCTCTGGGGTGAGGAGAGTCCCAGCAAGCAATCTTGGATGCCCTTCATCTTCAGGAAGGGTGGTTTTATGGAGAGGAGGAAGTGAAAGAAGTTCGTACCCAAGCAGCATGCCTTGCTTCTCCCTTGTTACAACCTTTTCCTGAGCCCACCTTTGTTTCCTTGCTCCTCTTCACATCTAGCACTTTTCATTCCTCTTCATATCCTCAGGAAAATACATTCTGCAAAGCTACATAGCAGTTGTGTAGTTGAGGTTTGTTAGATGATAATGTGGCGCTGGCATCCACCTTACATTTTCCCCTACTTTACAAGCTTTGCTGTTTGAAAATCACCATCTTTTTCATTCCTCTCTGTTGTGATTCATAATGATGGCTATTTCTACAACCCTTTCAAATCAACTCATCAAAGCACTGATTTTCTTTGATGT
Source organism: Regulus satrapa (assembly GCA_013396955.1). Lineage (NCBI taxonomy): Eukaryota > Metazoa > Chordata > Aves > Passeriformes > Regulidae > Regulus > Regulus satrapa. Next base: position 159,855 of record VWZN01018486.1, read on the forward strand.
TATGCAGTTCAAAGTGGTGCAGTGTGACAAACATATTTCTATGGCATAGACCACTTATGCTACTTTGTTTTTTTTAAGATGGAATAAAATAGATCAAGAATGAGAGAGAAAGAAGAGGAAGAAGGAATAGCCATTGGCTTAATGACCTTGGAAATTCTGCACCTGGGCATTCAGGTACATCAAGCTGCCATGATGCTTACCAGAAGCAAAGCTAGTTCTAATTCCTGACTTGAAATTCTTGAGCACCTCTCCCAGCAGGACAATCAGATGGAGCTGACCACCTCCACGATCAGTAACACAATTCAATGAATAGTTTAGGGTTTGGGAAGGGACCATATTTGCAGAGAAAACACTTAACTACCTACACAACTAGAGAACGCACCTTGCACAGGACGGGAGGAAAAAAAACAGCACAACTTTCACCAAACCTCTCTCACCTATTCCTAATGCTCACAGAGAATATTATCTATATAACATCTCTACAAAGGTCTGGCAAACCCAGAGCCTAATGCACAGACAACACCAGGGTATTTGCTAGCACCTGAAATCATCCCTCCCTAAAGAATGTTAGAGAGCAAGCTACAGAGGGAAGAAGTGTAGCTGGAAGGTATACTGCCAGCAAAGAGAGGGAAGGAATCATCCCAAACCTTTCATCACGGAAAATACAACAAAACAGCCTTGGAATCAAGGAAAGAAAATAGGGGGTTAGAAAAAATAGCAGCAAGAAAGTGCTGTTGGGCACAGATGAATCTCTCTCAACAACATGCCTGTGAGCAGAGCAGCAGTATCAACATCAAGAGGCTCGTGTCCAAGTGCAAAGCCTTCAGGAAGAAAGTAGTACAGGAGGTGAGGTTAGAAAGTTGTAACAAAACTCTCTCCTTAACTTAAGGTGGTGGTCTAGTATGGAGGAGGAGTCCAAGACATCTGAACACAATTCCTCTTCTCTGAAGCACAGGAAACACCGTTTTCAGGTTGCTGCACACTCTTGTAGTCAAGGAAGACACATACAACTATCCTTTTTATCCAGATACCTTTCGCTTTAATCTTTTAGCAAGAAAAGACTGGAGTAGCTCCCCAGTGAAACAGAGACAGTGAAAGACCAAATTAGAATCAAGTACACAACTGTTTTCCTTATTCAGTAAAGTTCCTTGCTCAGTAACAGGAAAAAGCAAGTCCCTTGTGATTGTGTGCCATAATTAAATCTGTGACAGATTAGCTTAGAAGCTAATTCATTTAGAAACAGCATACAATACAAAGAAAAGAAAATGATCCACAGACTTCAAAAGGCTTTCAGCTTGATAAAGGCATAAAGCAGACTAAGCAGAAGGAGCACAGCAACAAATTTTCAGTGTTAGATCAGACGTGCAACATTGCTCTATCAGCTCAGCACAAACAGAAATAAGGTGAGACTTACTCCAGTTGGTTACCTTCACTCCTGTGCATCTATTCCAGCTCATTCCACCATGGGAAAACTCAAATTCACAAGAAGGATACACTAACAATCCAACTCGGTTCTCTCTTACGCCTACTCAAGTTTGCATTACACTTTGTCCTTTTTCCATTATTACTTTCCAGAAATTTTACTTCAAATAAATAATTAAAAACTTTTAAACCCCCAAGCAAAATCTGACATTACTCACCTTGCCTACATTTTCTGTGAGCTTTTTACAAACTTTAAAAAACAGACAACAAAACCTTAACAGATTAAAGCAAAAAAAAATTCTGTGTTGAAACCATTTGGGTTTGACCCTATCAAGTTATAATTACCTAAGCAACAAATAAAACTCCTATCACGTCAGCAATGTGCACGCACCACTTTAATCATAAACAAGATCAGCTTCTCCAGAAATAAGGAAGGGTTCACACATTCCCCACTTGACTCCAAAGGATGGCCCAACTGTTCCAAGTCAATGGAAACCTCAACTATCAGCTACAGCTCAGGACTAAGTGCTAAAATAACACATCTTCCATCTTCCTGAGCACCATTTGGAGGTACAGTGCATAGGCCTGCCTGTCCTGCCTTACACATCCCAGCTCAGCTGATTTAGCTGCATAGGTTTGCTGGCTCTGGGCTGGGGAGACTGGACACTTCCAGCAGGGATCCATCCCACCCTACTGGAGATGTCTCACAGGCACCCAGCTTCAGAGCAGCTCTCCAAGGCACACGAGATGAATTATTTCCTAGGCTTTCTTCCAATCAGCAAAGACTGGATTAGTGTAGATATGCAATACTTAGATGGCTGGGTAGGTGAAGTGAATAAAACCCTTTACACCAATCATGCTGAACACACAGACCTGTGGCTTTCTCTGCAAAGATGAACAATCAAGAAAAAAAAAACCCATGATGGAAACAAGTCAGGTGACAGAATATATGGGTGTGTGCACAACATTCTGCATGCTTGTACAGTACCTATGCAGGCATGCTGCAGCTTACACTGCTGAATTCTGCCACCCCAGTAAAAATAACAGTAGTTAAGCCTGCAAATATAATACCAGAACTTAGAAGTAAAAAGTGTAAGCTTGCTTTTCAGGTACATAAGTCAAGAGTAACATTTCATCACTAAATGAGAACTAAAACTCTTAGCTGTATCAAATGACAAGCAACAAAAGTATACATTTGGAAACTGGTTTTTTTTAGTGCTTGGATTTCGCCACTTGAGTTTCCTCAGAAGACCTTCAGTGTCAAATTCTAAGAGGTGGCAAAGTTATATTCTTCCCAGCGAATATGCTCTGAGGAAATTACAAACAGGTTTGAAGACATGTTTTACACATAAGCTGCTGTTCGTGACCCTTTTAACACGTGGTCGGTTTGCATTCTCCTCCTGCACATTTTCAAACCCTTTCCCCGCGTTCCCAGGAAAACAGTGCTGAGGAATAACACCACAGACCTCAAACTACTCTGGTATTCCTTTCCCCATGCCCTTATAGGATTATTCTCTGCAGTGTGTGGTGCTTTGCTGAGACTCTGAAGTGCTCCCTGAAGGAAACAGAAGGAAATAGGATCTACCATGGAATGACTTACTGGTAGGATTCAGTAATTCACCAGCTCTTTGGTCAGGAATGGGAACTGAACACACTCTCTGGGCCAGCTCTTGAAGCCTGCCTGCCAGCTAGAAGTAAGGAGATAATGTAAGCATAATTAATGATGACATTCCTCTTCGTTCAGTCGATTGCATTCGTGCCTGGTTCTCCATACTGAGAAGGCAGAGAAGCAGAGAACAGAGCCAAGAGCAGGCCAGCCATTTGTGTGACAAGAACAAACACTGGTGCCAACACCCTCAGCCAGGTCACTTAGCAAAATGAGTCTCTGCTTGATGCAGTTTTCGTTTCTGCTCTGCAGTTGCTTTGAAGACCACTCACCCCTGCACTGCTCACTCCTTGACTTACACTGAAGGCCACCTGGTTTGCCAAGATTCATTTATTTGATACAGCACTAGCACGTACCCTAAAAAATAATCAGTTCTGTTTCTGTTGGAACACACAATTGGTTTTGTATCTCCTTTTAACAGAAGGAACTGTGCAGCAAATGTGGTTACATATTTTTACCAATGCCATTTGGCTGAATTTCTTCTTGGTTGCTCATCACTCCCACAGCACTACCTTGGACATATGAACTATCCAGATTTACACAGCACAGCTACATATCAGACTACAGCTGTTGCAAAAGGCCAGACTGAGAACCTAAATCCTTCCTAACAGCTGGCCCCTGATTTGTTCTGTAACTTCTTTTACATTACCCCAGATTTGATCCACATGCAATAGTTTTGCAATAATACACTGCTCTGGCATGCAACAGAAGAGAGGGAGCCTTGCCAACGCGCACACAAATGCCCTGGTTTTGCAGCAGCAGACCCTAAAGCAGCCATTTTCCCTCAGTGTTTGTCCCCCGAGGCTGCACATCTGCCAGGACACTCTGATGCCAAACAAATGCACAGTGCACTTCACAGGATTTTCTTCCAGAGCAGCATCAGGAGGAGCTCCCCCTGATGCTGGCTTCTTTGGACACCTCTGAGATTCACACGTCTTTCCTATCTCTTCTCCTCTGTCAGATTACATTAGAACAAGTCAGGTAGATCCAAATTTTATGGGGCAAGAGTAAAACTGAGCAAATAGCATTTGCACATAAGCTTTGCTTTCTTAAGAAGCTAACAGCCATGGTCCAAACCAACTCAGGAACCTGATATGAAGTCCAATTGCAGGAAAAGTGTTGTGCAGATGCCTGTGCCTTTCTGGGAAGGCAAGGCCTTTAGCAGCAAAAGCTGGCTTGACTGATTTAAAAGATGCTAGCCCAACAAATAAAACTCTCTCTTGCACACAATTAATGAAGAACCTCTGGGCTCTCCAGAGAAGAACTGTGGGGGTTGTGTATAAGTGTTAGAGTTTTCAGGTCTGAAAAATACTTTCTTTTGTCCGGATGTAGCTTTTTTCCATCTCAACCAAGGTGAGACTTGGACATTTAGACTCCTTAGTCTGGGCATTCTTTTCTTTGAACTCTGTGCCAAAAAAATCCCTCAAGACTGGTTTCATACAACAACCGGACCAAGAAGGTCTCCAGACAGCCAAGAGTTCTTTGGAACTCATACCTAGCACCCACAGGCCAGGAAGGCACAAAGCACAGCCAAGAACAGCCAGCCTGTGCTTACAGCACAGACCCGTTCACACCCAGCAGAACTGAGCTCACAACAGCACAATAAATGAGCACAAGAACCTACTGAAAACTGCAGAGCTGTTGAGAGGGGCAATGGGGTCATCTATCCCCACACAGGCAGAAAAGGCTCCCCTCAGGGCTGCCATGTGGAATACGTAGGTTCATCAGCCAAGACGGTTGTACCAGCAGCTCCTCTTGCAGGGCTGAGACAAAGAAGTCACTCCGACACCACACTCGATTGCAAAGTGCACATCAGGGCACAGAACAGGCACTGAACTGATCAAGTATTTACCTAAACTGCCCTTCCAAGCTGCAACTGCAAACTGAACCCCGTGAAGGTGAAGAGCTCACTCTGCGAAGGCGCCGGCCAAATCCCAGGAGGGTGAAGGACACGACTTCTACCAGACAAAGCTGATCGTTTTCACTGTGACTTCCTCCAGTCACGCCGTTCTAGAACTGCACTGAAGAACTCATCCCATCAAGGAAGACGAGGTGATTATAACTGATAAACAGGTTTAATCAACCCAGGCATGTGGTATCTTCCGATCTTTCTCCAAAACGAGCTGTCATGTGGCAAAGCACTGTGGCTCAGCAACCTCGTGTTTTGAAACATGTAGGTCCACTGCAAATAAAGTGCTCCATGCTACACAAATTCCAGTCACCCTTGTTTGGGAACACTCCCCCCACTCCTCCCAACAAGTCGGTGACCTTGTTTAAACATGGTGCATTTTCCAAATACTAACTTAGACCGTGTTTTTTTCTGCTCAGCTGGTTTAGAAATCCCACTGCTAGCAGTGGAAGTTCTACTTTTAAATGAATAGAAATAGGGCCTGAAAGTCACATACAAGACTAGAAGACTAAAGCCTAAAGTGAAGATACCTAAACAATAAAACCTTTACACTGCAAAACATTCCTAGGGGATTTTACAGAGTCGCAAACACAGAAAAGGCAAAAAGCTGCTGAAGCCTTGGAAGAAAGAGATCAATTGAAATGAAACCAAGCACAAAACAAATAGAGCACTTAGAAAAAGCACAATCCTAAAAGCCCTGGACAGGTGAGAACAATGGTTATTCAGAACTAAAATGTGACAAGAGTGCTGAAAACCTTCCAAAGGACCTTTTGGTATTTTACTATTATGCTGCATTTTCTAGGGTTTATCCTCTGGCATTTTTATTTCGGTAACATGCTGCAAGTTAAGCCTTGGGTGTAATGATAGTTCACTAAGGATTTGCTAAATTCAAGGATGCTTCTCAACTATCTGTATATGAGAAGTTTCAGCTATAAGGCTTTTTTGAGACGTTAAACAAAGTTGATTTTGTTTTGCATTTAAATCACACTTGCTGGTTTGCAAGCTATTAGGAAATACTTTCTTTTCATTAAGGGGGGAAAAAAAAGAATTTTATTTTTACTGCAGTAGGGACTGATTTCATACCAAGGGGCCGAGATAGAGCAGAGGTTTCACGACCTATCCATGTTGTACTGGGCTACACACATGATCACAGCACTTAGGTGCAGAATGATTCCTTGAAAGACAACAGCTTGCTTCATTTCACACGGCTGCAAGCTCAGGAAGCAGCACATTTACTAACCTTGGCTTTTCTGCACCTAGGGTTCAGCTCAGCAAGCCAAGTCGTTCAAGCCCTAATAGGAGTAACTTATTGTTTTGGCAAGTGAGGAGACATGGAGAAAGCAGAGAGGAAAAGACAGAAGGCACCCCAGAAGAGGAGCAACCAAAGCCACACAGCCAAACGAAAGGGTGCAAAACACATTTTCCAGAAGGCAGCAATTCCCACATCCATTAGGACTTGTTGTCTAAGTAACAAGAGTTCCCGGCAGACACAGCTGACTTCTCTGTAAAAAAAAAAGCCTGTTTTAATAAAGGATGAGGGAAAGAAAACAAAAGGTGAAACAGAAGAGAGCCATCAAAAGAATAGGAGCTATGCAAAAACCGGAGGCAAGGGCAAAGGCCATTTGCCTTCCCCATCTCTGGAAAAGTGATGCCACATGACAGAGGAATAACGACAGTGAAGGGCATCTGGGAATATTGGCTCCTTACAGACCTCCAGGAGAAATCCTCCAGGAGAAATGCCTATCTTTCCCTAGAAGCCTTTCTCTAAGCCAAAAATATAAATAACGGCTGCAAAATTTAAAGGGTTTATAAAGTCCCTGCCTCTCCACTCCTAATCAGTGATCATTCGGGTTTTTTTCAAATTACAACAAATTATGCCCTGCCCTCTGCAGTAAAACAGAGTTAGAAATGTGGAGAAACACTTTTCTATCTGATGATCAAGCAAAAGGCAGCTTTTCTCAAACTGCCCTCCTGACTCGGGGGGTATCAGCAGTTTGTTCTCCTTGCCCCATGACTACATCTGACACCACTGCCCTGGCTTATATCACGAGTTGAAAAGTGCGAGTCGGACTCCAAGATAAACCTGTCAATAGTGAGGCGCAGACACTCGCATTCTTCCCTACCTGCTTGTGAATATCAGCTGTTTGTCTGGAAGCAGTTCCTTGAAAAGCTTTTACTGAGGGAGAAAAGGAAAGGGGGGATGCAGAGAGCATTTCAAACAGGGAAACAAAACGGGGAGGGAAACCCCACAAAGACTGCAAAGAGAAAATAAATTTTAAAAAGCCTGTCCCCATCAGGTCCTCCCAGCAACCTTCTTTATCAGAGGTTCATTGTCAATCAATTAGCCAAGGCAGCAGGGGTCTGTAGGAAGGGGGGCAGCTCGAGAGACAATGGCTTGCCCTGTTGTATTACTATTTAATCGCTTTTCCTAAATAAATAAAGCAGCCCTGAGGTGCTGTCATGTCAAGGGAATTTATAACAAAAAAACCCTTCATTTTTCATTGGTCATTACTTTTCCTTCCCTCCCACCCCTGCAGGACTAGAGAGGGTTATTACTGTAGCCTGTAAGTTCCATCTTTGTGTTGCTTGCCTTTGATTCCCACTCGGACCTTGCCACTTTCTGGCACTAATTTGTCAGGCTGAACAAAGGAGGGATTTGTACCTCCTGTAAGGTCTCAATTAGGAAAGGCTTCTGCTGTATTATGTGCCATTGGGACAGGACACAAAGACGGTAATTACAGGAATTTGCACTAAATGGCTGAAGAATTCACAGCAAAACTTTTCTTCCTCCCCCCCTCCTCATCCTTCTCCAAGCTCACCACTCCCAGCAGCCCAGGGGAAAACCCTCTCTCAATGCCTGCAAGCTGTAATTACCAACAGCAGGAACCCTCAGGTTAAACAGCAGCCCATGCCCAGAACGGCACAACTGCCCGCAGGGAGCAAGGAACAAGGAGAGAGGCTCAGCTTGCCCGAGTGCCTCCTCAGCACAAACTTTTCTGAGCCAAACAAGTTTCCCCAGTTTCTCCCTGTTATAAGTAAAATTCTTTCTTTCTTTCTTTGCACCATGGTAACAGCTCCAAATTGCAGCCGGCTCTGAGGGTCTCGGGAATGGCAAAGGACCCACCCGCTCCTACAGAAAGTGCTGGGAATCCTCGGGGACAGAATCCCAGTGACCAGCTTCCCACAGACCCTCCACAACTCAAGAGGAACTCAACATTTGTTCAGTTTGGCAGACTGGAAGGAGACCACAGGAGTACTGGGAATGCTTCAGGTGGATCAGGAAAAGACATCATGGAACCCTGGTCACAGCACCTTATTTTTGCAGGGAGTACATGAGTGAGTAGAGATTAATCATCCCGTGTTTGGGAGAGGGAATCCACCCTTTCCCAGAGAAAAGCCTGCTTCCATACTACATAAAGCAAGACTAAAACCTGTTTCACACTGGAGACGTGTACTTTGCTGCCATCCCAGGGCCTGATCCTATTTTAGAAGAAGTCCCTGAAAATATTCACTTGAAACTCTCCTGAACCTCAGTCAGAGGATGAAGCAAAATATAAACCAAATTACATCAAATCATACAAATCTGGCCAAGAACAGAGCTGGATTCAGGCAGAAGCCCAGGTACTGTGACCAAATCCTTAACTGCCGTGATGCTCCAGCTGTCAGGTGGGGCCATGCACTGCGGAGAGATGAGGAGAGATGAGCAGGTACATGACCTGCAGGTAACTAGCAGAGAAAGACAAACCAAACTGCACCCACAAGTCAATTCTGAGGGCAGCCCAGTACTTCTAGGTCTCCCCTGGAAAGGATTCAGCCCACCCAGCAGATCCTGGGCCCACACAGGTATGCCCCACAGTCATGGGCGGCTCCAGAGCAACATGAGAACCACACCCCAAAGCAGCATGGGGAGGAGGCAGGACCATCACAGCTCCCATAATACAAGAGAAAAAGTCTCCAAAAGAGCTGTTTCTGCTTGAGCTGACAATTTCTGAGTGTAACTAAAGTAAGTCAGAGACTACAGTTTGGCAAAAGGTGCCGAATTTGCTCCACACAGATGTCCTTGCTAAAGTAAAATGACAATGAACTGCATTCACACAGGTCCTCTCTGTTTTCACTTAATTCCCAAACTGGATAAAAACACGATCTTACCTATAGGACTAGAGCCAGACAACAAATTAATTCAAACCCCTTTGATTCTGGACCCTCTTCACAGCGTCCTGGATCAAGCGAGCATCTCGGGCAGCCCTGGCCCACGTAGTGCAGGATCTAATGTTTCAACACTGCTCAGCAAAAGCAGATGAACCTCTGAATAAATACCCTTAGATTTGACAGAGTGAAAAGCTAACTACGGCCACAGCGAGAGGCTGTGCTGCTAAAACACACGCAACGCTCTTTCAAGTGATTTTCTTTTCCTGCAGGAAACGCTGCAACCTGGCTGCTCACCTGCACACTTGAAGCTCTGCACTGTGAGCCCTCTCTCTAGAGACAGCGTGGTGAGGATGCTCAGGAAGCTGGTGGTCACTGACTGCCTCTTGGTCTTCCTAAGATCATTTCCAAAGGGCCGATCTCCGGGTTTGTTCCTGAGCGTGACCTGTGGGTTTTGAGTTAAGCTTCGAGTGGCATTGGCTGCTGCTTTCAGCGCCTCCATCCACTCCTGGGCCCTCTGACGGGTCTCTGCGCGCAGGCGCAGCACGTCTTGGGGAAAAATGACCTGGAAGCAAGAGTCACAGCCATCCTGAGTGTCTGTCTGCACCGACAGGCACACGTCCACGTTGTAGCTCAGCAGGGGATCCTCATCAAGCCGACCAGGTTGGAATGCCATGAGGTAAGACCTGTTCAGGACAAAAGTAAATGCCTTCCAGTTATTCTGGACAGTTAATCTGTAGAGAGTCCCTGATTTCAGAATATTTTGGTACTCTTTAGTGTTTTCAGTCAAATTCATGGATAGGAAGAGTTCCATAGGCTTCTCTAATAATCCATTAGTTTGAGAAAGGTCGCTGTTATTTTCAGGCTTTGGCACATTCTCCAGTTTCTCCTGCTGCCTTGTAAAAGCAGGCACGGAAGCACGCACCGCTTCCCAGAGTTTCTGTCCCCAGTCCAAAGTCTCCCACGAGGACTCTGCCTTCAGCTGCAGCTGTGAGCTGTCTGACAGGACAGTGTCCACCACCTTGGTTTCGATGCCACCAGTGACAGTGACCCTCTGAAAACGCATCAGTGGATACACGGTGGGAAGGGTCTGGTTGCCACTGCTGTCCAAGCAATACAGGTACAGCTTGTACTGGGAGAGCTCAGCGTAACAGGTTTGCCAGTAGCTGTCATTGTCTCTTCTGACTTCCAAGTATCCCTTCTTCAGAAGATTTGGGAACACTGTCTTGTGTTCTGGAGGGGAAAAAAAAAAAATTTTGGAACAATAAGATTAATTTTTTTTTTTAATTGTCTCAAATTACTACATCATTCTGGCTTCTACATCTCTCCTACCCACGCACAGCGTATCTGAGGATAGGATCACAGAGCAAATCTTCATCTAATAGGTTAAAATTATCAAGCACAAGCACTAACTCTACATTTGAGCAATGCAGCACTTTGTTACCCAGAGGTACCAAAACACCTTACAAAAAGGGAACAAAGAAACAGAGGGACAGAGAAACAAAGCAATTTTCCTGAAATATCCAGGATGACAACGGCAGAGCAAGAAAACCTAGTCCAGAAGTGGACAATACTATCAAGTAATCTATGGCCAGCTAAAACAGATTTCGACAGTGAGCAACACAAACAAATTGAAACACCTTACCCTCTTCCTTCCTGCTCCTTCCCAGGCTCAATTTCATGTTTTCACACACTCCACCTCTGCCTCCCCCATCCTAAGCAGCTCAGAGGGAAAGGGAACAGTGGCTGCAGTCCTTCAGGTTAAACATACCCCTGCATGAGCTCTCCGTGGCCACAGCTCCTCCAGGAAATCTCCACGTTCTCCAGCACGGAGTCCCACACGGGCAGCTGCCGAGATCCCGCTGCACCGCGCTCTCCCTCAGAGGCTGGAGCACCTCCTCATCCTCCAGCTGCCAGCGCTGTGCCCTTCCTGCCACCTGCTCTGCCAGAGAGGCCCCACCTGTGGCTGAGGGGCACAGCTGTGTCCTGTGGAGGGGCAGCTGGAACAGCCCTGCAGCACCTGGCAGCTGGGCTGACCCGGCGAGTGCAGCTTCTCGCCACATTTCAGCGCCACCTGGGACCAGAACATTTCCTGCAGTTCTGTTTACTCCACAGTTTTGCTGATCTATGAGAATTGGGAATAGCAGACACGACCAAAAATGAAAAGTAAGAGGCTGTTCAGAGGGATTGAAGCAGACAGACCAGAGCATCTCAGCGCTTCAGGTGCTTTGGAGCAGATCCTTTCACAAACCCCAGCCCAAGGCAAAGTTGAGGGGAAATTTCTTCATCCACAGAAAACCAGCCATACACAAGTCACTCCAAGCACTAAAGTGATGCAAATTTAAAATCGATTATCTAAAGCATTTCTGAGCTCGAAAAGAAAGGTTTCCATATACAATTTGTTCCAATCTGATTTGCACCACTTCAGCCACCACAGGCAAGATTCATATTTTCACCTGGGGCTAGGCATGTGGCTATAGGCAATTTTTGTTGGTCCCTGTATAAATTCAGAGGCATTTACTGTTACACTGTAATACCAACTGTAACACTGGGCACCCCAAAACAACCCAGGCCTCATTTTCACACTCTTACTCCCATTTCAGTTCTACCTCACCTTTCCAATAAGGGTACCTGTGCTGGGTCTTGACCTGCAAAGAGTGACAGAATTAGCAGACACAAGTAAAGTTTCTGCCTCCAATTGTCTGTCTCCCTTGGAGTCTGCTATTCCTGGCACAAGACAAGGTAGCCACCTGGAAACAGCTCCTCATCTACTGCCCAGCATAATTAGGTCACAACAAAATCTGCATCAATTGACCTTAACACACAGCATTACAGACCACAGCAATAGAGGAGCTCATCTATGGAGATTTCCACCCTGGGGCTGGCAGCCTTTGAAACAGGGATAGCTGGAGGAATAAAACATTTTCAGCATCTCAGCTTAACCAGCTACAGTGATGTTAACAGGCCACACATCATCTCTGAGCACACTGAGGACATCTGCAACAGAGAGGTAAGAGAACAGAAACAACTAGACTGGATGAAGCTTGGAAACAAAACCAGGCCTGGAGAGAAACTACATCCCCATCTGTACTGGGCTTCCCAGTTAACAGAGCCAAGACTGCTGGCCAAATTGCTCTCACCACTGCTGGCTAAAGGGGCGAGTCCTTCTGTCCTCCCAGAGCACAAGGAGAGTCAGGGACTCCTGAGTATTTGAGGAGGCTTCTGATACCGACTGGGGCAAGCTTGGGCCGTAACCTTCATTCTAAGGAGGTGCTCCTGGCTTTGGCTGGAAGTATTCCTGTAGCCAATTCTCAGTTTCTTCTATGTGCAGGAGAAAGAATCAGAATAGCAGCAGTGTGAAATCTTTGGCCAGCTCTTCAGCAAAGACCGACTTTTAAGGATTTATGCGGATTAACTAGACGAGCTCCAGTTAAACTTATTGAACGTACATAAAAATTCATTGTTTGGTATACTTAATATTGGTATGGAAATCTCATGGAGGTCAAAAATGGGGGAAGGATGTTACCTTGCAGCCACCCTAACAAAAAGGAGGCACTCAGGTTTCACCTTGACAGCTCAGCCTCAGCTTCCCCATTCCCCCACATACTCAGAATGGAGCCCGCTTTTAATACCGTGCTCAGAGCACTCCATCTACAGAGATTTCCTGCAGATACGGCTCAAACCATAAAAACTATTTTAAAAATTGCTATTTTGGCACTAGGTCTAAAAAGATCAGTGTAACTATACCTTGCATGTCAATAAACTACTCAAGACTATTTCAGCTAAATGTGAAAATGGAAAGCCTAATCTATAACCCAAAATAGTTAGAGAAAAAGCACACTTTGATAGCCCAAATGGACAGATGTGCACACACACGGACACACTAAAAGAGAACCAATTTTGTTCCCCGTACGTCTCTGGCCCTGACATTCATTAGTATTTCTGCACTAACTCAAAAGCCATTAATTTCTCTGAAACCCACACGAATCCCTTTGTAGTGCAGATAATGGACAGCCATTCTAGAGTCATCTTCCCTTTCTATTAATCCAATCAGGGAGGCAGCGCTTCTGCAGCTCCAAACTGCAATCTCTCTCGCTTCCATCAACTACAGATGACCGTTCGAGCTTCTCCATAATAAGACAACTCATAACCTTCCCCCAGCCACCCCTCCTTCATCTGCACGCAGGTTTGCTTGTCTTTTGTTGAGTTAGAGAAAGGCTATCTCACCCTGTCTTTCACAGAGACACCCCCCCCCTCTCCCTCCTTCACCCCACAAGCTCTGTGAAATTGGCTCCAATGGCTCTCACTCAAACTGGGACAGAACCAGCAGCCACCTTGATTAACATTCAAATGCCTCGTATTGTTTGGGTCAGGGCAAGAGATGCTGGCAGAGACAGGTTGAATCCACATGCTGCACATACACACAGCTTACAGCTCTGCTCCACTGGCACCTCCACATGCACTGTGCCAGATAATACCTTTTTACTCAGAGAGCAAATGGGACCATCTCTCTATCCGCCTTCCAAACAGAAACTGCATCTCTTTTCCTCCTTATAGGGACTGGCAGAGTAAATTGAAGACGAGTCAAAAAAAAAAAAAGGAAATAATCACAGTAAATAGCCCACATCTGAGCTATTTGGAGTTATAATTTCAAGGAAAGAGGTGGAAGAAGGCAGAGGAAAACAAAGAGAGACTCAGCAGCTGGGGACAGAGTAATACCCTTCCTCAGCATCTCTCCTCTCCCTGGGGAACTGCCCACTCATCCCAGCTAGGAACCCTGCACACTCTGGGACAGCTGACTGTACCTGCATCTCAGCTGGCACGGCAGAAAAGCTCACCCTGTTTCCCACCACTGAGGCGTTTCTGCCAACAGCTATTCCAAGTAACTTGGAAAAGAGCAGAAGCAGAGATGCCTACTTTGTGAGCAGCGTGCATCTTGAGGGGGGGCACTCAGTGATGAGTGATGAGTGCAAGTTACAGAGGTTTTGTCAGTAGTTTTCCTCTTGGATTTTTACAAAACTGAGCATTTTTACGAAACATTTTAGTTTGGGACCTAAAATGCTCTCAAATTAGGCTGGGTAAATCACCTTCTTGGTGGGATTTGCTAGATCAGGGACAAACTGTGCCTCAGATCCACAATATCCACTGTCTTCCTACTTAAAAACACAGTCTTTTCTTCCCACCTGGGTCTGCAAATACGTATCCTTCAGTTTGTGCAGGTGCTCAACGCTGTGACAGCTCGAGAGGTCTCCAAGCTCACAGGCACAGCAGGCAAACAAAACAGCTACCTGGAAAAACTGCTGTAGCACCCACGCTGTCAGGAGTGTTGGAATGCTGACATCCACATGGCCATCAAGCCGTGCTGTGTTTCAAACACCCTGTTTTAAAAACCCAAGCCAAGGTTCACTGTATATTTCAGAATTCTCTCTTTGTTTGCCAGGCCACACGCCCAGAAATACAAGAGCCTGCCCTGAATGTGCTTACAACTTCTGTCTTTGCTAGCTCTGCTTCCCACTTGTGCCCCATAGCAGAAACAGGGTTTATTTCTAGCAGATGAGCTCTTTCACCAGCAGGCCCAAAAGGCACAGCTTCTTTTCAGGTCCTTTTTCTTTCTCAGCACGTGGAAAGGATTCAGTGCCATTTTATTTGTATTATGGTTTAGTGGTAGAATCGGCAGTGCTGGGTTAACACCTCAAGTAGATAATCTTCAAGGATTTTCCAACCTAAATGGTTCCATGATTCTAGAAAAGAGCAAGCAGCAGGAACAGATAAGCCCACAGCAATGGGTATACTGTGACAGTAAGGAAAAAAAAGGGAAGAGTTCATCTATGCAGTAACTGGGATAGCTTTGGAGGACTGGGAGACCTCTGCAGGCACCAGAGGGAAGTCTGGTGAGGACTGACAGGAGCTGCTGAAGGTCCTCTCAGCATCTCAAGCATTCATTTAATTTGGATTAAAACCTTGAAAAGGGATGTCTTCTAAGGATGCAACCACTATGACCCCTTCAACAACTGCAGCAGGTTTTATCCAAGCTCCAAATACATTCTTCAATCTTTTCTGGAGAATAATTAGAATCCACAGACATGTGTCTGCAAAACCTACTTCCTTGCTTTTGCACTTCTCTTTCCAGCTCAGCTAACAGCAAACTCTTTGTGAGGCTCTCTTGTAAACACAGAGGGAAGAAATAGCATGGCTACCTTGTAAGACCTGCACAGCAGCTGAACAGAACAGGTAAAAAAGATTAATTGAGTTAAAAAAGATTAATTGAGTGCTTCGGTATAACAAATTTTCAGAGCACAGAAGCTCTCCTGATTGCCTGCCTTCCAACATTCCATACAGAAAGGCTCTTGGAGGGCACACTGACACCCTCGAGAAGGGTGTCCATGGGAAGTTCATACCACAGAATCACAGATGAAGCTTCAAACACTACCAGGGACATGTGCAGCCCTTCAGGGGCTACATTGTAATAGAGTTTCTATTCGAGTGGATATATCAAGCTGACACACATCAAGTCAAACCCAGGAGATGCCCGGGATACAGCAGACAAAAATGAAGAGCCCTGTCTGCAGACTTGGGGGTGCATTTCTGCTATGCATCCTTTCCACAGAAAGGGCAGAGAACAGAGACCCCCCACCCCCCTACAAGAAGTAATCACTCTCCCTAGACAAAAAATAACAGCAGGTACACTTGTACAGCAACTATGTCACAATATAGCACCTCTACATACACTTCTACATACTTCCAGGTATAATATGTAAGTATGTAGAACTTCTGCATATTTATACACACACACATCTTCCCAAACACAAACACTCAGGCACCTGCTTTGCATGTTCCAATATAGCTGATTTACTCAGAAAACCCAACACAAAATTGTTTTAACTCTTAACAGGCCATCTTTTCATAACTGGAGTCAAGCCACCATATGCATACGTGCATCCTTTCACAATCCCTTGATTTTTAGTTGAACCCTGCCTTTATTTAAATTATAAAAATCTTCGTGGCACTAGCGGCTATTCTTCTCCATAAGTGCCCAGTCCATTTCTGGCACCTACAAAATAAATCATGGAGCTGGAGATACTGGGTCAGTGTTTCCAAAGCCCTGAGCAGAACCTCTTCCAGGGCAGTGCTTAGGAAAGGAAAAGGAAGAAGCATCACCGGCTGAAACACCGCTTGCCCCGATCTGATAACACTTCCTGTGCCCCACACAAAGCTGGCAGGGATGCCTTAATTGAGTGCTTTGGTTTAACAAACAGTGCTTTAGTTTCTGTTAATTGCTTGTGGACTGAAGAGTCAGCATTATTTAAAGGAAGAGAGCAGAGATCTCGGGCCTTAAAGCTCTGTATGCACTCTTTCTAATGGCTGCTCTTCCACTTTATGAAAACTGGTTTTGTTTGGACCTTCCGTTCTCCCAATGGCTTTAGCATTCAAAGCTCTTTTTAAGTTTGGGAAAATCGTTCAAGGAAATGATCAGAAACACAGCAAATTAATTATTTTTTTTTTTTCCTCAGTCAAACTGAAGAAGATGGAAGCAAAAAGTAAAACAAGCTTAGTTATTTAAACGATAAAAAGAACAGCAATCAAGGTAAGTTTAAAAAATTATCCTTAGGCTGGCAAACACACAGAGCCACATAAAAGACAAAAAGAGCCATTCTGATTTCTCCTCTTTCAACAGTTACCTCACCAGTTGGGTTTTGAGTGGGTTTTTTGTGTTTTTTACCATCCAGCTCCTCTTTCAAATATTAAAACCAAACAGGAAACTCCTCCTATAAACAGAGCAGCAGCACAAACCTGTGTTTCCTTGGATGTCCTCTCCCTTGGTTAATGCCAGGTAGGAAAGCAGAGCACAGTTATTGTCCTGGCCGGGTGCAGGTGGCTGCTGCAGGGAGCTGCCTGTGAAAACCACTCTCCAGTTGACGTGGCTGATGTCAGAGCGTGACCTGTTGTGACCCGGTTTGAACACGGAGGTTTCCTCATTCTGCACCAGGATGTCGTTCACCGAGCGAGGCCTATCTCTCCGCCGCTGGCAGATCCTGAAGATGTTAAAAGCTGTGGGCTCCCCTTCCCCTGCCCAAGCAAGGCTGTCAGCAGCTGTTCCCCTCTGCACCCCGCGCTGGTCTTTGCCGGGGAAAGCTGTCTGAGCTTTGGTTTCCAAGAGGCCGTTTTTGCAGTGATCCCAGATCAGGCTGCTTTTGGCTAAGGAGGCGACGTTCCTCAGGTTCCTGCTCTCCCTTATCTGATCAAATACCTCACGCCCAACCAGCTCGGGGACCTCCTGTACACCATACACCTCAGAGGGCTGCACAATCTTCTCAAGCTTACTATCAAAGCTATTGAAAAAGTCTTCAGTCACTTCCAAGGCAGGGCTAATGTCATCCACTTCAAGAGCCTCCATATCCTGGGCTGCTGTGGGCTCAAGGCGTGGCGAAGCCTTAAGAAGATACCACATCAATGTGGAGCTGAAGATCTGCCTCACACCTGTCCTTGGCACACCCTTAACTAAGCCATGGTGGGCAAACACAGTCACCAAAGCCTTCCAGTAGGAAATAACCAACTCAACGTGTCTTCAGAGGGAAGATCCAACACCCACTGTCCACTGTGGTCCCTGGATGATGAAACAAGCTCATAGTGATGAAGAGCACCTGTAAAGGAAAGCCAAACACCACATCAGTAAGAGTCTATTCCCAGGTAAATATGTTGAATCACATCAGTCCTTTCAGAGTCATAATCCCCTTTCATTTACCCTTCTCCTTCCATTGGCACCAATATTATTGTGTATGAAGAAACCCTTTGTGGTTTCCTGTATGAGCTCTGAGTACAATCACTTTTTCAACTGAAAGCTGCACAGAGCAGGATGGGGCACCAGATGACAGGAAACCAAGGTGATACCATTTGTTAACCAAGCTTTAGAAAGCAGCATTGAGAAGTAGCCACCTAAGGAATCCTTCATAGTTTCCCTTGGGGCTCTAAGAAAAAGTTGATATGCTAGAGGGTCATAAAATAGGCCAAGCAGCCTCAAATAATTAACCTTTTTGTCAAAAGTGCTCGAAGTCACAATTTTATGGAGACCAACGTGAGTTTTACAACAGCAACCTCACCTACCTGTCTGCAAGAACAGAACTGTGACATTTGTCAAATAAATCAATGCTATGAAGCTACTGCAGAGCACTGCACAGTTTCCTTCTCGAATGTCACTGTGAACTCAAGTGAAACAACCTAAGCTCCAGAGACAAAGCATCCTACCAGCAAAACAAAATATACCATAATCCTGCACTTTGATTTGCAGATCTGCAAATCCTTATTTCCAAACTGCTAACGAACTGGGCAAAACGTAAGACCAGCAAAGAGTTTTAAGGCTAGAACAACTGAGAGGTGTACTGACCACCTGTGAGGAGGAAGGGAGTTCCCATTCCCTGTGGTGCAGCAAGGGGTGTCCCACTGCCGACTCCTGCCACACCGAGTCTGCTCCCAGCTTCTCCCTCTTGAAGCTCCACCCCGAGTGCCGCCGTGCTGAAGGGAAATGCATGGTGGGGATGTTTAAATTGGGGTGACCTGGCAAACGTCTGCGAGCTCTTGGGAGACCTGGAGATTGGGCATTTGTACTGGCAGAACAGCCCTCAAGTCTCCAAAGATAAATCACAGTACCCGGAGCCTGTACGTGCAGAACAGCTTAAAGTCAGAGTTTTGAAGACATCAGATCTAGTCCTAGAACCAGCAAAGCTGCATTAGCTCAGAGCTCTGCCTAGATTAACAAAACTAATTAGCTGGGCTGGGCCGATAATTAGCAGCTCATTAGCTCGTAAATGCTGCAGAAGTGGTACCAGGACCTGTGAAGATTTACACTTAGCAGGAAAAACATCTATTAAACAGCATCAAAACCAGATAATACTTCTATTCAAGGTGGGTTTTTAAAACCCAGAGCAGTCCATTAGCCCAGCTTCTGTTAGGAAAGCTGCTAAACAGGCACCCTTTACTACAGCAAGCCAGAGGGAGAGAGGACCGTGGCCAGCAACCCCCTCAAGAAGGGGGCTCAGAATTCTGCAGCACAAACCCATCTCCTCCACAGTCCCCCAGAGGCTTCCTGCCACCCCTGCCTCAGTTGTAGCCACCAGCCAGGACACAGTTGTGTCCAAAAGCAGCAGCTCACCCTCTCTCCCAGTAGATCTGCAGTTCAGACTATGAAGGATACGCCAACTAAGTAACCTTCAAAAGGGACAACTGATCACATACACAACTCGAACATCAAGCCTTTACACTGAGATCTTTCTCCCCTTAACTCTCCCCAAGGATTCACTACTCCTTGCAAAGCTGTGCAGCTGTGCCAGTTGACAGCAGTGGGAAATGAACTCATCCTGGGCACATCCTGGCACGTTGTCAGCTTAATGCAGCACGGAGTTTACTCCTGAAGCTCATTCCTGCCAGCAGCCCCAGAACTGTGTTCTGCTCCCTGGTACCACAGAGCTTGGGAGCTCAAGAACAGCCTAAGGGACACAACGCAGTGCAACCCGTCCACTTAATCTACACCTTTCCCTAGCATATTTTTACAGCAAGAACGGTGTTTTGAATTTGCAAACTGCCAGAGGCATTCACTTGAACAAAATTAGCACCCAACATAACCACAGGCCTGCAGTGAAGGCTACAGCCTGGTCCGTTCAAAGGTGCTGCCTCACAGGGATTGGCAGAGAATACAACTCCCTCACCAGCTGGAGCAGCAATCACTCCAGACACACCACTGCAGGGACACAACCTTGGTCTGCCCTTTCTTTTAAGTCGCTAGGAAAGGTGGAAAGCAAGGGATAAAAATTGACACTTACATTAAACAAGTTGATTTTTAAACGGCGGAGGCTTCAAGTAGCTGAACGTTTCTCTGGATCCCCTGGGATATCCAGCAGCACCCAGCCAAGTGTGGTGATGCCAAGCTACAAACTGACCTCATATCCAGTGGGATGCTGAACCACGTGGCCGTGAGCAGGTGACAGAACCCTGTATCACAGGGTTCACAAACTGCAGCAGCATTCATACCTTCCCAACTAGTCTGTTTGCCCTGCTCGATAAAGATGCGAAAGGTGACATCAGTGGTGGCAGCCTCATCCTCTCCCACACCACCAGAAGAGTTGTGCCAGTAATTCCCACTAGCACTGGGATCCTGCGATTACGTATCCTCCACAAATGCAATCAGGCATTTTCTGACAGTGGCACTCCACAAAAATTTAATTCGGATGTCTGCATGGATTTGGTGCCAAATGAAACAGTTTCATCTCCAGGAGGGAAAGCAGTGAAAATCACTGCCCTCATGGGGAGGGTAAAAAAAGGCAAACAATGGGATAAGTTAAACTCCTTTTAAGTTACCATAAAATGTATCCCTTTATGTATTGTTTCTCGAAACACCTTAAATTCTCCAAAGACATTCAGTCTAAGGCAGTAAATGAGAGAGGAAGAAAGAAGCATCAGCCCAAACTATTACAGAATGATGAAGCTATGGATTTATGAGCTTGGATTTATGCTCATCCAGGCCCCTGGAGACTAGTCTTCATGAAAAAAGGATGAAGGAACACGCTGCACTGTACTGAGCAAAAACTGCTGGGCACAGGGATTGCAGCAGCTGCAAGCCAGTTTTCTGTGTATCTGCCCAGCATGAACACGAAGCAGTCAGATAATTAATGTGAACTTACAGTGTGAGTGGTCCTTACTATCACAAGTTTATAGCGGCCCCATCACTCACACGGCTGAGGTGAACAGCGAGGATTATTGGTCACAGCACATGAGAGACACTGAGGGTCAGTTTAGTAAAGATTACCTCCCTTGGAGAAGCCACATGGATTTAACTTGGGTGACAGCAATGAAAAATCATGAAGGATAAACATCAAGGAACATACACTGGAAGAGATCATTTAAATTCCTGATACTTTCTCTGGATCCTCGTGGGTCATGGAAAATACTCCAGCATTGCATGGCAAAATGTAAAAAGAACAGAAAATACTGTGAAGCAGAGGGGAAAAGCAGAAAGGAAGAATAGGAAACCTCACACAACTTGATAAGGAATCTTGGTTTGGTGCTCAGAAGAATTCCTACCTCTATTCCAGAAAATAAAGATGCTTAACAAACAAGTGACACACAACAGATAAATAGAGACCTCCCCCGTCCTCGGGTATTTGGAGAGAGAATTAGAAAAACTACCAATGATGTTCATGAGGAAATGCATCAATTACAGGAGCTCTCAGTCAGTAAAAGGTAGCAAAAGACAGGTACTATTAAAAGTCCTCAAGTCTCATTGATTCCTAATGACTCTTGGGCTCAAATTCCTGGCAAAGGTTAGGGATTCTGAGAATTTTATCTCAAGAGCACCAGAGGAGTTTTACAAGCCACCTGTACACAAACAGAGAGCAGGGGTGCCTCGGGCACTGGGGAGCTTGCCCTATCCCTTCTCAACACACTGGAACCTCCTGTGGGAATCAGCTCTGCTTACCTCACGTTGCATTACAGCTGTGGGCTGAAGCTCCAAGGCCGAGAAGGAAGCAGAGAGATTCTTTCAGTTAGGTAACAGCTGGTAGCAGAGCAAATTCAGGCAGCCTAGGGACTTTTATTTCTGTTATGGTGTAGGCCTGATCCACTAGAGTCCAGTTTATGGGCTCTGTGTTGTTCAGACACACCTGGTGTGAACAAGAGGTCACCTGAAGAAGGGGTGGATGGGCTGACTCTCTGAACACAATCCACTGAGGCTGGCACAGCTAAGTACCTACAGAGCTTTTCTCCCCGTCAGTCTGGGCAACCTCAGACAGTGACCTGAATGTCTTCCAGTGGCTCCTCAAACAATCACAACCTACATGTTTTGCTGCTGCAGATTTCTGACCTGTTTTGTAGCTCATCAGCTCTAATCAGGACACGCTTAGGTCAAGCACAGTCCTTGAAACCAGGCAGAATCCCTGAAAAAAGCTGTGAAGCTGAGGTGCTAAGCTGTCAAACACAGCTCAACTTCTTATTAGTTCAGCTGTGTTTGTCAGCTGGGTACACCTGAGGGGACAGAAGAGAGAAGAAGGATGCTCAGAGGGTTGTCACACACACAGCCTTTAGCTCTGCCTACGCAGCTCTGCACATCGCTGCCACAGAGGGCTTGCACAAGGAGCTGAGGAGTCCTGCAGGAGCCCTGGTTCAAGACACTTTTCCTCCCAGTGGTTATGAAGCACATGGCCACTTCTCTGAGCAGCAACTGAAGGCTGCACTCCTGCTTGTCTGTCACACTCATCCTGGAGAGGCAACTGATAAGGAGGGATTTCACAAGGGACGACTGCAGAGAGCAACCATCAGCTGGGACGCTCTTCCTGTGCAAACTATCACCTTCTCTTGGATCCTGGCTGCGTTTTGTTCCCGTGGCACAAGGCAAGCCTTTTCCCAAGTGATTCCAAAACCCCAGATGATCCAGTGCTGGGTATACCAAGTGATTCAGAGCACACAAGCTTGTCAGATTCACCGTTTCAATGGCAGGAGGAAATTTACAGTGCCTCACAAAGAAGTGAAAACTACAATAAACTTTTCATATACAGGGAACCACAGTTTTGAAAGGTTGCCAATGGTTGGTTCAACATCACCTGGAAATTCTCACAAAAAACTGGAGAAAGAGACTCCCTGGTCAGGAATGCTTGGCTCTAGGGCCAAGAGAGGGTAGCTGAAGGTAAGCAACCATTTCTGTGCTGCAAACCCACCCGTTTGCCAGCCTCATTGCCCTGCAGGATGAAACGAACTGCCACCGTTTATCAGTGAAGAACAGCTCCCACATCCTGTCTGCTACACCCAGCGAGAGGCAAGTTGCAGGAACAGCTGCAATTAACTCGGGGCCTAATTACAGTCGAGCTGTAAGACAGTGGTGATCTCTTCTACTCTACAGAAATTAAAAAAAAAACAAACACACACACGAAAAAATAAACAGCTGCAAAAAGATGTACTAAAGAAAGAAGTGAAATCAGGCAGGAAGAAAAATGCCACATTCTGTGAGGGGAAGCAGACCCTTAGCAAGGACAGGAGACTGTGAAGTCCAGATTTTCCCCAGCTGCTGATCTCACCCAGTGCTTCTAACAGGGAAGCTCCCCAGGCATCCTCCCCGTGTGGAGAACTAACACACCACAGCTCCAGAACAGCTCAGCCAGTCACGAGCACCCAGCAGTGCACAATAAACAGCGCTTACAGTAGACATTACCTTTATTTTTAAAGGTTTTCATTTGGAAACAGCGATTAAAACACAAGAAACACTCAGCTGCAAAGAGCACAGCAGGCTGCACTAGAACGAAGAGGAGGAAGCACCCAGCAGTGGAGGAAGACAGAACACCAGGATTTCTTTTCCAGAAGCTGACTGCTGGACAGCTCTCCCAAGATCTCTTATCTTCTCGCTGACTTTGCCACGCATCCCTCCTGGCTGGGGAGCACCACCAAGTAAAGAAGGGCTGTGTCACTCCCTGGGGATGAGTAACCATTTCAACCATCTCAGCAGCTGGACTGGGATGGAAGGATGAAAGATTTGATGGAGGAAAGGAATAAAAAGCCAAGCAGACTGACGGCAGGGGAGCAGCTGGTGGCAACACACAGCCAAACCCATCAGCTCGCGGGCACTTTCTCAGGTGCCATCGGCCTGAAAGCCAGACCATGCCCTCTGCACGGCCTCGCAAAATCCACAGGGACAGAAAGAACAAAGCAGTGCCCTGCTTTGGCCCAAGGCACAGATCTGTGGTCTTAAACACACCTGTCAGCCTCCCTCGAACAACAACCCAAGGGAGTGAATGATTTCTGTGCTTGTATCCCGGTTTTGTCTGAAGTTGCATAACTTGGATTTTACGTGCTGCCTGTTCTGCCAGGCACAAAGACACCACAAACCAGCCTGAATTCAGCACGGAGCACAGAAATTGGCAGGGAGCAGGGTATCCGAGAGAGGGGTGATACAAACACGATGGAACTAGACAAGCAGGAAACAACAAACAACATGAGTCACTCGAATACTTCTAATTGTATCTGCCTCTGTGGAGCAGCTGGGCTCCTGCTAGGATGGGGAGCAACTTTGTATATGTCAGGTGAAAATTGAACTTCTCTTAAAAATAAAACAAAATCCAACAAACATTTCTACTTAATGCAAACAGAAATTTTATGAGTATCTTCTCACCCCACATTTTCTAGGACTAGGCTGAAGAGGAAAGACACTCAGTCCTTAAATGCTTGACTTTTTAAGTTCAAAAATTAAGACATTTTCAATTTGCCCTTGTGGAGATGCGAACAAAAGTAAAAATGCACAGCTGGGCATAACAGCTTGCACTGACCCAGAGGCCCAAAACAAGATAAGAAACATCTCCCACAAGAACACAGGAGACCCTTTCTCCCCTGAGATCCCGGCACAGCTCTAAGAAAACACACTTGACGTGCAAATCTGTGCTGCCCTGATCTGCAGCTGGAAATAACTCCCCTCTCCAGCTGTGGTACCCAAAGAATCAGCTGGGGCAGTACAAGCCATCCTACAGCGGATAAGGTCCTGCAGGAACAATGTATATAACAACTGATAAGAACTTTCATTCCACTGCAGCGTGCTCCGTTTCACGTTTTCGATTTCTGATTTGAGTCCCAAAATTTAATTCGTTAATTTTGAATAAATAAGCGGCAAGATTAAAATTACTGTTGCTTAAAGTGTATGGGGCATTGGACCAACTAAGACTCAGACGTTTTCTTATTTTTAGTGTGACTTTTTGTAGTCGGTTAGGAGGCACGCAGTGCTGAGATTTGTCTGTAAAGCCTTGCAGCGTGAGGGCCGTTTGTGCAGCACAGATCAGGAGCAAGCCAGGATGGCCTTACCCAAGCGTACCCTGGAGTTTCTTCNGAGGGGCCGCGCTGGCCCTGCCCGGCGCCGAGCCCGCCCCTGCCGCGTCCCCGCCGCTAAGCGCTCCCGGCCGCCGCGGGAAACGGCTCCGCGCACCAAGGTTCCTGCCGGCAACGCGGGCCTCTCGGAGCCCCCTTTCCCCCTGGAAAATGAGAAACCGCCGGTTTTCCTGTGGGGAATACCGCCAAATCCTAACCGGATTTATTTTTTTTTT
>VWZN01018486.1:185160-235324 GCA_013396955.1 Regulus satrapa
AGTATCTTCTCACCCCACATTTTCTAGGACTAGGCTGAAGAGGAAAGACACTCAGTCCTTAAATGCTTGACTTTTTAAGTTCAAAAATTAAGACATTTTCAATTTGCCCTTGTGGAGATGCGAACAAAAGTAAAAATGCACAGCTGGGCATAACAGCTTGCACTGACCCAGAGGCCCAAAACAAGATAAGAAACACAAGAACACAGGAGACCCTTTCTTCCCTGAGACCCCGGCACAGCTCTAAGAAAACACACTTGACGTGCAAATCTGTGCTGCCCTGATCTGCAGCTGGAAATAACTCCCCTCTCCAGCTGTGGTACCCAAAGAATCAGCTGGGGCAGTACAAGCCATCCTACAGCGGATAAGGTCCTGCAGGAACAATGTATATAACAACTGATAAGAACTTTCATTCCACTGCAGCGTGCTCCGTTTCACGTTTTCGATTTCTGATTTGAGTCCCAAAATTTAATTCGTTAATTTTGAATAAATAAGCGGCAAGATTAAAATTACTGTTGCTTAAAGTGTATGGGGCATTGGACCAACTAAGACTCAGACGTTTTCTTATTTTTAGTGTGACTTTTTGTAGTCGGTTAGGAGGCACGCAGTGCTGAGATTTGTCTGTAAAGCCTTGCAGCGTGAGGGCCGTTTGTGCAGCACAGATCAGGAGCAAGCCAGGATGGCCTTACCCAAGCGTACCCTGGAGTTTCTTCGCCCACCTCACCTCGCACTGCCAGCGACCCCAGCTTTTCTGCTCCGGCTGGCACACGTTCATTCCCACAGAACACAGGCTCTCTGCTCAGACCTCTCCGATCCCACAAGGTTTAACTCCACTGCCTGTGCCTGGCTCCTTAAAAGAAGCAATTTTACAGCGAGGTAAGGAGAGCACGGCGTCCTGTCACACTCTGGGCTATTAAAACCGAGGGCGATGCCAGCACCCCGTGCCTACACATGCTGGGAGCACCCAAATCCCTGCTGAGGCCGTGAGGGACAACGAAAGCACGGGGCCTTTTTTATGCACAGAGAAACACGTCCTGGCAGACGAGCACATGACTACAGGCGCGTTTGTCCCACAAACGCCAACGCGGCCGCGCCCCGGCCCTCGCACACAGCCCCGTACGCTGAGGCAACGCGGCGGAGCCTTGCGGGAAGCCCGGCCCGGCCCGGCCCGGCNCTTTCACAGTCCCAAAGGCCGGCTGGTTTACCTAGGCGCGAAGGAGCAGCGCGGTGCCACAGGGCAGCGAAAGGATCTCCAGCAGAACCCGCTAGCCTGGAAGGAAAAAAAAAAAAAAAACAAAGAGTTTTAGCAGACGATTACAAACGGCTCTCGTTTCAGCTAGCACGGCAAATACCGCTCTGATGTAAAAATAACCTGTGAAGCAAGAAACAGGCGCTGGGGGAGCCGCTTTGGAGACAGGAGGTGTGGGGCTGAAGCGGGTCCATGGAGCGCAGTTCGCTAATCCACAGCGAAAGGCAGGGGTTAGGTCAGCTTGCACAGGGAGATTTTTTTTTTGTCTCCTCATGTGTAAACCGTTTAGTGCGAACTGCAAAATGCGAAGGGCAGAATTAACGAAGTAATATTTGTATGGGTTATCTCGCTTCGGGATAAATGAGAGCCTCTGCCACACAAAATACCAGTTGATCTGGTTGAAAGGGAATTAATCTTGGCCTTCAAAAAGAACGTATTACTAGACCGCCATGCATTCCAAGTCTTTCCCCCAACGATGAATTCACTGGGTAACAGTCAAGGATCGATCGTTTTTATTCCAATTATTTTATTTCAATTCTCTATCCACCTAGATCCCACAAAGGACAAGGCAGTATCACTATATATATTGTGTAGTATCACCGTGTTATTTATCACCATCCAGCCTTTACTCAAATGGTACTTAGACATTTCTCTCTTGGGCTCCTCAGAAGGAAAGAGACTCTCCAGGACTCCCGTGTTTGACAATGTTTCAGAACTTTGCCTCTCTCCCAGTTACAAACTAAAAGTTTCCTTTTGGGCCCAACCAAATCCTGCGCAGGGTGCGCTGGTCCATTGCCAGTGGGGACACAGCTGTCAGGAGAGAAAGGCAGGCAATGTATGCTGTAAAAAAAAACAAAACCAAAAACCCAAAAATCTATCTCTTTTTTCCAGTAGGATATTCTAGTCGATTTCTCTAGTAGAGATTTTTCTTCCTGCAGTCTGTGTGCCAATGGAGAGAGAGGAAAAAACCCACAATTATCAAATTTATCTTTCAAAGCCGCAGAAAAACGCTCTCAGTTCTGAAGAAATAGGAACCTTTGAAATTTTTGGGTTTTGTTATTACTATATATATATATATTTCAGAATGCAAGCTTCCAATTTTGCCATTTTCATATTTTTAAACATATCACTGTCCCCCAACATGAAATCACAAGCTGTTTCCAGTAGGATATACTGGTTAAAGACATAGTGGTGGCTATCTCCTCAGTCCTTCCACACAGCTTGACTTCCAGCTTTATCCTCATTGCTCACCAACCATCATCTCGTGGCCCAACACTGAACTGTGCACGGAGCCATGTGGTGGTTACCTGTATGAGTTTAAAAAAAAAAGTACATTATTTGTCCATATGACCAAGACATAAAGGAACTCATCTTCCTGCTACTTGGAATGTGTCAAATGTAATTTTTTTTTTTCCTCAGTTTCAACGCTGTGTTGAAAGAGGGGGAAAAAAATGTCTCTCTTTAGTGATCCTAGAAGCTCAGCTGGCTGCTTTCCTTGTGGGACAGGGCAGGACCAAGTGCTCCTTCGATGTGAACATCTTCCATGGCTACTCCAGAATCATCTTTCAAAGACCAGATCACTGCAGCACGTATGGCTAAGTTTGGCTCCTGTTGACAAGAATCCAAACCTCCTTCTCCAACTGGGAAACCCTCAAAAACCATCTGGGCACACCCTTTGCTGGCGTAATGTGGAAGGAGCAATGCCCGTTTATTGTGGCCATTGACCGACTTGACAGCTCGTACCAGCTGAGCATTAGACCCACCAGTCTTCCACTGCCTCTGAAAAAAAAAAGAGGCCTTTTTTTCACACGTTTTAATTACTGACTCCCTACACAGAAGCTGTTTCCTCACAGAAAGGCCATTAACTGGAGCGTTCAGCACGAGATGAAGCCTTTCTGATAATTGTTGCTTGAGTTCATGTTTGTGAAAATAAATATCATCAGATGATTAAATTAAACACCACAGCCAGCCCGGCTATACACTATTTTCACTTATCATGCAGAAAGGGAGATCAAAGAGAAAGGCTCAGGTAGAATTATCCCAAGTCTTCCAAGTTTGGCTGATAGCTACCCATTGAACACACTAATTAGCTTCCAGCTTGGGGTGCGCAGCACAAAATTAACCCTCCCCAAAAATTGGGTGGCACGGCCATTTTCACGCTCTGTGATCAACTGCACGCAGAAGGATGAGCGTCTCATCTCCTCTGTAAAGCAGCAGCTCTCCCTGATTCTGATTTTTGGAGTTATCTGGCCTCCCTCCCTCCCTCTCCTTAGGAATTTCGTGTGAGTCCGAGGAGAGCTGTGCCCGGGGAACATGAGGAAAGGCTGGAGGCACCCCAATCCCGCGGGGCTTCTGCCTCCCAGCTCTTCCCTTCCTTCCCTTCTGGTGTGTGGAACGGACAGCCATGCCGACCCCGCGCTCCTGCAGGGATTAGCAGCCCGGCTCTCCCAAACCCCTGGCACGGGGGCTGCTTGAATAGCGAGATGGTTTCCGAGATGGAATTTCACCCAGCAGTGGCCATGGGCTTCGCTTCCTTGGGCCCGGGAGAGCTGTTCCCACTGCGAGCCCGCTCTCCTCCCGTGAGCACACACACACACACACACACACAACCAGAAAACTCCGCTATTCTTCTGCTAATGGGATTGGCACCGCTTAAAGCAGTCTGCGAGGGTATTGTCTGCAGCCACAGCAAGAGAAACATTATTCAAAGGCTATTCAGGCCCTAAAAGAAGCGGCAGAGCAGAGTAATTATCGAAGACTCTCCATTAACGAGGGCATCTTTGCTCTTTGTCTGTGTTGGTTTAATAAGGGCCACTAATGGGGCCGGGGGAGGGGCGCACTAATGCTTCTAAACAAACCTCCTTCCCTTCCCCACCCCCGCGCTGTGAGGAGAGCTGCCCTTATGGGCACTGACAGCCGGCCTGGGAGTTACCATATTGCAGAGTGACCTTCGGGAAAACTTAGTGTGAACCCAGCCGCATTCAGCCCCGTCCCCACAGAGCCGCTGGGCGCATCGTTTGGGGTAGCTGTTCTCTTTTTAGCCTTCCCGTATTTCCCGATGCTTGCCAGACCCTTTTGTACACCCCCTGCCCGACCTCTCTCATGTCATCTTGTGACCCTTCGTGGCTGGACACGACGGCAATGAGTGGCAGTAATGAGGGACGACAGTGCAGATTAAGTTCTCGCAGGAAAACCTGGAGCTGCTGTCCGTTATCCAGCAGCTGTGAGTGGGAGATGCCGCTGGGAAGGCACGACTGGAGCAGCCTCCCCTTCCCACACTGCCGGGGAAGGGGGCTGGGATTTAGCGTGGGCCAGTGTCTCCTACCTTCTGGCTGTGGGCTGTTCTCTGGTGATGGAGAGATGGACTGAGACAAAAGCAAGCATGAACCTCTATCCCAGCGTTCTTCAGAGCCACTGCCAGGAGCAAAAATTCATCAGAGGGTTCCTAAACTGTCCTCATCTTCAACCACCAGCTGTAAGGAGCCAGGCAGTTCTCGAGGCAATTTTGGCAATGCATGCTGGTCACTCAAACAGTGAAATGGGGCCAAGAGGTCTCCGGAGGTCTCTGCAAAAGGCAGCACTGAAAGAGAGAACTGTAATGGCACACACATACAAATATTCAACGACACAGCCTGTTCCAAAGTGTTCTGGACACAAGGTTGAGAACTTCTAGACTCAGTTCTAGCCAATAAGGAATCTCAAGAACAATAAAAGGCAGTAATTCCTCTGGTACTTGGGAAGGTCTTCTACTGAAGCCAAGCTATGGACGCGGTGCTACTCTATCTCACCTTCAGGTAGATGTTGTACTGTACACCCCCAGTCCATGCACTGCAGAGACAAAGCAGCGCCTCTGTGCACAGGTGTGCAGGGCAGCAGTCTTGGGAAACCTCACTGCTGAGCCTCTTTTGTTGTGGTGAATTATTCCATTCGTTCCCAGAAGCATGGAATGACAAAATTCTCTGCACAGGCAGCCTGTCCTCTCCACTTAGGCAAATATCCTGGTGCTAAAGCTTTATCACAGAGGAAGAAAGATATGTGGAGACAGACTCCTCACTTAAACCACCTGACTCCACAAAGGAGTTTACCCTTGTTTCCTCAGGGCTTGGTAGTTTTGAAATTTTCATGATTTTGGTCTTTTCAACATTTCACCAGTTACTGCATCTCTCCTAAGAAAAGAAACTTCTCTGAAATGCTCCTCTGAACACTGTCTCTATAGGATCAGAACAATCTTGCAAGTCACAGAGTGAACAATCACCCTTTACACACCGAGAGCTAAGCCTCACTGAAATTAAATAATACCTGGGGTTATTCTTGCCATGACAGAGCTAGGAAGTCGATACAGTTCTTCCTCCAGAGTCTTACTGCAGTGTATCAAGATCACACTCTTTTGAATTGTACTTCAGGATCATACTCCTGATACAGAAAATCCATCTTGTTTTCAGCATTTCATTCTTCATGTTAATCCATTTCTGTTTATATTCTTCTCTTTTCTTCTGAAAAGAATAATCATTAAACATGCATGAAGCAATGATTACTGGCACGGGTTTTGCTTTATAAGTGTCTTTAAAAGTCCTCCTCCTTTGCCATTAGCAGATAATACTGCCACCTTTGTTGCAAAGGAAGACAATATTTGAACAAAAACAAAGCAACGACTCAGAAGGAAAAGTTGAAATCTCATTGATATCCAAAGCAAGGGGAAATTAACAGAAAGGTGAAAAAAAAACCAGTTGCTTTATGGCTTAGAAGATATGGATACCACAAAATAAGTAACTGCAGCATGTAAGGGAGGGATGGTCAAGGCAGAGATTTACCTTGATGTAATGTAAATTAAAATTAGTCAATTATGGAAAGTGATCTTAGCTAATACATTTAAGCTAGGCCAGTTCAAGCTTAAATATGAGAAGGGGGAGTCTTGAGACCCCGCTGCTCAGAGAGCAGCTTGTGCATGGCAGGCTGAAATGAGATGGCCCTTCAGAAAGGAGGAGAGCCCACAGTATTCCATCTCCCAGTGACAGAGATAGGAGGGACAATGAGAGACTGGTATGTCTGTTTCTTGGAACTTCAGCCAGGCTCGGACAGCTGAAGGTGAGGCATCAAGTATAGAAGAGATGGAAACTCAGCAAATAAGGTCTTGGAAGCAGAGCTTCAGTCTAAGAGCCACCATCTTGTCTGCAAGTCTCTGTCCAGTTTATTCTCCTCCAGGTGTAGTTCCTGCAGCGAGCAGGGAATGACTACATCAGCTCTCATCAAGCCAGTTCTATTTAGACTTGCTCATTAACACCTACGGTTGAGCACAGAGATATTCTCTCACCCTCCCCCTTCATTTATTTATTATTGATTCTACTAGCAATTGAAGCTAACATACAATGAGTGCAAGTGGATTCCTCCAGGTTGTTCTACTTCACTCTACTGCTGTTACCCTGTTACATTTTAAATAAACTATCTAACTGGGATCTGATCTGAATCCTACTAAAACAATGAAAAGGCCTTCACTGGCTGTGCAGTTTTGTATTGTGCCTCGAATTGTGTTTGAGCTCATTTAATGTAGACTTGAGCCATTTATTCAATTGCACCTGCGTCTTGAAACCCAGGGGAAAACTGGAGTAAGGAGTAAAGTATGCATTTCCAGAAAATCCTTTGTGTACATTTGCAAGGAGAAGACATATTCTATGGGACGGGAAGCAGCTATTAATCTCTGAAAGTGCCATCCTGGTTTAGCTCAATGCAACTTCCCTGCTTTGTCTTTGCATCGTTAGAACTCTTCTTTCTCTACTAAACAGCTCTTGTTCTGCCAGCTTAGCAGAATCCTGTCCCTCTAATGCCCTCAGCTGGTGCTTCCTGCAGGCCGTTCTCCCGGATAACAGGAGTGGTAGAGAGAAGCACTCACTCAGCAGATGGTAGGTCAAGAGTCCACTAGAACAGAGGGGGGGACAGTAGCGACCGTGTGACACTTCTGGCTGTCCTTGCAGCCCCATTTGGAAAGGTTTACAGGTAGGAATGCCAGGTTAGGGTGGCGACTTTCTTCCTTTACTCCTCTGGTATGCCATGGGCTTCCTGTGTGAGTTTAAGCAAGCTGCTTTAGTCTCTACATCTCTGCTTCCCTACCCAGAAAGGGAACATTTGAGAACACTTAAACTCTGATAGGGACTGAGAAATCAAGTTGTTAATGAACTCCTGTCCTGACCAGGAGTGGCTTCTGTATTCCTGCACTGTGTTTAGCCTCCCCATCTTAGGGGGGGTATAGGCAGCCTTAAGGCATGCCTATACCTGACATGTTTACCTGACTGATTTCCTGACATGTTTTCTACTCTACCTGCTCAAGAACTCTCCCTGCCTGCCTTTGCACCAAGCCCATCTCCCTCCTTGTCCTGGTGCCATCCTTGTCCTGGTGCCATCCAAGACCAAGTGTCTTGGCCTGCTCTGGTGCAGTCCATGGTTTCTCCAGTCATAGGCACTGACTTTATTCTGGTGTCAGGACATTGCTCACTTGCCCCGTGGGGTCTTTAACACGGCAGAGGAGAGGAATATCTGTACCAGGGGAGGCAGCTCAGTGCAGAGATTCCCCTATCCAGCACAATCCCGCCAGCTTTGGGACTGGGAGGAATGTTACCACCTCAGTGTTGTGCCACACTCCACTCACCTACCTGTGGGGCCCTGTGAGCAGCCATCCTGCACCCAGAGCCTGGGACAGTCCCTCTGCACAGCAGCACAACCACGTGGAGCCTCCAGCCAATTCAGGAATGTCTCACAAGACGCTGCTTGCATTCGGTGTGGATCCAGCCCGTGTGAGCTCCTTGCTGGGATGCAAATGCTGTGGCAAGGAAATACTGAAGCTGGAGTGAGATGAGTGAACAGATGTTATACAGCAATAACTTCCACCCCAATTCCCCTGGAAAGGTTTCGATAGAGAGCCCTGACCCAGATCTCATCTAGAAGAAGTCTGAGATGCCAAAGCTTTCACAAACATAATCTGTGGACTCAGTCTTAAGAAAAAAAAAGAATCTACAATAACTGACCACTTATAATTGTTGCTGCTAGCAAGTTGCTTTTATTTTCTCCTATGAAGTTACAGCCAGACCTTCAGGGTCTGCCTCTGTACGTCTCTACAGTGACTCTTCAAATTAATGCTAATTTAATTAGCAAGTAGCAGAGCAGGGAACTCTGGTTGATGTTTTAGCCTTTCAGGTGCAGCTGCAGCTCCATGGAAGTTAAAGAAGCCTCAGGGCTCTTTTTCTCTCTCAAGGACCAGAGCTCTCAAGATCATCAATGTGCCCCAGAGGTATAATTTCCCCATAGCTGTTATACAAATACTATCCTGAGACTAAAATCCTCTTTAGTCCATCTATCCATCATGGTACTCATGTTCAAAATACATCCAATATGGTCAATTATCATCAATAATATGTGTTATAATAGTCTCGGACTTTTTTTATTTTTTAAAGCTAGGGCACAAATAAAAAGAAGGGGAAAAGGCTGATAGAATTAACACTGGATTCAAGTAAATAAAAATTATGTGTTGGTGCTCATGCAGATGAATCTCTTAGGTGATAAAGGAACATAAGTCTGCCTCAGGCAGAGGAGTCTCTACAGTGTCACCCATAAGACAGTAACAGTTTTCAGTACTTACTGCACCCTGTAGGACTGTCCAAGCAATCCAGCTTTAGACAACTGTGCCACAAGATACCAGGGAGAAAAGCTTAGGCACTCTGTATCTGAGTGAGGGCTGCAGTACCTTCTGTTCCACAAATCAGACTGAGCTGTGAATCAAAACTGCAGTTCTTAGGTATCTATGAATCAGTGCCATTGTAATGCCTTCCCATCTTCGGCCCTTTGCAAGAGCCCCCTTGTTTGGCTTCCTTTACAGGACCTCTGTCCAGCAGGACAGCGTGTTTCTGGCAGAAATATGCCACTGAAACACTGTGACCTGCATTTGAGGGATGGCTTTGTGTCCTGTCTCCTGCCCACCTGTCTGTATGGACCTTCCCAGCTGATCTGTCACATTTTCCCCACCACGGCTGCTCTGCTGGAGCACGGGGCTGGGCATCACTGCCCTCTCCCGGGCAGAACTGCCCTGGCACTGAGGCCAAGCCTGGCTTGCCAAAACTCTGCACAGCAAGCGAGTTTTGTTTTGCCTCAGGCACTGGAGCAGTGTGATTGTCTATTTGCTGTTGTCCTGACGCTTAAAGCAATCTCACTGAGCATTACAGTGACAGCTGAGCTTCTTCTGAAGGAGTAAGGATTTGTTGAAATATAACTAAACAGATTTAGAGGTGGTGCTCTCTAGGATTAGAGGTTCACATGTCAAGAACTCCGAATGATGAAATGTAAATTAAAATTAGTCGATTATGGAAAGTGATCTTAGCTAATATATTTAAGCTAGGCCAGTTCAAGTGAGGCTCCAAAATCCCTAAATTCTGGTTGCTAATGTGTTGTCAGCTGCACTGTCACAGCGACAGATCCCTAGTGAAGAACAACGAGGAGATGGCAAAACGGTTCCATGACGTTACCTTGTGTTTTCAAGTCTCCTTCTGGGTGCTTTGGAGAATTTTGCTTGGATTACTGCTTTGTGTGTATATATATGCACACACACATAGTAACATGAGTGCTCCTGGTGTTACAGTTCCCCTGTATTCACAGGGATACCAGAGACAATTTATTTCCTCAGAGGAAGCTGGAAAGATAAATCCAGTCACAACAGGGAGGTGCTCAGATATAGAAGAAATTGCAGCTACAGCATTTCATGATCTGAGTGTCTCTGAAAGCCATGTGTAATTTCCTAAGCAGATACATTCAGCCCTTCTAATTTTGCCAGTGATGGGAAAAAGTGCATTACAGTCATCAATAGCACTTTACTTTCCATCTGTGTTTCCTCAAGAATGGGACAAGGTATCATGATTCATTCTGACTGTTCAAGCCATGAGCTCCCTCTAGCATCAAAAAGGATTAATGCAGTTGGTCATCCTAAAGGAACAGAGAGCAAATATAAGGAAATACCACTAAAATTAAGGAAGTCTGACCCTTTTCTTCTTCATCGACAAAAAAACACCAAAACAAACCACCAAAAACAGACAGACAAACCCCTCCCCACCAACAAAACCAACCAAGCAACAATAAAACAAAACCAAGAAAAAACCCAAACCAAAACCCTTTAAGCTAGTTATGTGCACACACAATGTCACCCTAAGAATGATGAGACAAACCCACAGGACAGGAAAAGGCAAGATCTTAGTTTACATCCTAATCCATTAAATACAAGTAGAGATTGTACAAGTCCACTCTGGTTATCAGCTTTCACAGCAGACTAATGGCAAGATGATGACTCTGGCCTTGAAGATGTGCTTATTCTTTAGATGAGCACTGTCACCAGAAAATAAATAAAAAGAGAAAAGCAAATGAACTTGGATAATAACCAGGTGAAATCATCCTTTGGAGTACCTCTGACCATAATATTCAAGTAGGGAATTTAGAGATTCTCCAGTCTTTCCTTCCATGTTTTGGCATTTGGGAGCAAAATAGGATTGTTGTTTCAGTGGTGTTAGAGCTCCCCTTTCCCCCCCAGCAGTACCTGAATGGTGTTACCTGAGTTAATCATGTGAGTGAGAAAGGCAACTATGGGGTATAGTTTAAACCTTCCAGAACGTGTTGGCATCTTTCCTTTCCCAGACCCAGGGAAAGAAGAAGATACGTAGCCAACATATTTTTTTGGTGGCATTTGGGAGTGGTTTTGGAGGTGACAAGCACAAACATGCTAAAGCCTGTATGTCTCTGCTCCACAGTATTTCTGTTGCACCTGGGGCCTAGGAAGCCTCTCTCTACTGCACAGCAATTCTCTCAAAACACAAAGAGAGCAAAGAATGTCAAACAGAGAGAGGCAAAACTCCTGACAAAAGAGGAAAAGTCAAATGGATTTGCTGTTATACACGGTTGCTGGCCAAACTAGTACACAGAAGCAACACCAACCTTTACAGTGGTGGTCAGTAGTTTAGAGAGCTCCATCTCCTGTGTTCAGAAGAAAACCCCAACGTTGTAGTCCAGGCAGGCATTGCAAATTTCAGCTGTTTGTGACATTCCAAATAACTCTTCACTACTGCCTGCTGTCCTGTGTTTGACATCCAAGTCCTGTCCTTCATGTACATCATGTGTCCATCAGTGCTACCAACATTTCAGAAAGATCAAACACCTAATTAAACTCCCTATGAGGCTTCAGTTTTGAAAGGCTGTTAAGGTAGGAAGAACCTCTCTCTGATAAATCCAAACTGGTCCAGTCTCGCTGGGAGGATCACAGACTTCATTCCACTTCAATCCATTCTGCAAGTTGCAGAATAAGTAGCAGTGAAAGTTCCCCTTCACACAGTCTGAGATGCTTTGACTTCATGGACTCGTGTTGTGGCCACAGAGTCTCAGTGACCCACACAAAAAGCAGATCTGTTGTGGTTTTTCTTAGGAAAAGAACAGCACTGTGCTGAGCAGGGACACTGCCCCCTCTGCCACACCTCCCTACTGCCAGGGCACGGGGAAAAGACACAAGGGTGAAGTGCAGGGAAAGCAGCTGATGTGGAAAACCAGGTCAGGCCAGGCTGAGATAAATCCATATCTATCAGTGCTGATGCTCCAGAAGCGGTGCCTAATCACGTTGGTAACTGCTTAGTGCTCATCTACATTTAGAACTTTGGCACTGCCTCTCCCTTCATTCAGTGCTACTTTTTCTGATGCCTTACGTGCACCACCTCACAGACCTCCTGTCCATGACTGCAATCCCTCTCTCTCCACCTGTTTGCTAAACAAAGCAATGCCTGGATGCTGGCTGAGAGAAACAGAAAATGAATTTTTGAGGTTAGCTGAAGAATGCCGAGTCAGTAATGATTCACAAACCATCCAAACCCTTCCCAAGAGTTTGACTTTACAGTTCACTGAAGACTGTCAATGCTTACAGCTGCTAGTGATTTTACTACATTTCTTAAATTTCAGTTTCTTATTAGAATAAACTCTCTAATTCTTCTATAATGCCAGCTTGAAAACAGCTTGGAGCCTGTATTGTCTAATCAAAGGTAAAAAAAAATAAATAATCTGAACATGTAATTATAATGTAAACTTCAGTGACTGCTCAGCACAAAAGCAGCAATACATGGCAACAGCCATGCCCAATGTTTAAAATTCTTTGAGCACATAAGCAAACCACCTAACACCTCAGAAAACAAGGGATTTTTAATCGCCGTCTTTGTGGAACTGCTGTACATTCTATAAACAGTTTCTAAGGTTCCTGCCTTATTGAGCTGCCACATGAAAACAAGCTCCTTGCTTTTCAAAGGATGCCTGAAAGGGGCTCTGTGCCAAGGTGCTTGTAGCAGTTATATTAACAAATTATTACATAGTTACACGTGTAGTGTGCACTGCGTGAGCTGCACTTAACACTCACACAAACCTCAGGGCCTTTGCAGCCTCCAGAAGCACAGTTACTTCCTAAATTTGCCATTTCTAGATGCGTACAGAGCAACCTGCTGCGGAAAGAACTGGCAACATTTCCAAGAAACTGCTGCTGTTTTTGTTGTCTGAGCAGGGTGCACTTAGCCAACATCCATCTCTTCTCGTATCTGTTGGGGTAACTGGCATCATCCCTCCCGAAGGCAAGAACGAGGGAATGGATAGTCTGGGATAGAGCATTCTCCTTCCAAACAGTCTGAAGGAGGACTAGCAAAGCGTCCTCTCACTCCCAGTGCTACAGAAGTAGCTGGATGACTTCATGGAGTTCAACCAGAGGCCATTGTAAAAAAGAAAAAATACTCATGGGTGGACGGTAATTAATACGACCGAGATCTTTATAAGCTGGGTTAGAATGCTGGCAGTTTATTCCAGGGCGTGGGTTAGGAGAGCCAGCTCAGGGCCAGCATAAAGGGGACAATAGGATGAGTTAGTAGGGGTGGATACAATCATCATCAGTAAGAGAAACAGAGGGCAGATATAAAAGAATATGAGAGAGTCTGAGACAGAGTAAGTAAAGGAGATGGGTCAGAGAGATAAGCAGAGCAAGGAGGAGTAAGAAGAAGTAGAAGTGAAAGAAGTAGAAGAAGTAGAAGAAGTGAGTCAGCTCACTTGTACATTCGTTTATATAGCCAATATACTGAATATTCTATTTCTTTAACTAACCAATCTTTCTGCTTATATTAATACCATTCAATTTGCTTACAACCTATAGAATCTGTTCGTTTTGTTTCAATTAGGTTATCTCAGGGTCCTCTGAACTTTTCCTTAAAAGGAAAGGGAAGAGGGTCTCTTGCAAGAGTTTTATGAGGGAAAAGAATGTGCTTTGTCATCCTGAACCGTTTCCTATTCAAACCATACTTTAAGCTGAATGTATTCTTTTTCAGCTTCTTTAGCCACACAATTATATGTATAATTCCTTTCTAATTCACCATTCCCAACATCCATCACCAAGCTCCCACCTCTGCCTTCTCTTGCAATGCTGCTCATTAACTCCCCCTAGAAATCTTCTGACCTAATGTGGTAACACCAGAAGAAAAACGGGGCTCACATCCATCTTCTGTTTCGTCCCTTGCTCTCTCATCTGCTGGATATGGAGATGGTGGCTGTGTCCCCTGCCCACACTCAATCACTCTGCAGCCATTGCCTTCCCAACAGCAGAGCCCTCAGCCTGTCCTTTCTGCTTGATCCTGGAGGATGACCAAAAATTCACAGCAGGGCACAGACCTTACAAGGAAAGAGCGGGCTCTAAATTATTATTATCATCAGTTACCCCACGCCGCTCAAAACAAACAAAAATCTGATTAATTTATGCCAGAAAGGAGTGCTCATGATGCCTTTCCTTTGGACAATATATTAAAACATCAGGTCATGTAAATATAGATAGAAAATTTAAAAATAAAACTACTTAAAAATTGCAAAGGAATGATATTTTTTGTTCACTGGCCTTTTGTCCAAAGGAAAGGCATCATGAGCACTCCTTTCTGGCATAAATTAATCAGATTATTACCTATTACACTACGTAGTAATAGTCAGGTAAATATTTATCCTCTCCATCTCCCTTCTAATGGAAAACAGGAATTGAAATTTGAACACAGATTCATTTTTAAGCTTCTACTTTAAAAAAAAAAAAAAAGAAGCTTCAATTTTTGGCTACATCAGTGTTTTTAGACTGCTATCTCAGGCAACCCATTTAAACTGGAATATGGTAAAATGACATTAAAAATTAACTTTAACTTACTATGGGGCCTAAGTAGAGACTTCTCTTCTGGCTTGGGGTGAACAGGAACAAATTTGTGTGTGTGCTGCTGAGAGGGTTTTGGAGGTTTGTGACAGCTTGTGCCACAATGCCAGCTTGGCTCACGCTCCTGGATTTCAGAACACGTTCTATGGGCTCCTCAAAACCAAGAGTTAGTTTTGATGCACATTTTCTTTGTGGTACAGACTATCCTAGATCTTTCTTAGGTATTTTCCACTGCTTCTCCTTCAGAATTTTCTGACACAGCTCACTGTCACCTAGAAGAGAGCTAGAGTACTTGGTGGTGAAACTGCACTTCTCAGGTAACCAAAGCAAGAGGGAATTGGAGTTAAGTGCTGGTCAAGTAATCAGTAACCTAATTCAGTTCTTACTCTGGGCAAGGATGCCACAATCTAAACTCTGTGCAAAACAATACCTGCTTCAGTTATCAGCCTT
Source organism: Regulus satrapa (assembly GCA_013396955.1). Classification (NCBI taxonomy): domain Eukaryota; kingdom Metazoa; phylum Chordata; class Aves; order Passeriformes; family Regulidae; genus Regulus; species Regulus satrapa. The sequence continues at coordinate 200,079 of VWZN01018486.1, forward strand.
GGTGAATACCATGCTTCAACAATGGTAACTTCAAAAAATTGTTCCCCTGGTTCCTCAAAATCTCAGTACTCACACCATAGTATGCCAGCCTTCCAATAAATCACCTCAGTAACAGAAAAGAAAATTTTGTCTAAGTTAGTAAACAATACTACTTCAACAGAGTGGAGACAGTGTGCCACTGGAATGTACTGACAAAAATTCCCTGGAGAAATTAGGTGACAACAACTGGGGATCTGAAAAAAAGCTCCCAAACAGCACAACGATCAATCTGCAATATTATTAGCACTACCTCATACTGGATCCTAGAAAACCCTCCAAATAAACTTAACATATTATATTTTATTATCAGACAATTCTAGAGATAGAGAGAGAGAAACATAAACATTTTTCACCCCTCAAATATCTCAAGACACTCACTTGTGTAAAAATTTTAAATTTGCCAGCTGTTGCCTCTGTTTCTGGGTTTAAGCAAAACATTTCTGTTATAATGGACTCTTTATAAAATGGCTTTATAATGGACTCTCATCTTTTTATCATCTTACTGGTATGTCAGCAGCAAGACACTGAATAAGGAACATAAAAGTATTCCAGGCATCTTAGAGCAGGCACCATCACTGCCTCATACCATGCTATCCTTGGCTATGATGCCAATCAAACTTCACCAGAAACCTTGTTCATCTTTGTAACATTATGCCCAAAAAATAATGTTTCTGTGAATGCAGAGGTGGCTCCAAGCATCTCTTCTTTTTGAAAAATTCTGGCCATTCAAAATTCAATACAAACCTGGTTTCCCTACTTGAAACCATTTCAACTGCAGTCAGGAACCTACAGTTCATATCAAAACAGTAACTTCATTGCAAGAAACTTCTAACAACTTTCAAAGAAATGGGAATTCATCCATTCTGAAACACAGACAAAAAGAGTGAATACAGCATGTGAAGTCTTCTCAAATGTCTTCTGATAATTATCAAGAATATTCAACTTTCACTATTTGTTAGACAATATATAAAATATCATCTCTTGTCATGAAGTACTTGTGTCTTATGCTCTAAGTATTAACTATTAACTTATTTTAACTTACTCTACATAAGAGATCAGATAAAGCAGACCCTAAAATGGATGCACAAATGGACACCGTGTAGAAGTTTGGCAAAGCCAACAGAAACCAAAATCAACACCACAGACCAGCATTTTACAAAGTGCTTTATTCCCAGTTCTTTCTGCAATGGTTCATAAACATTATTTTTGTTTGCAAGATCAGAATAAACATCATTATACCACCCAAAATACGAGCCTGTAGTTAATCTCTGAAAGATCTTACCTTAACTAATGTTAATTATGCTGGCTGACTTTATGGTACATTTTGTTAGCACCTATCCCCAGACACTTTTCCATTTTTGCAGTTATTAGCTAATCTCACTTGTGCTCTCTAATTTTGCAAAGAAGTTCAGAAGTCTGAAATAAGAGGAACAGAGACACTTTTGTTCATAGATTAAACTAGATGAATAAAAACATTTCACTATGAAAACATCCATCTTTTTACAAATGCAACTGATGAACCCTAGGTCACAGCTCCTGAAGATGCCAAATTTGGTTCTAGTGTAGTCTGCCTTTCTTGGTTGTTTTTTTGGGGTTTTGTTTGGTTTTGTTATAGTTTTTTTTTTTAAGATGTCAAATTCACTTTGCCTGATCCAAGGAAAAATCACAAGTTTATGGAATACTTCAGGACAAAGATTTTGGTAGCTATGGAACACATAATCATGGACTTTTCCAGAGCAGCTGCTGGCTAAAAGCAAAATGAAGAATTTCTTTCCTTATTATAAAACCTCAAGAAAAAGAAGAACTGCCATATGTATTATTTCTATGGCCCTGACATGGCCAGAAAAGCTTAACAAATAAATTTATACAGCAAATAAACAGTAATAAGCAATAGTGAGTGGTATCATTGGAAGAAAACACTTGAAGTTACAATGACAGTGCAATTCTTCCCAAAGCTCATCAAATTCATTATCAAAGAAGTCCTTTCCATCACACTGTTCATAAACAGTTTTATGGATAACTAACAATTTAACAGACTCTTCCCTTTATGGTGAAATGTGAAGAGAGGGGACGAAAAAAGAGATAAATTTAGGTGATGTTAGGAAGCTATCCATCAATTTTACACTCCAGTGCCCCCATTATAAACCAGTAAGTGTGTCATGTCACCTAGTACCCTGTCTAGACACCCTTGGTGTCCAGTGCCAAGTCTTTTCCAAAGGGAGTGCAAGAACATACAGATAAAACTTACCCTCTAAACGAAGCTCCCTTCTTACTCAGGAAAATAATCTCTGTAAAGCACAAGAATATAAATCTGATTCCCAAACTCTGCTTATTTCTTTTCCCAAATTTAACAGCACTTTCACCAAAGATGCCCCTCGCCACAAACTTTGCCCCATTCTGAAGCACTGCCAGACACAACATTGGGAAGATGTCCCACCCTTAACACCTGTAAGAACAGCTTTACCAAAGCAGATGAAGTAGAGCCTACTGCTGCAGCATCCTCTCCTCAGAATGACTCTCTCATGCTCAAACCTGTAAAAATATGGCTGGTATTCTTTTCCAGGTGAAATGCAATGGATTAGACACTGAGTTCCTGAGTTAGTTCGCCACCTGAGGTCTACTCTAGCAAAGAGGTGAGTATGCTGAACTTGAAAGACCTAACCAGAATACATCCAGAAATGCAATTCTTTCAGTCGACAATACTTGCTTTACACAGAATGGATTACTAAAAATTAAAATTTGATTACTTAAAAAATTAAAGGTAATAGTGACTTGCAGTGATCAAACAGAAATCAGGATTTTTCACCGTGACTTGGCCTCACAGAATATAAATTGCAATATTTGAGTCAATATGAGGAAAGCCAATTTAATTTATTGCAAATTTAAACAGATTTAAGTCACAGAGAAACAAAGGCAAATCAAAACAGCACATCCCATTCCTGTTGCCCTCCTTCCTCAGACTCAACTTCACACTTTGAACCCCCAACTTCTTTGTCCTCCCCTTGTCCAAGGCAGCACAGGGCAAAGTGGAATATGGGGGTTTCAGTCTGTAACAGCTTCTGTCGCTCCATCCTGGGGCCTCTCCACAGGCTGCAGTCCTTCAGCAGAAGCCCACATGGCTCCTTTCCATGGACTGCAGCTCTTTCAGAAAAACCTGCACCTGCCACGCTCTGGTCTGCAGGGAAAACACCTGCTCCAGCATCTGAAGCAATTCCTCCCTCTCCTTGTTCTCCCAATCTTCATGCTCAGAGGACCAGTTCACCTTCTTGCTCGCTCCTCTGTAACGTGCAATATTTTGCCCTTTTTTACAGAGGCTCCAGAGAGGTGCCCCAGTTTCACTGTCGTGCTCAGCTGTGTGCCGTGGCAGAGCTGCCTGCGAGCAGCTGTGTCCTGCACAGGGCCACCCACGCCAGGGTGCCTGAGCTCAGTACAGAAGCACAAACTGAAAGGTGAACATTTAAGAACTTCTGGCCGTCTCTCTGTGCTCTCTTTCAAGCCCAAAGAGTCGTTTTTGGGGACATGGTGGGGCAGACCCACATGTATATCCCAGTCCTTAAGCGAAATGCGGTGATATCTTACATTTCAGATTTATTGTAAGAAATCAAACTCTAGCAAAGAGGAAACCCTGAAACATGGGAAATCGAGTATAGAGATTTTTTTTTTTAAATGAGAATTTTGTTTCTGTGCTGCTCTGGGTATGAGAAAGAGGCAATAGGAGAAAGGCAGAAAAGTGGAAAATGAGAAGATGATAAAACGATTTTCCCACTCCCAAAAAGCAACGAGTATAGTGGTAGCAGACAACACAAAATATGGCTAGGCCAGTGAGAGGTAATTTTATAGCCTGTATTATGTACAAAGTTAGATATGCACTAGCACCTGACATGAAAAACCCATACACACACCAAATCATTATGAGGATATTGATTTTAAACTGGTAAAGCCCTCTTTCCACAGATCGTCTGTTCTCAGTAGAAGGTCAAGAAGGTTCCCACTTCCTCCATCTCCTTCCATGCACAGAATACCTCAGATGTGTTAACAGCTTTGTCAACAGCCCAAAACATGGAGTTACCAGACCAGTTTGCCTTCAGAAGATAACTAGTGCACTGAAGACAAAAGCAAAATACACAATTACCATTCTGGTTTTTATTAGATGTGAGCTCAGAGCATAAATAGTAACAAAATCAACAATTAAAAAGTAGTATATAAAAAAAAAAAAATCAAACATTCACCATCTAGAGTGAGCCATTTCAGCCATAAGAAATTGCAGTCTTCAGCTGTAACTTTGAGAGCTTTGTATCTCCTGCAAGCAGGGTTTTGCAAACATCTCTTACTCTTCTGTTCTCTGCTCTGGTCTCTTGACAGTTACCTGGAGTACTCTCAGAGGTAAGTGATCCTGAGAAAACATTTAACACATAGTGAACTAAGAGATAAAAGTGCAAGACAAGGGGGAAACACCTGCACACTTCAGAGAACTGAAGTGCCCTCTGTAAGAAAGAAAATTTCCAATTCTCTCTCCCATTTAATTTTAGCTTTAAAAGAAACAGCTACGCGAAAAGGTTTACGTAACTTAACAGTGACCTGACAAAGCAAAACCAAACTTAGATCTAGGATAGATCTTTAGGCCCAACTTGTGATTAATCTGCAGAAGCACTGGTAAACTGTAAGCTGGCAGTGAGAAGAAATTGAGATTTGTATTCTTCTCCCTGCTGACCAGTGTTTGTCAAGGATTGTGTAAGGGCAATGCCATGTAAAGAATGCCTACTTTTACTGTGATATTCTTCAGTTGCTTATTCCTTTTACCAGCTCCTATTCCTAAATTAAGTACACTTGAGGTGACTGTTCTAGGTGCTCCCAACTCTCTGTACGTTTTCCACTGAGTTTTCATATATAGAGACTTCATCTTCTCTTAAGCTGGAAAGCAGAATTCCATGAGCCATCCTTCAAAGAGGTTAATATGAGCAGCTTTGCATCAGGCAAAAACACAACTGCAGCTTCTCTTGGGAGCTGGAAGGTTTTTCTTCTGCTCAAAAAGCACTGCAGAACACAGGGGCATAGCTCAGAATTTGTCCCTAGCTCAGAGAGAGCTCAAATTAAGATCAAATTCACAACAGAAGGCTCTCACAGTTCCTTTGACTGGACCATTTCAGGCACCACTGGTTTCACTAAACCAATACAAATTCCATGCACGAAGAAAACTTGCCACATGTACAACTGATGTGATAAATGTTAATTAACTAACCGTGGTCTGCAGATACTGTTAGTGACATGCTGTCAAGTGACCAGGTTGATTATGTAAATGAAAAAGTGCCCTCATGTGATGGGATAGCTCTTAGCTATGGATTCTGCTGTTATATGCAAGACACTGATCACCTACAGAGGAAGAAAAGTGCCAAACCTTTCAGGCTCTGAGCACGGTGGTTTTGAGGAGTAGTTTGGAATGCTTCATGTTCTGGATAAAAAGAAAAAGAAAAGTGAAAAGGCTTTGGTTATTTTAGGCTATTAAAGGGTTAGAAATACAAAACATTATTAAGTTAAAGCTTACTCTGTAAAAAGCATATATCTGAAAGGACTCTGGATAAAAGCTCTCTGCCATCTCTTTATAAAACAAGCTTTCACTTACTTTAAGAAAATGCACAGAGACAATAAAAAGACCAGGAGGTGCCACTGGCCTACAGTTTCAGTATGACATGCAAAGATGGCAATGAATGAATGAGTATTCGTTAACATTTCGGGACACACTCATAAAAACATTGAGATCTGTTCAAACTCTAGGCATCTTGTTGAGCAGATCTGAGAGAGTCAGCAATAACACTAATATTCTGAAAAGGAAGGTTCACTTTTATTCTCTATTGGAAAAATCCTCTTCTTCCCACCAAAGAAATGTATTACATAGAAGTCACGTCATCAAACTTTAATCTCTGTTTCATTCCTGCAGGTCCTCTCATAAGATCTTACACACCTTCATGCTCTCCATGTCCCTTGAAGGCTCGTAGAACATCTTGAGTGGGGCAAGCAGAAAGAACAGCTACGTCAGCACGCAAAGACAGTCCCTGTTTCTCAAGGGTGCTTTCAGGACTAGGAAATGTTAACCTGGCACAAGGACACTGGGACTGAACTTCTCCCTCTCTCATTGATCTGCCAACACACACCTCTTTGTTTCTGGCTCTCCTACTGCCCTTTGGTTGCCACACCTAATTATGTTTTAAAGAGTATACACAGACAGAATCTGTTCTCCAAAGAGCAGAAGTGTTCCTATGATCTTTCCTGGAGCCACTGAACTGTCAACATTTGAGAGCTGAAACTCCTTCAGTATTTTAGTGGCAGTTTATGCTGCACTGACACTGTCCTGCTGTAGGAATCCAAGTGCATTGGACCAATGTCCAAATGGCAGATCCAATAGTATGTAAACTTTTGCTCTCTAGCTCCTTCCTAGAGAGAAATCAACTCTTATGAAAGCACTCTAACTACAAACAGATTTTCATGATGAGCCTTATCAATCCCTATTAGAAAAAAAAAAAGATCAGGAAGAGTGAGAAATTTAATTTGCTTAGAACAGCATGCTCTTGTTTAAACAGGCAGAATGTCATTAACAGAAGGCAGTGCATGCCAAACGACCAACTGAGCTGCGCTGCCGAGAGCGAAGGATGGCTGTAGTAAAAACATGAATTCCAATTATCCAGATTAAAAGATCTGATCACCTGTGCCCTAAAATATCTGCATCATTTAACCACAGATAAGTGTAATTAAAACAGTATTAAAGAACTGTGTGCCAACAACTACAGTCGTGTCTCCATTTCACTTTGAGATCTATACATGTATGCATATGCAGTTTAAAACTATTGAGTACCCAAAGGTAAGGTGTGTAATCATATATACATGGTGCTTTTTGCAAGGTTTCCTCTATCAGAGGCTAACAGACTACTGATGAGAACTTCTCCACAGCTCCTACCTTCCTGTCCAGGGAAGACTCCTTAGGACAAGGACACTCAGTACTCCTCCTCCTAAATTTCCCTTTAAAAGCCCTTCTGTGCAAGAACAGGATGGGGTCCTAGCTGACAAACACACGCTAGGAATTTGCATGAGACAGCAGTACTATTTCTGATCACTCCTTTGAAGACTCTCCAGCAAACACTTCAAATCCCTTCAGAAAACAAACACGCCACTTGCCATGTGCATCAGAAATGGAATGGGATACTAAGATGGAAGAGCTTATATTTGAAAAACAAAATGAAAAAAAAAAATGCATGCACATACACTCCTGTTACTTGTTCTCCCCTCCTTCCTCCCCAAATCATACCTTAGCTGCAGTTGGTGGGTAGACCAGCTGGATGGCTTCTGACCTAAAAAATCAACACCACCTGTTTTACACAAGGCTTGTTTCATTCATGAATGAGGTGCATTGTTGTTGGGAGAAGGTAATTGTTACTGATGGGATAGGCTCTGAAGTCTATTCCTACAAAAGCTTTGTTCAGAAAGGTAAGGCAGATCAAAGATGATTTTCTCATCAGAGATTCATAAAGAGCAGTAACTTTTCCCAGCACCATCCTCAGCTGTGTCACACTTTCTATCACTAATGGAACAGACTCTTCCTACCTAAATATCTGAGAATGTATCTGCTTGAACAGGCTTAAGGGAGAAAACTGTACTTTTGCCAACAGACAGACAACTTAACAGGCAGCTCCTATCAATAGCCAGAAGCAGGAATTCAAGTGGTATGTAAAACCTCCTTGTTTTATCAAATATTCTCAGTTGCTGTGACTGTAAACGGTCTGTGAAATGGGGCTCCTTCATATTCATCCCAGAAATGATGATAAACCCCTAAGCAAGCAAGTAAAAAAACTTAATGCAATTTAAAGGAACATATGAACTTATGATAGTGGGGAAGGAGGGAGAAAAGCTGACCAGAGTTTACCTGTGCAGTGAACTCAGCAGCTCCTTCAACAGTCCAACAGTGAAACACTGAGAGTTGGAGGGCCTGAGGGCATGGGATTTCTGTGGAAGCCTTAGTAAGTGTTAAAAAAGAGACATTGGGGCCAGATACTGAGCTGCAGTCAGTGGGATGAGGAAAGCAGCAGGTTAACTCCGTTGGGAAGAAAAGGGTTTTTTCCTTGGTAACAGGTAAAGAAAGAGTCTACAGCCCTGGGCTGAAGCTCCAAGAGGAGTTTCTTCTTCATATTAGAAGCTAAGGATGGGCACCTCAGACTATAGGGAGTCATTTGTCTGCCTCTGGTGCTCACCAAAACTCAAGCAGCTTCTCTGTTTAAGGGCAGGGCAGGCTTCCCTTCTCTTCCATACCTTAAAATTCCTACCATGAACTCCCACGACTGGCATAGAGACTATGGAGAGACTCAGGAACTGCACTGAGCCTTCGGGCTCTCAACCCCACAGCCCCCCAGGCACAGCCTCCATCAGGGGGATCCTTGGCTCCCATCAGGATCCTTGCTTTTGGTCTCCCTGGAACTGTCCTACTTTGCTCTCCATCATCCCTAAAATCCACTGCCCTGAAAGAGCTCTTGCATTTCTCCCCACGAGCCCTCACAGCCACAAACAGACTTTGTTACTTTAAAAGAAGAAGGAGTTTACATTTGAATAGGAATATTATACATTAAGTTACTACAGGAAAAAAAAATATATATACACATACATATACAGACATTTATGCCTCTAAATTTTGTAGAAACTGCAATAATTGTGTATGACAAAAACCACCCATTACCAGTACAGGTTTCCATCCAAGAGGCCTCCAGCCTTGGACAAGGGCTATGGATGTGCACCCGTTTATGCCTCATCTACATTTCACCAAAAGGGTTTTTTTTTGCATGCACATACAGAACCACTTCTCTTCTTGTAAAGCAACCAATCAATCTTACAGACAACCAACAAGGATAAGTGGAGAATCAGCTGTTCATTTAAAGTGCTGTTGAAGGTCAGGAGTTCTAGGCTTGCAAAATAAGTGCTTGCACACAGCAACCACCAGAAAACAAAGTAAACATCAGAAAAACATCTACAATTCCAACACAAAGCAACAACCAACTAATTTGCATCAAGCCACATAGATTACTCTGAAAAATCAACCTTGAGTATTCTATTTAAGCAACTTTAACCATTTAACATGGCAGCATTTACTTCTGATTTTTTTACAGAGTCTTCTCTGTAAAATGTAGGTGGATATTAGTGAACAAAGGCATTAAATCGAATATAGAAATTGAACATGCAGGATAAGTTCTGTTCCTCCTTTAGCAATATGCACAAAACAAATGCAAAACACACACTTTGAAAAAGAAAGATTACATTAAATTAAAAAAAAAACAACAGCACAGTAATTAACTGAAGTATGCGTTTGGAAGGCAAAGAACTGAAATGCTGTGAAAATGAAGAAAACTGAAGACAAAAATGTGATATATGATGCAAAAAAAGTATTGGTCGAAGAATAATTTAAAATAAAATTTCCAATAAACAGAATTGCAAGTCTAATCCCCAGCTTTAAAAAAAAACCCAACTAATTATTGCCTCTTTAAAATTCTTCCAATGTTTTCTTCTCTTGTTTTCAGAGTACCAAGCAAATCAGAATAGAATACAAAATTCACTTCAGAGCCTGCAATTCAAGATAGACTAAAAGAGTGTTCATCCAAAGAAAAATCCAAGGAATAAACCAGAAATACAGTCAGAAATACTGACAAATGGAAATCCTGTTCAGCACAGGATGAGACTGTAGCTCATGGTGGAAAGAACTTTGTTAAACCCAGACCTGTTCACGAGGGAACTAAGCAAGAACTGATGGAAATGTAACTTGTCTTTCCTTAAGCTTTGACTCCTACCACAAATGTATTGTCTGCTTTGAAGCAAACTAAAACTTCATAATTTTTTATGCACTTACATGATAAAATACTGGTTCTTATTTAATAAGAGCACGACCCTGTTGGATAATTCTAATGGGAGTTAACCCATAAACATTAGCTTTAAACAAACAGTGTTTACAATGTTAGTTTACCCCAGAGAAGTTAATATATGTTAAGACTAAGATGTAGCACCTAATGGATTTTGCACATAAAGGCATTTGGAACACAAATTCAATGTAAGGCTTTGGACAGTTTTAGTTTTTAAATACTCAAAAGAAAATGAAAAAATAATTTTAAATGGCCACTGTTTAGAATATATTTGTGAATGCTGCAATGTAAGGTAAAGTAACAATTTTTAAATGTTAATATTTTGGTTTGTATAATATTTACAATACTTTCTTTTCTACATAAATGTACTAATAATTTTCCTGGGGTTCTTTGTTTGTTTTCAAGTCTGAAAAAGAGAAAAGTCCTCATACTGAATTCTTCCACAGCATGCAGAAAAAACCCCTATTTGATGACCAAGCTCTCAGCTACTTAGGAAGGAATTAATAACAGAAAGGCTCCTGTTGCTGTAGGCAAACACTCTGAATGTTGCTCTAGGAATTCGACATCTGAAGCAAATAATGCAATTGCTTAAATTGATATCTATGTTGGCATCAGTTTCATTTAATGTACAGCTTTAAATTGACTCCAAGTTATTTGCAGGTGTGATTGTTTTTCTTAAGGAAATGTCTGCCACTCATTACACAGCTCAGTGCTTGTCACTTACTATGGCTTTAGCTCAAATATTACTAAACAATCATTCTCATCACATTCCATTTTCTCAAGATTCCTGGTAATTATTCTAATTGTATGGACCACATAAGTGTTAGAATATGTCACTTTTGAAAAAGATGAGTTTGTTTCCTGACAGCACACTTGGATATACTGCTTTGATTACCTCCTTTGTTTTCTTGGATTTCTCTTTGCTAGGAATGTATCCCACAAGCCCTACACATCACACACAGGAGCAGGTTAAATCACATTTGTCTGAGCTGATTGCTTTTGTAGTGCACAAAGCAAGAGGTAAATAAGCTGAAATGGCAGCAGCATCAATCATTTTCCATGGAAAAGACTCCTGCACTTAGCTGCTGTGACCAACTGCAATTACAGTAGTGCTGCATGCATCAATGAACCTCATTATAAAGCTAGAACTTAAGTTCAAAGATGTCAAATCATCAAACATTCCCTGTTACAACTGACATGCTTTTCTTTATCACACAACCTTACGTTCACCTGGCCACCTCACCTTTCTCCTCTCCTGGATCTTCACACCATTAACATTATGATCAGGTCAAAGCTGCATTTTCTTAAGCATCCACGTCCTTTATCACTTTGAAGTTTCCTTTTGTCACAAAACCATTGCCATATTGATCCACTTTGCTGCTGGATTCTGTGATCTTGGAGCTGACAGATTCTATGGTCTCTGTAGTGCAACAAGAGTCAAGGGTGTCAAAGAGAAAATGTGAACTCGGCACTGTGATCCACATTCTAAAGCTAAGGAATTAAATTGTGGAAGACCTTCGGAAACAATGAACAAAATGTGCCATTTGGATAGAATCCAAATTACTTGAGACTTGAAATAGAAGAGAGAAGTGGTGTTCCACAGGGCACCTGAATGACCTGGAGTTGGCAGTGAGGCTCATCAGTCAAACCAAAACAGCTTTCTGTCAGAAGTAGTCTAAAATATGTTTAAGTCTGAATGTCGTAACACAATTAAAAAAGAACGGCAGTACTTTGAGAGCACCTGCCTTTCCTTCCAAGACATTTAGAGTTCTCCAATTTGAAAAATCCTTCCAGGATTCACAGGTGAAGGCGAAGAACTATGGTGAGGAACTGCGGCAGTCTCTGATTTTATCTGTCTCCGTGGACAATGCTTTTTCTCTTGGTTCTTGTTTAACTTGACCCAAACAGGTAACAACACCCTCTGTATTTTCTTCAGCTTAAAAAACAAAACAAAACAAAAGAAAAATCCAACACTGAAGTTCAAACTCCATTGACAATGCTTCAGTCCCAATAACTGTGCATTTAAAAGAAAAATATTTCAGTAACTCGAGCTAATAGTTAATGCATATATGAAGTTTACTGCTTTTTAGCTTGACAGTGAGTTATGTCACCTACTCGCTCCAAAACATTGCAAGCTGACATGAACTTACTGCAGTAAAGCTCCCTTTGAGTAACAATATTTAAACCAATTTATAAAAAAAATAAATTAAAATGTCGAGATCTAAAAATCACTTTCACACAAAACGTCTTTCCTCTTTCCCATGGAAAAATAAAACAACTAATTAGAATTGGCTGAAAGAAGACTGTCTTGGAACTCCCCACTATCAACACATTTGTCTCCTTTCTTCAACACACACAGAACAAAATCCATTCTATTTTCAGAACATTCACATATTATTAAGAAAACTGCAACTTACTAAATGCTGGCTGGCTGTCCACAATCCGTACTGGAATAGCCTGCACCTCTCCCAGGAGAATCTGATGCACTCCTCCTTCCAGGCTTCTGGAGTCATCCACCCCTTCAGCTGGGACCAGCTGGCCCATGGCAAGCAGGCTCTGATCAGAGCCAGGGAGAGTCCCAAAAGCAGGCCCAGCAGCACTGCCCTGTGCTAGGCCAGCCCCTGCTTGCAGGCTGTGCCCCTGGCTCAGAGCTAGAGAATGGCTGCTCACCGCACTCCCCAGGGAGTCCAGGACACTCGCAGGGCTGGGAGGGGAATGGTTATTTACAGCTAGCAGGGCTGTGGATCCGTTTGTTGAGGTAAATGTTGACTGCAGCTGTAATCCCTGTGGCAGAGAAGGCAGAAGTACCAACAGAGCAGTATTTACAACAGGAGGAGTTTGCATTTCACAGCATGCATTGTCTAGATAGCTTCTGACTTCCTACTCATTAACTCTTCCGAACACTCAATCCCTGCAACTCTAGGCTCAAAATGCACTTGGAAACAATCAAGACAACTGAATCCAGAAGATTGGTTATGACCATAAAGCTCTAATTTTGGACTGATATTTCGTTTCAGATCATTCCCCCGTACTGCCCATTCCCACGAGACATGGGTACTACCAGCTAAGCACACTGCTTTAAATAAAATGATGTGAGGTGGAGCCACGCTGTCCTCAGAGAGTAGAACAGAATCTTACTATACATTGTATTTCTAGGGAAAAGACTGTGCATGTTGTTTGGGTTCAGGAATACGAAGGCAGATTTTCAAACTGGTTACAGAAGAAAGGTAAGAGAGCCAGCTTTGAAGGGAGATGAGCTTTACACGCAGCTCTTTCAGCCCTACATTGCTATCCCTCCCTCTTCAACCTCACAACCTGCAAATTTACAGCTCTGAGCTAGGACCAGTTTCAGGATTTGAAGATATTTTCTTAAGAGGCTGGAGGAGGATTTAAAAGGAATAAACAAGACTGCCTTATCTCCCTGCAGTTTTGCAGCATTTTCATTATGAAATGACCAGACAGGGTGGAAAATGAATAGATATTTGGTTTGAGGTAGAAACCCACTGCCTTAATCCTCCTGGTTTTGCCTTCACAAGAGACCCTAACTTCCAAGTGTCAAAAAATGGTAGTGGGAGCCCCCTGCACCACAGCTACATGCTAAACGTGACGTGCCAGAGCAACCAGAGTAAGCTACTTCAAAGTCCATGTTATCCAGCTGCATTTGAGATCAGCTGAGAGGGAACTTGCTGCTCTCAGCTCGCCTTCAGCACTTCCAGCACAGCATGTCTGATGTTCTGTAAATGACTTGACTGTACCTGAAGTTGTGCAAATATCTTGGGCTGAAGTGAAGAGAGCGAAGACAAGAGCTGAGTTGTTTCTGGTATCAAGGACTCCCCGCTCTGGTTGGATTCTGCTTTGGTGATGACTGACTCCACTCCTGAGCTCCCTACAGTGCCAAAGTGAGGAAGCAGACAGTTATGAGCAAATCTCTTTTTCCTGATTAATAAAAGCCTCCCCTGTGAACTAAACAAACTCCCTTCAATCTCAATACAGATATACAGAAGACATATATATATATGCTGTTCTCTTTGCAGAAGTTGGATGCTAAAGAAAGAAGTCTGGGTGTGACAAAGACATTACTGCAGGAAGTTTGTATGTATCTGTACAGAGCAAAAATCAGAGGCACCAATAAATCTGCTCCCGAGAACAAAAGGCTGAAACATTTCTAGCAAAGCAGCAGATAATTTGACAATATCTATCCCTCAGTAAGGGTTTATAAACACACAGGTATCAAAAGAAAGGGCTGTCTTTCAAAATAAAAATCTACACAGGCAATTTTCTGTCTCACCACTCCCTTCCCATCTTTGCTAAATTAGCATAACTTCTATGCAATATCATCCACAGTCCATTTATCTGGACGCCTTTCAGCCTACAGATTATATCATATCCTCAAAATTCTTACTTAATGCAAGAATTATGGACTTCATTTCTTGAAGTTTTGAGGAAACTGAGATTCGCTTATAACAATTTCTGCAAGAAAACTTCTCATGAGATCCTTCCATTTCCTGTTTGAGCCACACAGAACACTTTGGTTAAGCTTTATGCAGACACAAGCAGACATTGCTCAGCTTCTTATTTCTCAGTTCCACTGTTATGGAGGTAAAAGAAGAACTTGCCCTGTGAATTCAGGGCATTCACATTAGTCTGGTGAATGCCAAAAATTGAGAATGGTCAACTGCAAAACATTTTATAACAGAAAATCATAGGAAAAGTTTCCAGCAATCTGAGTGGAGGTAGATTTCTCAACATATGTAATGACCTGCAGACTTTTAACTATCATAACTGACCCGAAGATACATACAAATCTATAAATCTTCATGAGCACAACTACTTCAAATATTTAGACTCCTTTGATTTTTATACAGAGATCCCATATGCATAAATGAATATTCACATGCAGGATGAGAGAGCAGTTCTCTCCCTGGGTTGTGTTCAACAGCAACACCCCTGGGAAAAGAGGTAATAGTTCAACACCTCCTCTACTTGTTACAAATAAATTTGTATCACATGGAGATAAGGGAGTTCTGCACAAACAAGTTTTGTTATTGCCTGGTTTCTTGAACGTAGGGTTGTCTCCATTTGGCACAAGTTGAAATTTTGAAATAATTTCAAAAAATGCTTCCTAAAAAAAATGCTTCCTTATAAAAGAGGGACACTTTTCAAGCTGACTCTAAAGATTAACCTCTTGCTCTCTCACAGTTATAAACACTGGAATTCTTCTCTGAAAGCACCAAGCTTACATAATGCTTTTCAGTTCAAATGAATCCATTGCAACAACGGCCAAAATAAGTTTAAAAATCCCAAATGAAACAGAGCCCAACCTCTGCCTTTTTTTAACAGTAAATGCACTGGTGTACATGGAAGTGCTTCACAAAAATTAGGTTCACCAAGTCATTGAGGAAAACTCATGCAGTGAGCCAAACCTCTGGGGGTTTATATTTCCTGCTACAACAAAAAAGAAATTGGCCCATGTCACTCCCTGACCTGTGGGGAAAGGGACACAAACACATCAGGACTTCTTCAGGCAAGAGTCACAGGATAACTGCTGAGATAAGTAAATCCTGAACATGACAACTGTGGCAGTGCTCCTTTGGTCCCTGTAGACTTCTCTATCAGCTGTCTGGAACAAAATGTGCCCACCACCATGTTTCACTGAAATGGGGAAACCAGCTGGCTCTGCTACTGAGATTAAAAACATCTGCAAAGTCTACAGCATCATCTGAGCCTTCCACCTCACTTCAATCATATCCCTGCTGAAAGCCAGGGATAGTTCTGACGAGTTTCACACCAAATCTATTAGAGGATGGGGAAGGCATCTATAAACATGAGGAAAAGTGTGTCTTTTGGTGTCACATTAGACAAAATATTCTTAAAACAAGGGTGGGAAGGGCAAAATAATCTAATTTTACATTTATTACCAGCCACCATAATCCTACAGAACATTTTAGCCCATATGTAATTCTAATTATGTGGGTAGCAAGTAGATCTAGTTACAAACACTTGTGTTTTGTCTTAATGTATGTTTTGAAGTAATAGTGGTAGGAACCCACTTTCAACAAAGGAAGAACAGCATAACATGTTGAAAAAAACCAGTTCTTTGACCAAAAATGCATAAAGGTAAATTTATATAGAAATCTACCATATCTACACTCTAGTCTTACAACAGACTGGGAAAAAGTTTTATACTTTGTGGCTCAACAGTCATTGGGAAGAGATGATACTTGGGTGCCACATAATCAAGGAAGTTACATCACAAATAACTGAAGAAACACAACTCTCAGCCCTGCTGCCACTTAGAACAGAAATGGAAGCACGGGTGCTAAGCATCAAGGGAAGATGGAAAAGACTGCTCTCAATTCCAACAACACAAGTACGAGGTTTGCTGTTCAGTGCCTGATCCTAGCACTGGAACTCATCAAAGGCCAATGACTTCTGGGAAGCAGGAGTCTCAAAGTGCACTGAGGTCCTTTTCAGCAAGATGCTGAAACATATTTGAAGCACAAACCACCTGGATCTTGAGCATTGTGTCCCTTGAGAGACATATCTGTTCTGCAGGAATTCAACCCTCTCTAAATGGGTATTATTAGCACCTTCACCCAAGGTAAAATGTTCTTTCCAGACAAACGTCCCATTAATATTTTTATTTGCTTGAAGATGCTAAATAAAAGCCAAATTAATATTTTCATTACTTCTGCCAACACCATGGCTATGCTTATTTTTTTCCACACATGCAGTCAATTAGGAAAAAAAAAAAAAGTAAACCAAACAAGTTATAGAAAAATAATCCTTCTTAAATTCACCTGAGTGACAGAACATGACAGCAACCTCCCGGGAAGGAAACTGAACTTCTGTGACACAGCTAATAAAACACATTTGGAGACAGACAGGTTATAATATATGCAGTCCTACCATCTGAAGGTGGTGAGGCAAATGCAACAGTGACTGTTTCTGTCAGGACATTCCCACTATCTGTGGTCCACTGCAGCTGAAAGGAAAAAGAACTCAGTTCTCAGAGAGGGTGCAAAGCTTGTCTACAGCAACACAAGCTCAAGACAGGACTGATAAGAAAACAGTGTCGAAAATTACATTTTCTTATTTTTTTATAATTATGCATTTTAGGACCTCTTGATTCACAAAACAAACAAAAAGCACTGCTAAAGATTTTTAAACGTGCACAGTGTATCAGGAAGGTGATCTGCTTTATCTGCTCATAACAGTTTAATGACTTTAAAATAGAAAATAGCCAAACCATTTGGCTAACTAACAAGCACACTCACTCACCTGGGCTACACCAGTGTAGGGAGAGGGAAAAGACTGATGGCACAGCATGATTTAACAGTACTGTTTGTCAAAGCTGATTTTAAATGAGGCATTTCTTAGCAGTTAGTCTCATAACTGGGAAAAACTAAGATCACTATGTACCCTTTATTACTCAACACATGGAAGAAAATTAAGGAACAAGATTTAAGAGCTACTGAGCATTTGGAAGATTCAACTCCAAGCTCACTGCACTTACTATAGAGTGCATTTATTACTATTTACACATGCAAAACGTTGATTAAGTCCTAATTTAGACTGCACCTGAGACACACTTCATCCCCATTTTTTTCAGCTACTGAAAAGCATGAGTAACTTCTTCAAAACACAGACAGTGACAAAGCCATGAATAAAATGTTATGCCACATGTAAATTTTTCTACACCGTGGCTTCCAGTTCATACAGTCATCAAGAATTCTGTGTAATTTGTCAACCAACTAACAGCAATCTAATGCTGATGAGATAAATACCGAATAAGGTCAGGTTTTATTCACATTTAATCCAATCTTGCTCAGCCAGAGATTCCACTGAAAATATTGCAGCTGGAAATATAAAATCACAGAGAATTTTGGATGAAATACAGCTAAGAGGTCAAAATTACTATTTCCAGTATTTAACTCCAAAAACCAAAAAGGCAAACATACCGTTGCTGGGATACTTTCTGAATTATACACTATCTCTCCATTCCTTAGGGACTTCTGCACCTCATGAATGTGGTTCTTGATGTCATTCACAGTGGGGAAGAAGGACAGGTTATGTCTTTCTGGCACTTCATCAGGCGTGAACAGCTCTCTTTCCACATACTTTCTGTCATATGTTAAAGGACATTCATTACCATACGTAAATATATTCCGCTACTTTCTCCCCTCCCCGTGTTGCAATGACAAGACAAAAGCAAGCCAGATGATCTTCTGAGCCAGTTCCTTGTGCATCTGCTACAGAGTTTGCAATTTAAAACCCCCATTTATTCAAGTAACTTGAAAGAGCAGCTCTTAATGGCTAGCTACAATAATATGAAAAGATATCAGAAGCTGGGAAATACAGACTCGCGACAGCCGGGAATTAGATTCAGTAATGCACCAGCACTGTCCTTTAGCTGCAAACCAAATTAATCAAATACAAACGTAGATACAGCACTATAGACTGAGAGCACTGCAGGCAGTTCTGTACCTTAGCTGCTTCCTCACTGCATAGACCTGCTCTATTCCCTGAGACACCAGCTCTCGGATCTTGTCAGCCACTTGAGGATGAAGTCGAGAAGGCAGAGTAGTGTTCTCATCTCTAATGACTTCCTCCTCCTCCTCAGGAGGAGACATAGACAGATGGGATGGTGAAGGAGGGAGGCAGGAAGTTTCCATTTCGTGATATTGGTGGGCTTGCTGAGTAGGTAACTGTACATACCACCTAGCAAGAAGGAGAGAGTTTATATACACAATTCTCAAACAAAGGCAAAAAAAATGAGTGTCTTGGGGGAACAGTGAGAACTACCAACAACCTAGTCAGTGTGACAAGTTCTTACAGCCCCTGAGCAAAAAGATGTCTGTCAGAACTCAGGGCCCTCTCACGCCTTCCAAAGCAAAACAAATTAGATCAAACCCAAAATTATACAACTATTTCTATCGATACCCTACATGGAAACATCTGCTGATGTTTCACATCCGTAGCTTAGTCCTTCTTCACACATTTACCAAATTATGACTTCAGTGTCCCAGAATGTCTTACTGACATTGTGGATTTTTTTACTACTACTAAGTGATTAAGAAAAAAAAAAAGACCAAGTAAAATACTGCTCTTTTCTGCTTCATTTGTGAAAACAAAGAAAAAAGTGGAAGTTTCACCTGAGGATACCACCAGCATCTATCAAGTTCTTCTTCAGCATGTTGAATGCTTTCTCCTGCTCCATTCTTATGATTTTCTTGTCAATTTTAGGGTCAGTAGGAACCCTGTATTCTGGAAACTTTTGAACCTTTTTAATATAGATCCTTCCAAGGAGGAATAAAAAAAATTCTCCATCAGTATACTTTGTCCTTGGGAAGGGAAAGGCAAAAATCCCACTTACTTCATATCAGGCATTAATATAGAAAAGTTCAAGCAGAGTGATGTAAGGTGTGAGGAGTGCCTAAAAGAACTGTACATTTCTTAAGGATACATTAATAGATATGGATGCAGACAGACACACTTCTGTTCTGGGCTGGAAGCCACTGAGCCAGAGTGATTTTACTCCTCAGCAAAAGCCCTTGTCCCTCAGTACAGTAAAAGCCCAACACCAATTGTGAACTGGCTGCAGTTCACCCAGCTATGCAGAACTGAGCACATGCAGACCTAGCTGCAACTATTCATCAAACACACTCTTAGCTCAGTAAAAACTGAACAAGCACCCAGGAGAATGCTCAAGGGTGAGGGAAAAAACCATTAGTGTAGAAAAAGGAGAAAATCTCCCATGAACATGAAGAACTGTAACTCCTTCAGCACACAGGCCATGTGCTAAAGTAGGATGATTGGCTGGTATCAGTGCAATTCAAAGCCTGAAGAAAAAGCAACAAATAAGATGACTAAGTTTTAGGAGCAAAAATAGTCACTAAAGGACACCACAATAACTTGTGAATACTCGGGTAGATAATGAATCCCACTTAGAGTTCACAGAGTGATATACTACTGCTACTTTGTATTCAGGGAACCTCTCAAATTTCAGCTGTAAGCAGTCAAACAGGACAGCATTTCCTCCTTACCTCTGAAGGAGTATCACCCTCAACTTACCGAGGAGATAAAGCTAAGAGCTAGAGTGAGTATCAGCCACCACCCCCAAACAGTGCTTTGTCATGGCTCACAGAAAGAATGCTTTCTTAGGATGTTCAGTCACTCTTACAGCTTTATAGATAATTCTTACCTTGCTGGACAAGTGGCTTTGTATAGCTGGCCAGAGTTGCTTTCCTGCTCAGCAGCTTTTTTGGGCTGAAATCCTTTCCTCCTGGGCCCATATTGGCACTCCATTACAATGGCTCTGCTTCCTGGAAACAGAAAGCAATGCACTCTGTTCAAGCAATCACCAAATTCGTTACAGTAAAACACTAATTACAGGAGAGATGAGAGTTCTGAAGCAGTTGTTTCTGTCTGCCATCAGACTCTTCAGAAGGCAGAACCCTCAGGTATAGCAAGCAAATACAATGCAAATGCTCCTCTCCCTGCATGTGAGGGCACAGAGCACTTTTAAACATTTACACCTCATAGCACTCCTCAACACATGCTAAGGCAAAATATTGGACTTTGTTCCGGTGAGCAAGCACCAATACTTTATAAGATGAGAAGTCTTGCAAAGGAGCACAATACTGGTAAGAAACATATGGGGAAAATCTCCAGCTGAAATCAAAAGTTTGATGGTTTTGGCTGGGATAGAGTTAACTTTCCTCACAGTGCGAGGCTGTGTTTTGGATCTGTGCTGGAAACAGTGCTGGTAACACAGGGATGTTTAGTTAGTGCAGAGCAGGGCTTACACAGAGTCAAGGTCTTTTCTGCCTCCCACCCCACCCCGCCAGTGAGGAGGCCGAGGGACACAAGAAACTGGGAGGGCACACAGCTGGGACAGCTGACCCTAAATGACCAAAGTCATTTTCCATGTCGCATGGCATCATGTGCAGCACATAGAGCCAAGGGAAGCAGGAGGAAGGGAGGGGGGGAACATTCAAAGTTAGAGAGTTTCTATTCCCAAGTAACGATTACAAATGATGGGGTCCTGCTGCCCTGGGGATGGGAGGCTGAGAAAGAATTCCTTACTTTGCTCTGCTTGTGTGTGTGGAGTTTCCTTTACCTTTTAAACAGTCCCTATCTCAGCCCATGTGTGTTCTCACTTTTACCTTTCCAATTCTCTCCCCCATCCCACTGGGGGAATGAGTGAGCAGCTCTGTGGTGATTTCCAGCTGGGGTCAAACCATCTGACAAGGTCAGCAGCCATTTCCAGCCTCCTGGCTCACATCAGCACTTCAGACCATGCTGTCCCACAAAAGCTCAGCCTTGCAGTTAAGAAATCCTAGCTGCTAAACAACAGTTTCAGCACAGCACACCCACACAAAACCAGACCAGCTCAAACAAATACTGCTTTGCTCTAAACTTGAATAAAGCGACTTCTTCCAGTCAGACCTCTAACAAAAGGGAGGGACAAGCAAAGCCTTAAAGAAAGTGGTCAAGAAAGGAACACCTTCCAAATTTCTTCCACATCACGTTCAGTTATCTTTTATTTATAGCTCGTGTACTCCAGTATGCAGGCAAGGAGCTGCCTATGCCACAAGTGATATACCCAGAAACTTCTGAAGTATTGTAACAGCAACACAGGATGTTGCCACAAGATACCAAACGATCTACAAGAAACTAAAGGTGTCTCAGATGCATGTTGGGGAAAAAAAAGGTAAGTTTAATTGATTTTATCCTCATATGGCAGAAGCTTTAAACCTGGTGCTAACATTTCCCTTTCTCAGTAGATTTCAGGGAAAAAAAGAAGAAAAAACCCCAAACATAACCTACATTCCTGTCACTCATTTTCTCCATGTAGAAAATAAAACCTGCTCATTTTATATCAAAATTAAACTCTTGGTAATTTCATGCATGCACTGCATGAGCTAAATATGTTATTACCAAGCTGTGAAGTCTGTGTGTACGTTTCAAAAGGAACCCCAAATGCCAAAAATCTCTCTGCTGAGGTCTGTGTTGATGTTTATCTTGCTTGTTTGTTTGGCATTTTAATTAATTCATTTAAATAGTTTATTTACTCCTGTGGAACAAACTCTTCTAAAGATCTTCAAGTTAGGCAAGAATAGCTGAACGAGTTCTTACCCTTATGAGAACTTCCATGTCCTAACAGAGCAGATGGGACCTCCACCTAAAGACCTCATCACAAGAACCCCCACCAAATGCTAAATTCTAAATGACAAAAGGAAATAATCACAGCAAAACATAAAAAAAGAAACAAGCTCCTTCAGACTCTCACAGCAGTGTGCAAGCTGCTCCTTTTTTTTTTTTTAATGTCTTGACTTTATCAAAACGGATGAACAACGTAAAGATTCTTCTCTACGGCCAGCTGATTGTTGGAAAGTAGGTTTTTTTTTTTAAAATAAAAGTTAGTTACCTGCATTGACAAAGGGGATCCCATCATATGGGACATACTGAGATTTCCACATCAACCGTGTGGCGGGTTTGGCTGGGCTCGGAGACTGGCGCGTCCCCCACACACTCTGTGTCTGCTGCTTGTGTAGCGTGAGAACGCTCTCTAACTCTGCCTCGCTCACGCAATAGCCGCGGTACGAGTCCCCAATTCTCTGCGTGGAAAGGATGGGAAATGAGCATTATTCACCCGGCTGACTGCTGAACGAGAAAACAAAAGCAGTCAGGGACTCCGGCAGGTGAGAACGTAGGCCCAGGTTTTTTTGGTGTTTCGTTTGGGGTTTTTTTTTTGTTCCCACAGTAGTATCCTCATAAAGAGATTTATGACAGGATCTGACAGAAGAGCAGTCCCCACTGAGGTGAGGAGTTTGTCAGCCATCCAAGACTCTAAGAACACCAAGAACCCCTGAAAAGGTTACAGTCACTGCCAACTCTGATTTCCAGAGGACACTCCTGTGGTTTACCCCCAACACACACTTCAGCCGCAGTCACTGACCAGACCAATTAGTATTACATCAAGTTTTTTACTTGACTGCCATAAAGAATCTCCAAATCACTAATAATTGTCTCTGCATCTACTGCAACACACTTGCTTGCACTGAGCTGGAGCAGAATGAACCTGCCCATCCCACCAGTAATTGTCTCACCTACTTAGTGCACTGACTTTGAAATGAATGTCTCACACGGCATCCCCTCCCAACCTTCGAGGCACTCTTGTAGAAACATACTATACCGGTTTTGCCATGTGCAAACTGATGGTGGTTTCAATGAACTCTGCTAATGTCTGGGCAGCTTCACAAAATCTTCATCTAACTTGACTCAAAGTAGTTATCCAGCTACTCGGTCGGTTCAGTGCTGGTCTGCAAAGGCCAACCAGCAAGCAACAAAATTACTGGGACAGAGAACTTTTCATCCAAACTCAGAATGCAACGCTTGCTTCTGTTCATATGCAGCTCAGGATCAGGCTGGCCAACCAATTATAACAACCAGAGTGATTTGCCAGCTCAGTCTTAAAGTCTATCTGTGGGACAAACACATGGTGAATGAGTACTAAGGTCTGAGAGATTTGTTTTGCCACCCTCAGTGACGGAACAGCCAGATGTTTAAATAACACTGACGGCAAAAGAGCAACAGTGTCTCTCCGAGATTATCACAGACACCTCAGTGACAGCTGCTTAAACGGTGTGTGCACTGGGTGTGAGTCACCGAGACGCTGTTCACACCTCAGAGCTCACTGCTCCGCAGGCACTGCTGCAGCAGCTCCCCGAGCCTGCACAGGCTGCACTCCCGCGGCTGTGGGGAGCCAGAGACACGGACAGATGTTTAGCTAGAAGACATCAATAATACTCCTCACCAAAACTTGGTCTGAAAAAATTCAGGAGAAGCAAAGTGGCCTGATAAGTACCAGAACTTCTTTCTTTCCAGAAATCTGGGATGCTGCCTTTCAGAAGAGAGATTACAGCACCACTGCACATAACAAATACTGCAAAATCAGCTGTTTTTTTTCCTATACCTTATGCCTATCACTAAAAATAGGTCATTGACCTTATTCTAGAGAGATGAGAAAACTGATAAAACTGATCAGCAAGAAAAGTAGCAAAACCAGTTAAGGCACTCTCCTATTCTGGCTTTACTTTTGGACAAGTTAGATGATTTTTCCTAAACTGGAGGAAGAGAAGGAAGAGGATGAGAAGAAGACCGTACAGCACGTAAGATCCCTGCTTTCTACAGGCTTCACAAGTAGGGAAAAAATGGACAAACAAGACTACCTTCTTCAGACAAACAGCTTAATTTTGTACAATTAATTAATGCGGGTTTCAATTACATTTTATTTCAGTAGACTGATACATACAGGAAATGCATTCTGATCAGACCACTGAAAAAACTAAATATAAATTATTGAAAGGAACTGTTTTTAAATTAACTCTTGGAACAGTGCAATTACCTTGAAGTAATCACATACTCTCCAGCCCTTTAACTCCAAGGTTCAAGCCAAAAAATTGAGCCATTCCTTCTTCCTCCCCTGGCCCTGCCTCAGCAAATCAAATCACATAAAAGCTTATCCTGAAGCACACACGGAGACTGCAGTGTTCCTTGAGGAAACTCCCAGCAGCAGGATACCAGAGGCACTTTGCAGTGCAGACACAGCAAGGGGAAGCTGAACATTTCAAGGCAATCAGCTTTTACTGCTCCATGTTTGCCTGCAGCATTAACTGCCAAAGGAGTCGCCACCCTTCTGGAGTGCAGTGGCTTCACCTGCTGACACCTTGTGCCACTCACAGGGACCCCAGCACTGTCTGAATTGTGAGCTGACGTATTTACCAGCATCTCTCCGAGCTGCACATCCAAATTTTAGTAGGGTCCTTCAGTTCTGTTGCTAGTAACAAAACGTTTTGACACCTGAAAGACAAATGACACCTCCAAATTCCAGTGTCTCTAGTCAGTGCCCAAAAAAAAGCACAATACATGCCAGCACTCTCTGGTGGATCAGGGAGGATTAATGCAAACAGGCAACAGTTCTGCTGAGCAGCAGAGGGAGACGTTTGTGTTCTCAGAATATATTCAAATAGACATTATTTCCATTGCCTTGTCTTTAAAAAGAAGAACTTTTCTATAAATGTCGCCGTGAATTTTAAACACAGCAGGTGAAATTTCTTGTAATGGAGAGACAAAGCAGATCATAAGTCCTCTGATAATATGATATCAATAATGAATTATTCAGATGAGCCACATGGATGTTAAGACAGGGAAGAATGTACCACATAGTGCAGAACAGACAAGGAACTTTATGAACTAACTGGCCAACTGAATTAAGTGACTGATTCTATAAAAATGGTATTTCCACCATGGAAGAATTCATGCTATTGATTTTATGACTTACTAACATTTATGTGGACGTGGCGTGGATGATACCATTTGTATTAAATAAATGGCATAACACAAAAGGAATAGATGAATATATTTCATTTAAAAATAGCTTCTAAGCAGATACAGAAGTAAATTCGATTTCTAGCTCCCTCAAACTGCAACTTCTAGTTATCAGTGGCCAAGCCAATAGGGAAAAAAAAAAGAAAAGAAGTGGTAGAGATATCTGAAGAGATTAGGCAGCTACAGAGCATGAGCTTTCCTTTTAAAAAATATTAAGAGAAAACAAAATAAACATTATCAGGAAGAGTCTGGCAGCAGGAGGAAGAGGTAGCTATCTCTCAAGAAAGTGCCCATCTCCCCTCCCTTCCTGTTAAGGAAGGCATTCTTATGATGCATTCTAGCTGCTGAAAGCATCCTAGTCATCAGGACAGTTCTGCAAACATCTAACAATATGCAAAAAAGAAAGAGCTCTGTTTAGGTTAAAAGTTATCACAGAACATAAAGACAGAGCATTTTTTAACAGAAGAGAAAAGAAGCACAAGTAACCTAACTTGCTGGGGAAAAAAAAATAGCAAGAATATCTGAAGTAGGAATCCTTGGTGAAATACTGATATTAGAAATATTACGTCTCAGACTTGACACTGGCCAATCACATGTATTTTGATTTGTATGTGATATCACAAACCATATGAACAGCTGCAGAAAGTCGGCAAAGTTTGCGCTGTCGTTCAACAGCAAACTCTAAGGTGGCACAAAATGGCTCTTCCCACCACTACAAGGTACCAGGCTTTCAGCAGCACTTCTTTGACTTCAGGAGCTGCTGATGGGTCAGTTACTCTACAATTCTCAAAACAGAAAGGGATTTTGCAGCAGATGTGTTTACCTGTGCCAGCAGTACCAGCTCTATATACCAGGAAGTTTGAACACTTCTACAGCCGTGAATTATTCCCTCCAAGGAATAGGAGCAGTATCTCAGAGCTAGATGATAAAACATTAAGTCAGAATTCTTTGTGGCCCACCTCACAGTTCCTGAGACGGCGCGCCCATGCAGGCGTGTTTAGTGGCAATGGCTGAAGAGGGATCGGAAAACAATCTTCCATTACCCTGGAAAATAATAAAAAAAAAGAAAAGAAATCCATACAGACATTCAGAAAAGCAATAATTTAGTCTAAACTACAGGTAAAGATCAAATCAGTGTATTATGTACAACCCAAGAGCATATGACCAAACTATGGTTATTGTATCAACATGCCTTAATGCTGTTCATTTTCTTCATATTCTATTGCATTGTTAAAATTATTTACAGTGAATACTTTAAAGCCCCACCTCTGCTTCATGGTAATTTGGTGATAACCACTGCAAAAACAAACTGCAAGAAAAAAAAGGCAGTGCTAACAGTGGGTCAAAGTGGTTGTTCACCCCTTTAACTCCTGACCTACCTGGTGTTTTTTTTCGATATGGTGAGAGATGCCTGTGGATGTAGAATGTAACTGCTTGCACTGTCTGCTATAGAAGCCACCACCACAGTCTGCAGGTTCCCATCACCACACTTCTCTTCTGAAGTATCTTTACCAAAAAAAAAAAGCAGCTTCTTGGTTAATTAACTGAATGTAGAATGGGGAAAAAAAAAAAAGCTATTGCTTGTTAAAGCAAGCCCTTTGACATAGGAAACAAGATTTACAGGTGATAAAGTAGGTGTGAATCAGTACTCAAACTCCTGGCACTCATGTGAAGATACACTTGACAAGGCCGCTTATATTTAAGGACTTTGGTAATTGTGCTACTGCTTATGAATCCTTCCACAGCAAGGCAAATAATGAGAACAACTTGCAAATTACTCTGCTTCCAGGAATCCATATAGGATTGCACAAGTATTTTGTTCAGCTGCAAGTCACATATTTGTTACTTTTAAAACAAGAAAAAAAATGATGTAATGATACTGCTTTGTACTTAGAAAAGAAAACTTAAACAAGAAAAACTGGCCTCTTGTCATTGAATCTGACATGCTGTTAGAACAAATGTTTTAGCCTTTCTTGGTAATAGGGAGCAATCCACAAGCCAAAAATTGCTCTCAGATTGAAGCCTGTATGTACAGCTAAACAAAAACACAACGGAAAACTGTGAAAACAGACTTTCAGTATTTTGGTCTCAACATAAAACACACGACGTCTCTTTAGATGAGGGATTTTTGCCCTTCAGTTAGGAAAGCTTCTTCCCCTCATCCAGAGAGAGTGGTAAGCTATTGACACAGTGCAGAAACGGATCCACACAAAGCTCCAGAAGAAGATTCCTCAGTGTGCACTGGGATTAACACCACTCTGGCTCAGAGCACTGGCTCTTCCTACAGACATGGGCCTCTAACACACTCCGGGCTACTCTGATAACCATCATGTGCAACACAAGTGAAACTCAGAGCTGACATGCCATTCTCTTTTCTCTTCCACCTCCACAGCAAACTGCTGACAAGTCTCCCCAACAATCTTTTAAAGACCAAGCCACTAGAAAGTGCTTTACACAGTAAATCTCTAGAATAAAAAACCAAAACAAACAACACCCCTGACCCCAAATGACACCTGTAGCCCTGCTGTAGAACGTGTATTCAAACACTGTGACAACACCGAGCCCCATGCTGAATGAAAAATGGAAATGCAAAACCACTATTCAGTGTTTCAACGAAGAGTAGCAGCAACTATTTTGTAACTAAATGCTCCCACAGCTGGCTTTAAAGCAATGTAAGACTCTGCTCTAACCCAAACCTGGTTTTACCCCTGCAAGACCTGGAGAGGGAAGGAGGGATGGCTGAACATCAGGGTAAGAACAAGTCTTTCAGTGCAAGCTCAGGAAACCATATTGTAACCCTAAGTGAAAAGGGCTGGATCATGACTTGAATCCCAAATCTCTCTTCCATCCATCCAGCACCACTCTATTCTTACTCTGAGCTATCACTCTGCAGGTACACTTAACCAGTGCTCAAATCTTGAGATTTTTATAGAGAGAATTTAAAAAATAGTTAAAAAAAAAACATTTGAGAGCTTAACAAAATGTGACCACCTTGCTCTCAGCCTCACTCTGTGAATGCAAACTAGTACACAGCACTCCTCCATCCAGCAAGGATTGCAGAAGAAGAATCAACTCTTGCAGATTTCAGCATGTCCATTTTCTACAGAAAACCTTCAAATTTGGTCTGCTAGTTGAGTATCTCAGCACATGCTTAAAATGTGACACCGAACACATTCCAGTGAATGGAAAGTTACATCTTATTTTCCCTGACTGGCAACTGAATTTCTACCCAAGTGATTCATTCCTGGCTTCACAGGAGATGCATCATCATCACCAGTGATCTCTGGAAGAGAAGATTTCATGTTCTTCTGGCCTGTACAGCTGCACTGCAGGAATGAACTACTTAATTCACAGTGAAGTAAACAAATACTGAAAATTCAAACCCCATAGTACGGCTGATGGTACAAATTATCCCTCCCAAAGGTAAATAAGGCAAGAAACAACTCTGTGCTTGTTATGTCAATATACCCATCACATACCTTCAGAAAGGGGCATATAATAGCTCTCATAGGCTTTTATAAGGATTTTGCCCGATAGAAAATGTGGTATTTTGTCTTATAATTGACTAAGGAAAGGAAACAAGGTGCTTAAAAAAGCAGAAAATGTGGTATTTTGTCTAATAACTGACTAAGGAAAGGAAACAAGGCGCTTAAAAAAGCCCATGGAGGATGAGCTTAGTCACAGAAGCACAAACCCTCAAGTCCCACGGGTTAAACTCACCCTGAGTGCCAGTCACATCCAGAAGCTGACCTGGAGGAATAATCACTTGGGTCACTCCTGGCTGGGCGGAAGGAATGACATGCAGCACCTGCCCATTTTCTGACTGGCTGGCAACAATCATCTGTAAGGCAGTCACACAGCAGCATGAATGGCTCTAGTTTGTATGGTGATCATGCAGCACAACCGGGTTTGATTAACATCAGAACAGGAAATCTTTTGCTTTGAGTTAGGGCTTGCATATTTACTTCACATTATATAATAGGAAAACTGTTTCTTTATTGTCCATTTCTTAAAATTACTCTCCCCTTTTAAAATAGGCCATTAATTAAGGAAAGAAAAAAAATCCCATTACTTGACCTGATCCTACAATGAATGACACATTTACCTGAAGCTGACAACTCTATTATTAAAGCTATCAAACACCTGAAAGCTGTTCACAGTTGGATTCGCTGTAACTGCATTCATGGACGAGCAGAACTAATAGAAACATAAAAATTGTGACCTTTACTTCTAAGAAACTGACCTCTCTGGGCAGCATTTCACGCAAAAGCAGACAGAAGAAGAGCTCCAGGGCTTAAAAAACAATACAAATTAAATCACCTTGGACTCTGAACAACTTGAACATCTCCTTATGATATATCTATCCATAATTACAAATGACTCTGGGTGAGAATTACCTTTTTTACAAAACAGATGCTACAAAATACGAAGCCACATATTAAGAAAATTAATTTAGTGCTGGGAGAAAGATGAGAGATAATGACTAATGTTCTGATTTCTCCAAAAAACAGAGAGAGATGTATCCAGGGAATACAGAGAAAGCAGCAGCAGTGGAAATACAAGATCTTGTCACGCTACAGCCATCCAGGCTCGACGCTGCCAAAAGACATCGGCTGCTGTTTAATAAAATGAGTACTGGCTGCAGACAGGATTTACTTACCTGAAGAAGGACAACTGCAGCACGAACTGTACCACTGAAAAGTTCCACCTTGTGGCTAGAGATAAGGTCTGAACCAGCTGCTGCTACAATAAACCACCGGGAAAGAGAACTCTTCAAGGAGCTTCCCTTCCCGGGGGAGGAGCACAGCCCCACACTCACCATGGGTGCACTGGGCCCTCGGAGCGGCTGCAGCTCACACAGGGGCTGCCTGGGCTGCTCTCCCAGCTGGAATTCCTCCGCACAGCGGGAGCGGGGAGGGCTGCCCGAGAGGGGCCCGCCCACGGGCAGGGCTGGGGGAGAGTCGCTCTGGCCAAACAGTGGATCCCTGGAATCCATGCACGTTAGTTGCTTTCACAGAGGAAAAACAGGAAAATGTACTTTAAGTAGCAACTTCTACGAAGGAGAAAAAAAAAACAACAAAACGACAAAAAACAAGAAAGAGAAAAGAACTTTTAAAACCAGTGTGCTATACTGTGTACGCAGAGGAGCTCTTGTCTTTATGGATTGAGGCTAACATTAACAGTTCTATTTTTGTTTTTTATTTCCATGCTGAAAAAGTATTCACATTCCTGCCTCCTAGAATGAAGTTTCTCTGCTAAGGCAAGAGAAAATTCCTTTTGCTCAAAATCTGCTCCCCAAAACCACTTCTCACTTTAAAACATCTCAAGTCTGCCCAGAAACTGAGAAGACCTATACCAAAAACAAAACTGTAAAATATTCAGAAGAAATCCTAGATACTATTCCACTTGGCCTTTCCACACATGCATTTAGCTATGAAAAAAAAAATTTAAAAAAATCTCTACAAGCTTTTAAAATTCTTTACCACAAGAAGAAACACAAGCAACACAACCTCCAATTCAACACAACCTCCAATTCAAGGCCAAGAACCAGATTTTCAAAACAAAAAAAAAAAATAGAGTATATCTTCATCAAGCTGCAGAACCGAAGTCTTAGAGTACATCTCACGTGCATTAAATTTAAGTGCATAGGCACAAATACTTGTTTCCTTGAAAGTCTGACAACACAAACATTAAACATGTAAAAATAATGGAAAACCAGGCAGTCCCTGTGCACTATAAGATGCCAGGCAGTCATTTGGCCAAAGCCCAAAGAAGGGCTGCAAGTTGTTGTATCTCTTGCAGCAACTGCACGAACAAGTCTGACGTTTTTTGTGACAAAAATTAACAGATTAAATCAGAAACAGATTAAAATGAGCACATTAAATCAATTAACAGGGGAAAAAAGTTTATACACTTCATATAAAAGTCAGATTTGATCTAAATAACCTCCTCAAAAATTCTGCAGATGTAAATCTTCTGTGCTGTGTCCCTGGACTCTTTATTTGTCACATCTGGTCACTAAGCAATGCCACCTTGTTTTCATTTGTTCTGAACCTCCCCTACTCCAACAGGTGTCATAAAGTTTTATTTTTTTAAAGGGTTAACAAAAGAAAACATGCATATCTTCAGCACTGTAGCAGGACATAATTACTGAAGGTTGCCATTACATGTGACATCTGAATATTCATCAGTTCAAAAGTGAATGGCACAGGAATCCAAGGGAAGGATGTACTTTCATAAAAGACACGAAATAGCTTATTTTAAACTCATCAGAGTGGATGTAAAGGAAGCATCTACAAGGACAAGGCATTCACAGCTCACCTGAAAAACCTGATCATCTGTTTCGGGTTCTCCTGTGGCGTTACAGCTGCCTACCAACAAATCCTTGGATCCTTCCATAGCGATGTCATGGTCAGCTCCACCTTCTTCCATTACAAGGGGACCTGAAAAGGTTAGGAGAGCTCATTTTAGCCTTCTGCCAGGACATTGCTGCAGGTGCTGTCCTTAGTTCTTACAAATTTAGTTGTTACAAGCCCTAATGCTGTTGCAAGATTAACAGCAAAGTTCTCAAGAACTCCTTGCCTCCTTATCACTTCATTATTCACTCAGCAAAGTTCTCAAGAACTCCTTGCCTCCTTATCACTCCATTACTCACCGCAGAAAAATTTCAGTGTGTTGCTCCAGGAATTCAGCTTAACCCTCTTATACGAGACAATTTGCTGGATTTATCATTGCATGCACAGTTACAAAACACACATACACCCTCCCACCGTTTTCATCTGAATATGTCCAAAAAGCACTGAGCTAACAACCACACACATCCAGAGAACATTTGATGCTTAAGCAGTGCTTTATAAATACATTAGTCACCTTCTTCCAGAACCACCAGACAGAATTTGCATTATGCAACTCTGTCAGGCAGGTTATCTTGAAGTAAATCAATTTGTTTTAAAGGCTTATTACGCAGCCTATAAATGAAATAAAATTTTTATTGTTAGTCTACAGAGGTTTGCTTCGGGCAGAAAAAAAACACCAGATGTGTAAAACAAAATGTGGCATCGATCGATCACGTGGTGAAAGACAAAAAGACAGAGCTCCCACCACCTCCTATCCCAAAGACAGCTTCAAGATACTCCACTGCCCGTTACAAACCTGCAAACAGACAGATAATATTGGACAGTGAACTGCCTCACGCACACAGCACACCCTTTAAACCAATCCCAAACATTCACAAGCAACAGGACAAAAAAAAACCAACAAAATTACCTTGGCCCTACCTAACAAGAGTATACGAATACACTGCACACACGACATACCCAACTGACCAGAAGAAAACTGTAGTTTAGGGTGAAGGAGGGAGAAGGCTGGTCACGATTTTCCCCTTAAAGTATTTATTTTAAAGACAGGCTGCATTATATTAGCACATGACTCCTACCAGCTGTATCTTCTTCACCACACCACGCAAGTAAAATTCCTCAAGATGGACCTTCTTGGCTGTGGTATTTCAACTGTTTACAGCTTTTGTAAGGAGACTGTAACGGGCTAGAGAGTAACTTCAAAAGAACTGTACAACTCCTAAAGCACAGATTTATTCTGCTTTGCAAAGGTATAAAGGACACAGGCAAAATAAATCCACATCTCCTTGGCTTTTGAAGCTGAATAAAGCATCCTGCTGATACAAACAACATTGAGAAGTTAAGCTGCTCATATGCTCAATATATTAATACTTTAATCTAAAGTAGATTTATTTTTCCATTCAATTTTCAAGCGATGACAATTCAGACCAAGTTCCAAACGAAGTTACCTCATGTTTACCAAATACTTTTGAGCTTCGGATCTAAGAACAATTATAAGAGGTTTCAGTTACAATGTCTGAAGCATCTTAGCAGCAAATGAAAAAAAACAAAACCAAACCCTAAAAAACCAGACTTCATCATCACTCAACCATTTCTTCTCAGTTCAAAGACGCAGAGAAGAGACAGCAGCTTGGCAAAAGCAGCACACTTAGTTCTCTGAGATAAACCGAGTTTGCTCCAGAGATATTTGATGACACCTACTCAGAGCACGCTGGAACCCAACAACAGAAGGCGAGGCCAGCTCTGCAGGGACAGACCAATGACCCAGGCAGCCCAGCATCCTACCACAGCTAATAACAAAGCTCAGGGGAAAAAAAATACAGCAGTAGGGTAAAAACACAGGGACATCTATCCGCTTTCCTTTCATAAGCAGTCCAGAAATACCTGAAGTTTTATATCTGTGTTTAAAATAATCCCCGTGGTACAATTTTGCCCCGTGATTTTGTCTAATCGCTGTTGCAACCCAGGAAAATCACTGGCACGGACATCACTGGGAAAATCAACTCCATGGTGTAACCATCCAGGTTTCATTTACCTAAGTGCCTGTATGCAACCACAAAGAATTCTTTCTTTTTTTGTCTTAAATATGCTTCTGCAGAGGGGTACAAGTACATATTGCCGACCAATTCCCCAAGCAGGACAGTTAAATCCTACACATTCATGTATGGGCACTGAATATTTTGCCATGAACGTGTAAATAACACGTAGGCATCTCTTCATAAACACTAAGCGAGCAGCCCTAAAAATTCCCACTGTAACACACATTTAACAGTCGGCTGAAGGAGAAAAGTGGAAGTTAAATGTTAGTGTACAGTGGGAACAGGAGCTGAGTCCTCTTAGCACACAGGCAGTTCTCTGTGCCTCCGTTTTAGCCCCAACACAACTCCACAACCCCCTGCTGCTTTACAGGCTGCTTCCCGAATCCAGCAGCCCAGGGCCATTTCCAACACATGGGTTAGTGCATTTTAACGCCACAGGTTCCTTCAGCCAGCTTCCGTTTGGGAAAGCGCTTTTCTCAAATAAAAGGGGGAAATCTGTGGCCATTGTTGTTCTCGGTTCATCTCTGCAAAGAAAGCAAGCAGCCGCAGAAAGCGCTGGCTCGGGCAAACGTGATAACCATCATGAGCACTGCATGCAGGGTGTTGGTTGTACTTAACATTAAATACCTACAGTTGGATGCTTCACCATCCATCTCTTGTGGAGTTTTCTTAAAAAAAAAAACGTTGCTTTATAAGAAGACTTCAGATAACTGCGTAGAATACAGCAAATCAAAACACGCTGTCTGAAAAAGCTCCCTCTGAAGGGAATTTCTCTTACAACCATTCACAGTCGGCACAAATTCGCAAGGGCATGAACTACGGTAAAACGTAACGGGGAGGAAATCCTATAGGAACGTGGTGACAACTCCCCGGTAAGGGAGTTAGGATTAGCTTTGTCAATTTGTATCAGGTTTGAGATTTATCTCTGTCGTGGAAGAGGAGGCAGGTAGATGCTGTGAAGAACACAGAGAAGATCTGGGGACTCACACACTTAAAAGGTCTCTCAAGTCAGCTTTTCGTAGACAACACCGCTAACTGCAAAACGCACCTGTGTCAATCTCGCCGAGAAACGACCTCAGCTCTGTGGAGCGTGCTTAAGAAACAAGAGAAATGAGATTTCAGGGTCTCAGGAAACAGCAAACACCCAGCACCGACCCAACAAGCGGAGCCCCCCCAAACCCGAGCCACCACTCAGGAAAACCCCAGACGCCACCGAGAACTGCCAAAAAGGTGTCGGAAAAAAAATAAAATAAAACAAAATACGCACAACGCAAGCACACGGCACATCCTCACACAACGCAGCTTTCTCCCCGAAACACCAAACTCACTTACAGCTTCTTTTTCAAGTCCACCGCGCGTTGGGTTTATTACTTCTAGGAGGCAGTTTATTGAGGGTGTGTCCGCTTGACATGCGGAGAAACACAACCCGAGCGACTCCGAGCACCGAGACCACCGCTCCGCCGAGCCCGGGCGCCTCACGGGGCGCGGCCCCGCCCGGCCACAGCCCGGTGAGCCGCGCCCGCACCTGC
>VWZN01018487.1:2827-16079 GCA_013396955.1 Regulus satrapa
CCAGTGTCTCACCATGCTCATGTCATGCAACGACATTTAACTTGGAAAATGTTGTAACTAAGAGACTACGAGGTTCAGTGCAACTCTCTCGTAGTTTGGGAAGTGTGAATATGAAATTAATTTTCTATAAACCACTCCTTAACAAACTAGTATTTGTTTTGTTTTTTTTTTTTCACTTAAATTTCCAGCTTATCAGCTCAGGAAGTGCCAGCCTCCACCCACAGTTCCACATGCAGATTTGTTTACAGAAGACGATGACTTTGAAATAGGTAAAAATATAGTATTTATATATCTTTCTTCTGTTTTCACTTGAATTCTTGTTAAATGAAGCTATTTATTCTTCCCTCTAAGATTTTGGTATACTTCTGTGAAGGATTTTTTGAGGCTCAACTTTTTTTTCAATACATTTTTCAGGAGATTTTGTGAAGTATAGGTGCCATCCTGGTTTCACCCTTGTTGGACAAGATATATTAACCTGCAAACTGAATGCACAGTTGCAGTTTGAGGGGTCCTCTCCATCCTGTGAAGGTAAAGATATACTTGTGTGATGTGTATATCATTAATATGCATCCTAAATATAGCATCAAATTTTAGACTCTGTCATTTTGTTGATGCTTAAAAGAAAATTGTCCATTTACTTCTTAATATCTAAGAAATGCATGTTTTTATATATTCAGCCCTAAGAGTTTTATGTCGAAGTTTTATTCTTTAGAACCAATGAGAAGTGGTTTTAACTATTTGACTCCACCATTACTGAAACACTGATTTCTAAAATTAAGATAGTCTATATTGCTTCATATCAAACAAAGGATTTCCTTTTACTTTCAAAGAATACTAAAAAATGAGCTTTAATTTAGCTTTTAAAATAAAATAATAGATTATTCTCTGTGACAAATATAGTGAATTTTAGAGCAGAGTTACATAAAAAAGTGGTTTAAAATAATATGTGGCAAATTTAAATTTCTCAAAGTATTTCAACCTTTCAGCTATTTCTGTTGGGTTCATAATTAGAGCATCTCAACTAAAAAATTCAATATTAATGATATTTAGATACACATTTTTATATAATTCCTTCATCTTCCTAAAAAATGAATTTATCTTAGAAATTTATGTTAAATCTTCCAAAATCCGTGTTTTATTATGTTCTTTGGTCTTTTTTTATTTATTTCATTTTGTTAAATAGTGGATGACAAAAAAGGTTTTGAAATGTTGAAAAAGTGATCAAGGAAGCATCTGTAGAATTTTGTCCTGAGGTACCTCAAAATTTTTGGGGAAAAAAAAAAGTACTGATTAGATGCTATCATTAAAATTTAAAGAAATCAAAGAGGGAGCAAAATTTCTCTAGTCTGTACTGTAAAGGTTTAACTTTGATCTATAATACGTACATGGAGCATCTTCCATATCATGAGGTGAACACATGCATATGCACAAGAGGTAGTGTTGGAATTATTGTGGCACTTTATTTATTGTGGCAATTTAATTTAATAATAGCTGTGTGTCTATCTTCCTTCCTGTTACTCTGGTTCCCTACTTTCATGATTTTAAAATTAATAAAGAATTCATAATAAAAACTATTAGTTTATTGATGCCATTGATGTTTATTGATGTTTTATTGATGTTTTATGCATCTTTTTGTCTGCATGAACATACATACTTAAGGTAAAGTGGTTTTTTTACCTTCCCTTTTTTTGACTTGTGCATACAGTTACCTGGGATATGCTGTGAGTTCAGACATTGGACTCCATACCTTTGTTTTGTCAAATATTTGTTTTTAGTTGAGAATAATGATTAATTTCAGAACTTTCACCATAAAATCTGAAGAATTAATGGGAATATTGTGTACTTAAATCTTTCTTGATAGGATAACTGAATACTTACTAATGTTTCTGATGATTTCTTTCTATAATCAATGTATTTCTCTGTTATAAATGTAATATTTTATTAAGATGATTGTTATTGGAAATACAGACTAATTTTTCAGTTAACAGCAGTAAGTTTACCCTTGACTGTGTCAATTATAATTAAATGTAAAAGAAGGCTGAAGTAAACTGGAGAGTTATTGTAAAATCTACAGAGATATTAGGAGCTTCTGATGAGGGTTAGCCATCTATAGCAATTCCTGCAGATGTTACGCAAACTTCTGTGTTTTCTGTGGCTATATCCTGTGAATATAGCAAAACTTTCTGCAAGGATGATATCAAAAGAAATAATCTGATCATGAAAAATAAAAATTCAATTGAGTGATTCAGAGACAGTAGAAGTGGAGGCATTAGAGTAAGATTCTGGCAGAGTTATTTTGGACAGACATAAGGGAGCAATTTTTTGAGGTAAATTGGGATTTTCTTTCCTCAGCCAAGTTGTCTCTTTTTATATAAATTTTACTTTCCTTTCTGGAAAGTAGAATTAGTTGGTTTTATTTCTATCCCAGCCTCCCAGTATTATGGAGATAAATGTTGAATGTAATTCTTATTTTAATCTAAAATTCTTGCTTTTATTTATTACTCACACAAAATATTGCTAGTTCATTTAAAAGTTGTGCTTTTAATAACTATTTATAGTGTTTACTCATAGATAAATATTTGAAAGTACACGTGTTGCATGTTGTAAACTTAATTATTTGAAGGGGGGAAATAAATATATCAGTACAGAATCAGTACAGAAATTCTGTAAACCAGACCATTTACAAAGTGATCTGTGTCTAGCACTGGCCACTAATGATTTTCTAGTGAAGGGCAGAAAATAATTGCAAACATGTAGTTAATTAAGGCCTCAACCCAACTGTAGCTAAACCACTCTTAAGCAAGTAATGTTCTTTATATTTTGAATCCTTTAGGTCTGTTTCTTCAGTAGAATTTTTCAGTCCTATTTTGAGCTCATGTAAATGCTCACAATTTTTTGTGCAAGCAGTTACAAAATTTATTTATTTAATATGTAAGGTTATTTCTCTGTCTGCTTTTAACTTGACACCTGTTTGCTGTTTTCACTTCACATCCTCCAGTTTTATGGGAAAAAAAAAAAACAAACAAACAAACAAACAAACCAGTAACAAGTTGCTCTATATTGGCCATACTTATGGCATGATTCTGTAGACCAGAAGTTATTTAATATCTTAATCATTCTTCTCATCATTCTCAACACCCTGTCCAACTCTATTCTATCCCTTTAGAAGTGATACAGGATGGAATGGCATTTATGCAAAACTATTTTATCCTCCTGGACTTGAAAAAAAATTTCTACTTGCTATACAATTTGCATTATGTATTTCAAACTAATTTTTGAACTGCCTTCTCATATTTTTACATTTTACCTTTAATTTAAAATTGTTCCTCTTCTCCTTGTTTAGACCAGCTTCATATTTTTCAAAGATACAAGAACACTTTCCATTTCCTGAATTGTACCAGTACGTTGGAGTAGTCAAAAATATATGATAGAAGGCCNTTACATTTTTCCTTTAATTTAAAATTGTTCATATTCTCCTTGTTTAGACCAGCTTCATATTTTTCAAAGATACAAGAACACTTTCCATTTTCCTGAATTGTACCAGTACGTTGGAGTAGTCAAAAATATATGATAGAAGGCCAAGTTCTAGGATATTATATATGAGTCTGATGACATATCTGACAGGCAAGAAAAATCAGTCTGCATGACCACTTCTGCATTGTTCTCAATAAATGACCTCCAGAGCAGCTGTAATCACAACACATCACAGTTTTCCTACAGCTCCTTTTCCCTTTCTGTCTGAGGAGAGACTTTCTCAAAATGTTTGGTACTGTGTTAACTTGCCAGGTATTTTCTATCATGCAGAGCCTTAGGCACCCCTACAGAACATACTGTCAGTGTGAATGGGTTTGTGCTTAACAGTAGTTGAACAGTTGTGATTTGTTTCTACGCTTGGAGCTGCTGTTCTCATCCTATCTCTTTTATCCACTTGCTAGAAATTTCTTTCATTTTTTAGTTGTTGTTAGGGAAGAGTAGAGCTGTAAATTAAAGCATGTTAGGCATTGTGCCAGCAAGAAATATTCCTGTACTGGTCACACAAATAGAGAAACTAGTTAAATAGATAATGGGTATTCAGTGTAAGGTAATATGGCTGCTAAAAACACTTAAATTAGAGCAGTTGTGTGATAATATTTTCCTAATGTGTTAACAATATTTATGAATAAAAAGCAAAATCAAAGATGAGGATATCATAAGTAATCTATTTTACATTCATTTTTAATAACATTGTTGCACACGTAAATTCCAAGCTTGTTCAGGCCTTTCCCAAAAAAACCTAAATCAGATTTCTCCAAAAGCCATGTTAGGGAATGTGTTCCTCAGAATTAGAATATGGTGAAAGTGTTATGTTGCCATGCAGAATTACCCTTCTCATGACACTGCCCCACTGCACACAATTACATGTGACAGTGTAACATAATGATAGTTGTTATTTTCTGTTGTTTTTCTGTAAGCATTGCCTCTGTGCATGAATTTATGTAAGTTTAACATTGGAATTTACGTGCGCAACAATGTTATTAAAAATGAATGTAAAATAGATTACTTATGTTCTCCAATATGCCTAAAGCATGTTTTTAGTATTTATTCCTGTTATCATTCCAAACTATTTTACAGTAGCTACTTTTAAAATTCGTTGTGCTTTTAAATAATTGATAATTAAATATATTGTGGGGCTCAAGAATCCAATCTATTTTGCATCTCAGATTTTCTCATCTGGTAAATTTCATATCAATTCCTAAACTCGTAAATTTGTGGGGAGTTGAGTCTATCTGTAATTTAACTGGAAGAAGAGGGTCCATGAGGTATGAAGTATGTTAATATGTTAGTCAACTGACAAATAAAAGAAATAGTATTAACAGTAGAATATTGTGAGGGATTGACTTTGTCTGGTTACCAGGTGCCCACCAAGCCACTCTCTCACTCCCCTTCTGAGACAGGAGAAGGAAATAAGATGGGTGAAAACTTGTAGGTCAAGATAAGGCAATTTACTAAAGCAAAAGTGAAATGTTGTATGCAAAAGAAGAGAAAAAAGCCAAATATTTTGTTCTTCACTTTCCATCACTAGGCAATGTTCAGACACTTCCTGGGAAGCAGGACTTCAGCACATGTAGCTGTTATAAATAATGAGTAAAACCTCTTCTTCCTCCTTGCTTTTAGCCTTTATTGCTGAGCCAATGTCACATTGTATGGAATATCCCCTTGGTCCCCTTGGGTCAGATGTCCTGATTAGATCCCCTCCCAAAACCTTGCCTACCCCCAGCCTACTGGGAGGTGGTGAAGCAGTATGTTGGAGAGACAGCACTGATGCTGTACCTGCACCACTCAGATGCAGCCAAAATTCTGCTGCATTATCAACTCCCTTCTAGCTACCAATATAAAGCACATCACTGTGAGGGGGTGCTGTGGGGACGAATAACTGCATTTCAACTAGACCCAACAAGGATGTCTCAATCAGACCCCTTTTTATTTAGGAGTATTCTTTTTTAAAATGTTATGCTAAAAAGGGAGAGCTAATACAGTAGGGAAAAAAAAAATTTAAAAAAAGCTTTAAATAGCTTTAATAGCTTTTAACCTATTGTGTGAAGAGCAGATAATAACACTGTAATTATAGGTACTAGCTGTGGTACTGAGAAATTGACGTGCCTTTTGTTTTAGAACAAGGTGAAGCCATCTTACTGTCTCAGTATCTCAGTTTTACATCCTTAGACAAATGAATCTTGTAAAATTTAAATCTTGTAAAGGGTAGCTTCCACCCTAGAGGGTAAGTTCTGCAATCAGCAGCTAAGCTATACTGGAGAAGAATTGGTGAGTAATTCATTAGGGTCCAGGAAGAGCCAAAAAAAGCTACCAAGGTGAGAAGTGCCAATTTGCTACATAATCCCATGGTACATTCAGTTTCCCAGACTGCCAAGGGGTAATTCAGTCTGCCTTCCCCTCTCCTCTCTCTGGCTACTCCAGAGCTGTTGCACTCATAAGTCCCTTAGGTACATGTGCTATGAACTGTTTAGATTGGAAGGGACCTCTTGTCCAATGAGTCTCAGCCATAGGAAATAAATCTAGGCAACAGGAAGACCTAAAGCTATAGCTCAGTGTTTAAAAAGATTTGATCACTTCTGTGATAGGACAAAAGAAGTACTGAGCTATTTAAACTGCTAGAAGGATGTAATAGTTTTTGTTTGACTTACATTTCCTGCTCTAAGAATATTTTGGTTTTGTCTCAGTACCACAGATATTCCATATCTTCTTTGACCTTTAACATCACTATTTGCATTGATTTGTATTAGAGAGGTCCATTTTTTTTCACACGTTATTTCCCTCATAAACATTATTTCTCCTTTTTGAAAATTGTTTTCTTAGTATGATTCTGAAGTTAGTGAATACAATATAATATGTGGAGGGAAGAAACCCTACAGCAGTCCTGCTGATGTATTTTCAGTTCTAAAAGCAGCCAGACAAAAAATCAGACACAATTAGGTGATAAAGATGCAGTTACCTTTATGAAGGATCCTTTATGGTGCACAACACGCTGGAATAGATGCCAAAAATGTGCTGAAGATGCACGCACTAACATAAAGTGGGCACAATTTTATGTTTCACAGATTAGCATCTCTGACAAGAATCCTCAGTTAGAGACACAAGTGATGGGGTAATTTCTGCCTCATTTGACCCTTTTATTGAAACCTCTCCTTTAGATACTAACTAAACTTTGTCTCAAGAAGCCATTTTAATCTTGGCTCCCAGAGAATTTAACCTTGGTCCCCAGGGCATTGGAGTCTCTAGGAATGTGTTTTGTCTTTTTGTCTCAGAGTGGGTGAAATGCTAGCTACAAATCTATGTAGTTATAGAATGATAGGCTGAAGAGCTATAAATATATAACAAATATATAAAAGCAAAAAGGCAAAAAAATGGCATAACTGCATTGATCTGTTTCTTGTGCACATGTGGTGATATGTTCAAGGAAAAAAATGTTATGACTTATGATATGTTCTGACCTTTAAGCTGTTGATTTTGAATATTTACTCACTAAAGAAATGTTCTTAATTACAAAGCAACATGGTACTTTTCCTCAATTATGAGAGAAGGGTATGAGGAGACATCTGCAAAAGGCACATTTTCCCCTGTGGTGAATAAATTAGCTTCAGGTCCCTACTTAAGATTTCTCTGCAAGGAATGAGGCAGCTAAGATCAGTTTTTCTCTGTTATTAATAACTTTTACCTGCTCTTGAAAGAATATTTTATATTGTTATTTGTTCAAACCTAGTAAATTAGCTAGTTCCTTGTCTCTTTCCTGGTTTGTTTGTTTGTTTTTTTTTTTTTGTTTTTTTTTTAGTCTCTGATCTCTTTACAAGAAAAACTAGATAATCCAAGAGCAAAGCAGCTGAAAAAGAAAGACAGAAATAGTATTTTCTGTGGATTTTTTATCCTTTCCCCTCCTGTCCACAAGTTCCTACTCTGGTCTGTTTTTCTTTTTGCAGACCATTCTTACCAGTTCTTCTCTGGAGTACTGCCACAGGTTATTGAGATAATCACAGTCAGTGTCTGTGGTATCTGAGCATCTCTTTCTTCTGGTCTTCTTCTTCCTATAACAGCTATTTTATCCCAAAATAAACTAACATTTTTCACTTCTCTGAATTGTTGACTTCCCTCTATGTTTTCATTTCATTCCTTCCCTGACTCCATTTTTAAAGATGCTTGCAGTGTATTTCTTGAGTTAGTGAACAATATCTCAGCACTTAGTGGCAGTGTTCTGGGCGTCACTATACATTGATCTCAGGCTTTTCAAAATGTAATTTTGAATCTTTTTCTTAGTTGATAATCTTCCACCAAAGATTCCAAAAACTTCATATACTGGAGTAAGTAATAAGAGTCAATTCAGTGAGTTCTTAAGAAGATACTTTAGAGGACACCTCTCTGAAAATGATACCTATGGTAACTTAACTGCAAGAGCACCCATATAAAGGAGGCAATAGTAGCCTTTTAGATTACCCAGCTGTAAACTTCGCTGGAAGAATTGTACTATTACACTTCCCAAGTAATGAGATCACTAGGCTTTAGTCTTGTCTGGCCTGTATCTGTGTAACATCCAGATTTTTTTTTGTAAATCCCAAATTGGAATGACTACTGTATAATTGCTTTCGTGAGTAATTTGGCCATTGGTTATTTCCATAACTCGCTAAGATGCTGAGGAAAAGCAGGTAACAAAAGACATTTGTATCCTTAACATTTGTTCTGCTAGTGTTTAGATATGGCATGTTTACCAGTTCTTCTCTGGAGCAGTGCCACAGATGTACTTCCTACACTCCCATATCCCATTTCAAATGACCCATACATTGCAACTTCTTTTTTGTTGTGTTTAGTCAATCATTGCCCATTTCAAACCATAGTTTATCCAGAGAGGAGACAGTTTTCCAGTGTTGAAAAGAATCACTGTGTCTTGCTGTGTAAAGTCTCTTTACAGTAAGTGACAGCATCACTTATTTCACCAGGATGTTTATAATTTATGGCTTTGAAGACAGGCTTTTAATTTTCAAGTTGCTCTAGTAGACATCACCATTTTTAATAAACATTTCAAGTAAGCCGATACTGGATCAGTAAAACCCACCTTTTTCCTTCTTAAAATAGTCCTGAAGCATAAGGAGTGATACTACAGGATAAAGCAGGTTGTGGAACTGTGTCATGTCAACTACTCTTCATCACTGCTGTGCACTTTTATTCATGTAAGACAGGAAATGCTGTGAAGAAAATAATTGTTTTTTGTCTGATGATATTTTTCTGCCTGATTTTTTTTTTCTTTGAGAATTTGCTGGTTTACTTGTATTTTCTGAAGATTTATGCATCAGAGCACTTTTTTTACTGTATTTTCCCAATTTATTCTTGTCTTATTCTGAAGAATAGAGGAGATCAAAGTAGCAATGTGTTTCATTTTAAGAGAATGAGAGAAGAATCTTTTGTCATTGTACACATGTAATGCTATATTCTTAGACAGAACTTTCTGTGAAATTCTAGCTGTAATTTTACTACAGGTATTTCTACCTCAAGAGGCAATCCCTGGTTTATTGTCAAAAGAATTCTTACTGCTTTATATACCATTCTTCCATGGGTTTTCCCTGTCTTAGAATCTTCTATGAAAGATGGCTTTGC
This sequence comes from Regulus satrapa, assembly GCA_013396955.1. NCBI lineage: Eukaryota > Metazoa > Chordata > Aves > Passeriformes > Regulidae > Regulus > Regulus satrapa. Next base: position 11,966 of record VWZN01018487.1, read on the forward strand.
CTCTTAGGGAAGCTGTCTGCAGCAGCCAGTGCTGTCAAATGCTAACAGAAAGGGATATATGCCAAAGAAAAATTATTTGCTTACTCTCTTTTCCCCAACCTAGACCTTGTTAGCCATGGTGGCCTGTTCTGACTTGCATATTACAACCCTCCTTTTCACTGCTTGGCATTTTTTTTTCCCCTCTCTGACTGAAGAAATATTTTAGCTACAGCTGAACCTAAATTGCTCTTCCAAATTTTCAGAAGGCATTCTGAGGGAAATGGTCCAGTTTTTAGTGTTTGTTTCTGATATTTATGTGTGGATTTCCCCCTGTAGATCACTTTTCCCTCTGTTGGGGTTGTTGGTTTTTTTTTTGGTTGGTTGGTTGGTTGGTTGGTTGGTTGGTTGGTTGGTTGGTTGGGTGGTTTTTTTGGTTTGGTGGTGGTGGTGGTTTTTTTGGTTTTGGTTTTTTTTTTGGGTTTGTTTTTGGTTTTTTGTTTTTGTTTTTGTTTTTTTGTTGGTTTGGTTTGGTTTGGTTTGGTTTGGTTTGGTTTGGTTTGGTTTGGTTTGGTTTGGTTTGGTTTGGTTTGTTTTTTTTTCACCTTTCTTATAACCTTTCCTTTATTTAAGTGCTTGGGCACTGTGACAGATGATTTCCTGGAATAATTTCTGTCAAGATATATTTATGAAACTTACACAAAAAAAATGTTAAAATTAATATATATTATGAAACTGTGGACAAAATGTATCAGACATCAAGAGTAAACAGATTTGGATAAGTGAGTCCTCCATGAGAGGCAAAATGCTAAAGAAAAATAGTGACTAACAAAACTTTCTAACCAAGCCAGTGTTTAGAATAGAAAATTTACAGTATTTTAATATACTGCACTCCCTTCAGTATGCAGAGATCATAAATGTCTATTAATGAATACCAGGTGAAATTTCAAGTTCAGGCTTTAACAGGGGAAGTTGTTACTAAGAAGGTCTTACTTGAATGACTTGGAGCATTCTGTATCCAAAATGAATGCTTTACATAAAACTTTACTTTCAAATGATCTGGTATGTCTAGATGTTTCAATATGTTGTCATGTTCATGTATTTTCATATTCATCATGTCATTTCATATTCATTTCATATTCATCATATTCTTAAAGCTGTGTCATTTTTTAAGATCTCAAATAGGATACAATTTCCAAACAAAAAGTTTTACCAGTACTTTTTCCTCCCCTGTGTGAATGATGGCACCAACATATGTGAATTTCTTGACTGAAACTGCTTTGGGCTGTAACATATTTCTTTCTGGAAATGCTTTAATCTAATTAATAAATTATATAATGTTTCCTTAATGCAAAGTTTATAAAAGTGGTCCTATTTCTGTGCATATTATAGGGATCGTTTTTCCCTTCTATCTAGAATATGGTTTTAAAATGTTTTCAGTTGGAAACTGACCCTGAAGCATGCATTTCATGGAGAAGAAGTACTCTGTTTCATTGCTATTCTTAGTGTACTTTTTGTGTCCTTTTTAGCACAATGTCCAGCAAATGAAATTCGTACGGAATCATCAGGAGTAATCCTCAGTCCAGGTTATCCAGGCACCTACCCCAACTCTCAGACATGTTCTTGGACTATTAAGGTTGAGCCAGGATATAACATCTCCATTTTTGTAGAAATGTTTCAAAGTGAAAAGCAATTTGATGAGCTGGAAGTATTTGATGGTAAGTGAGATTTAAATTCTATCTAATTACACAAGAGCAAATAGTGCATGGAGTGGGCCTTGATTTTCAATTGTATGGTTCATAATGAAGTGATATATCTGAAACTTGAACAGTAATTCAGAATTCCTATTACTTCTGCCTTAAATCTAAATCGCTTAACCAATGAAAGTTTTTATAGATGTATGCAGAACAGAGATTGTTTTAAATTTTCTTAGGTATTGTTACAGGAGGAGCAGTAACAGCTGTAGCTTCTGTAGGAAAGTCACACAGTTTTCTATTTCCTGGGAAATGTATGCAGGTGTGAAAGGAGAAGTTAACCTGTTGGTCGGCAATGGTTCCTTTCTGGTGAAGAGGAATATTGATTTTATACTTAACTTTTGTCCAAATGAATAGAATGATTGGAGTCTAAATATTCAAATTTGAGTTTTAATACCCTGTCTGCTTTCTCCATAGCACACCAGTACTGTTCACTGTTTGAATATGCCACTCTTGGAGTGTTCAACCATCTCTTCTGGGACAAAGAGCAGAGAAATGACCAAAACTCATTTTCTAGTGTTGTTACCTCTCAAAGGGCCCTATTAATTCTTATTTTCTACTTCATTCTGAACTTATTATTGCTTACTATGTTCTCATTGATTGACAAGGATAAATCGTCTCTGATTGTTCTTAAATACATTTTTTTATTCATTTAGAAACCATTATCATATCTTCCTTCATTAACCAGGAATATATGATAAGTTAGATAAAAGCTATGAATGTTCACTATGGGAGTTTCATAGCATGAAAAAATATTAAAAGGTCATATATTTTGAGGTATCTTGTTCTAATTACTCTTTGAAGGATTAGAATTTAATGTCTAAAATTCCTAATTTTTTTCACTTTTTGGAAGAAACATCCTAAAAAATCCACAGTATTTAAAATGCTTTTAAAAATGCCACTTCATTAGTGTATGGTTTTATTCATAACATGTATGCTGCTCCTTGTCAGATTAGTGAAGAAAATAGTTTGTAAAAAAACTATTAAGAATGGCTTTTCCGCCTCATTTTGTTTCAAAAACAATATGGAGGATTACTGGAACTTTTCTAGTGGTCTGATCACTTTGTTTTCTTTTGATAAATTCTGTTGAAACAACATAATTTTCCAGATGTATATTTTTGTTTTCTTTCCTGTGAATTTAAATGTAATGATACCAGATTATCAATAATAGATCTGAGAGAAGAACTAATGTCATTCCTACATTTCTGAGCATTTTAATTTCATGGCATAAAATAATATTCTTACGAATTCATCTCTACTGCAGCTCTGCAGAAGTAATTTTTTCTACCACCTACCAGCAACCTTAAGTGAAAAAGATAATGGCATATTTATAACCTCTCAACTATAGTGCAGTGCAGAGATTCCTGAGCTCAACAAGTTGATATTCAGATATGGCCCATTGCAGTGCCTTGCAGAGATACTTGTTTGTGTCCCTGTGGCCACATTAGCAATGTGCTTTGCTCGACTAATTAGTTGTACATCTCAGCATGAATTTTTGGAGGAAGAAGGCAATGCTGATGTGTCTGTACTGCTTCTAGTGGTGGCTATAACTCAGACTCAAATGTTGCTGCATTTTGCAACAAATATATGTCATATTGTGGGGCCTTGTGTGGTCAATAACATGTACTTAATCTAGGTTAGTAGAACTAAACTGATCTCTCTATAACAGATAAAGATATGTCATCAAACTTTATGCAGAAAGTATATAAAGATTTGGAAGACAAATTTTAGAGAGCTAGTGCTGCTAAGGCACTTGTCTCTGGTTTATAAGGCAGCTTTGGAATGCAAACCCCAGCAGGGACTACATCTACCTGACTGCAGTGTATATTGTGGTGCTGCAGCAGCTGGACGATGATCAGGGTAGGCAGCCAAGCAGTAAAGTCACCCTGGTCAACTGGGAGCAACAAGCCCATTAAGTCATTTCTACCTACCTGTCATGCCCTTTGAAAATCTTAACTGAATTCTGAACCAGAGAAGCCATAAATGTAACATGAACATAAATATTAAAGTATTTTGAACCTGAAAATATTTCATTTGGGCTATTTAAACTGAATACCATTGATTTAAAACAGAAAATACTCTTGTTTTTTAATTTCTGAAATAAACCAAAACTAATCTATCACTGAGAATAGAAGGAAATGCCAACTTTTATTTAATATTCAAAAGAATATCATTTGACAGATTACTACACCAGAAGCTGTGTTGAGTATTTTCTTATACACACACACACACACACACACATATATATACAAACTCTGAAATATTAATTAAATAAATGTCAGATTCAGGAACAACTGAGTCATACTGCTGACCTTCCTGAACACCATCTGACTTCTAGGTAAAGTACAGAAACAGAAACTCAGCTCCAGGGGAAAAAAAAAAAA